>JARWIR010000012.1:14162500-14658489 GCA_029959085.1 Nemophila menziesii
TTTGGATTTATCTTTGAAGAAAGAGAAGAGTAGTAAATGTGTATTAAATATAAATAAAATAATACAAGGGAGTTTCAAAAGTATAATAGGAGTGGAAAGAAATGAAATGGCAAAAGATAATTTAATTGAATAGGATGAATAATATGTAGAAAAGAAAATGTTAAATGCGCAATTTTAGTGTATTTTTCTAGCATTATAAATCTTAACTAGTGATCTATTGGTTATAACTGGTATTTAGAATAATGATTATAAATTATATCTTTTTATTTATCATGAATTAATTAGAAAGAATATTATTATATGAAACAAGTCGGTTTAAGAAAAGCTCGGGCTGAGGTAAGTCGGACTCCCTTCCTTATGTCGATTTACGATATTGTGTTATCGGCATTTATTTAAATTGTATATATTGAGATTATGTGAAATATGATTATATCTTGTGAAATGCATTTAGTTGTGTACTAGACCTATACGTGTTATGTGATCATTAGGGCTGCGACACCTATCCGATAGGTGAAATTGTCGAGGTACTGAGTGTGGTACTCAGGTACTGATTACGTTGTGCCGTAGGTGGAAAGATCCACTGCGGGTGTGTGGGGTGGGCCTATATGTTGCCCAGGGGGTCGGAGATGGCAGGAGCAGGCGATGGTACTAAGGCTGTGTACCGAGGCACTAGTGAGTGCTGAATATTAGTTATCGCAGCTCTAAGTAGTGTGTGTGCATGATCATTTATATTCGAGACTAGTGATGGCCGGTTACTGAACAGTTATGCCATACATGCATTTCATTTATATGTCATTGATTATAATTCGTGTTATAATGTTGTTATGTGAATCCCCTTCCTGGGAGACGTTTCGACTTACTGAGCTTGTGTAGCTCATTCGTTAATTTAACGTGCAGGGAAAAGTGGGCTAGGAAATTCCCAAGAGAGATAGTGCGTTAACCACCGTTGTAATTATTAGTTGGCGTATTGGACCAGAGGTATAGGCGAGTCGCGATATTGTTTCTTAAATAAACTTCAAGACTGTAAAATATACGTATATTAGTAAAGTCTAAAATTTACCTTAATGAGTTGTAATTATTGAATTTGGTTGGGTCGCCTTGCAGGCTTAGGTGGTTTGACTTAAGTCTACGGCATGTCGCGCCCTGGGTTTCGGTGGTGGAAATTTGGGGCGTGACAGTAAATCCTTTTGTTAACGTGGTGAGTGAAAACAATACCATACCTACACGTATTTAGATGATGAAGCATCATATACTATCCATGAATTGCAAAGTGGTCCTTAAGCTTTTATTTAATTACTAAGACCTCCCACATATTCTATAATTTACTACAAAGACTCGTCAATTTCAACAAATTATTAATATAACCCACTAACTATTAAAATAACCCTTAAACAAGAAACCGGGTATCACATTATCACCACCTTTTAAAAAGTTTCGTCCTCGAAACTTAAATGTAGCACAAAGGTACCCAACTGAAACCTGTTCTAATTAACTGATCAAGGAACTTCGCAGCTCATTTCCCATATTCTCGTAAGAACTCCTCGTGGTTTTCTCGATTGAGTCACATCCTTAACATCCACACCCTTCTTCTTCTTTCCTGTAGGGCTGGACATCTCACTTACCGGCTTGACATATTTATCATCCAAAGTACCCATTCTTTACCGCTATTTCGATATTCAAAATACATTATTTCAAATTCTCCTAAAAGGACTTCTGAGAGAACTTTTTGATTATCTAAATCCAGGGAGCTTGGAGAAGAATATGATACACTTGTTGGAAACGAAAGCTTCTGATTATTTTTAGACATCACACGTCGTTAACGTTCGAGCTTAAATCACATGGAACCACAATCCATTCAAGCGAGTCACTTTCTCAAATAGTAATTTCTCTGATTTCTTACGCCATTCATCTTGTGAGTGTCTGCTAAAAATAGCGGTAGAGCAACCTTATGAGCGACCTAACCCACTCGTTCCAAGATTTTAAAAAGGTCAATATATATCGAGAATTCAGTTTCCTTCAAACCTATGCACACCTCTACTTGGCAATACCTTAAGATACACATGATCACCGACCTTAAATTTTAATGCTTTACGTTTCAAGTCCGCCTAACTCTTTTGCCTGTCTTAAGCTATCTTAATACTCGCTCGGATAAGTTTTAACTTTTTCCCCAATCTCTTCGAGAAGCTGTGGACCTATTACTTTTCTCTCACCGAGATCCCAATATAATAGGGTCTTGCATTTCCTTCCATAGAGAGCTTCATAAGGGGCCATCTATATACTGTACTGATAGCTATTATTTTAGGCGTACTCAATCAACAACTCATGTGAATCCCAATTACCTTTAAAGTCCATGACACCTGATCTGAGCAAATTTTCCAAAATATGAATTGTCCATTCAGTTTGAACGTTAGTCTGTTGACTGAAGACGATATTTAACCTCAAATAGGTACCCATAGCTTCTTGCACACTCTTCCAAAATTTCAAAGTAAATATCGAATCTCTATCAGACAGATCTCATCTAGTACCCCCATGTAGACATACTATCTCGATCCTGTTTAATATAACCATTACAAAAACTTTCTAATACAACACACACCAACTGTATAGCATAACTCATTACCTCACCCCGTGACTATATCAACTTGGAGAAATAAGATAATCTCAATTGCCTTTGTAATAACAGTTGTGAGCAACTGTCTCACTTTCAAAACAATCAGTAGTCTTTTCAATTACCATCTTGTTGAGATAACGATTCCATACACACGCAAGAAGAAGGAGTATAGCTAGAACGTATACCTTGTATTTAAATATTTGTTTCCCATCGTTCTCAAAATCAACTTTTGCTTTAAAGGATTTTCTTATTGCTTCTCGAATAACTCAACAATGTCGTTTTACACTATTCTGCTTTGTCATCTTTACACAAGCGTGCTATATCTTTATCCCTGAGTGTTTCGTTCTGACCCCTTTTTCCCAGTGAATCCATGATCATGAGTTTGTACCTCTAATGAAGTGTGAATCAAAATCTAAATTCGAAGTTGCATCAGAAACAATTAATTTTGCAGTTGTTTCACAGAGAGTGCGCTTGGATATTTCTTCGTCAATACAATGGAAAACAATAGTAACAATCTTGAGAATATTGTTGAAGCTTTCAAGAGCAAATTCAACAGCCGGTAAACTAGTCACCAAAAGATGAGGACGTTCCTGTGATAAGGCACATATTTCTTGAACTCGAAAAACGTATAAACTTAAACTCAAAGCAAGCTCCATTCCTTTCCTTTACTCACTCACAATAGCTACATCATCATACATTCGAAACTCAAATTCTTCCCCTTCACTCAAATTTTCCTAACCTTCTGCAAAGACGGATTATTCGGTTGAGCGACTATAATTCGCTCCATCAGGACAGGATAAAGAGTCAAGTGAGCCATCAAAATCTTCTGTTTAGGAGTTACAGTCGCAAGTTGTAATCTCTCGAATCCCTTAAATAGTTCCACATGTGTTATCAATAAGGTAGCCACGATAGGAGATGGTCTACTACTCAAAGCGACAACCATGATGGTCTCCTTCCCTAGATAATATAAATTTTGATATCATAATCTTTTAGGAGTTCTAACCATTTCCTTTTCTTTAGATTAAGTTCCTGAGTGAAGATATACTTCAAACTCTAATGATCAATGCAACCCTTTAAAGATAATGACGCCAAAGCTTAAGTGCAAGAACAACTGCAACTAACTCCAAGTCGTGAGTCAGATAGTTATTTTCAAAACTCCTTAATTGTCAAAACGCATAAACAATTACTATCTCATGTCACAACAGTACACATCCCATACCACTTCTTAAAGCATCACTATATATTGCATAACTAGTCTACTTGAACTTTGTACTCATTCAAATTAGTTGCGTCGAAGACGCTGACAACCCTGTGAATCCTTCTACAACACTTTTGTTGTAACCTGCTAGCCTCGGAAAACTACGTATCTCTGTAACCAAATTTGGCCCTGGCCAGCTACTCACAACTTCAATCTTCAGGGGATCCATTTACACATCGTCTTTAGATGTGAAATGTCATAAAAACTACATTTCTCAACCAAAATTCACATTTCTTAAATTAGCAAACAAACATTCCTTCTCAAGGGTCTAGAGGGCGATCCTTAAATATACCCCATGATCTTTTCGACTCCTTGAGTAAATAAATACGATCGTGATAATGTTGAAGACCCGTTCACCCCCAATTTTTTTATTAAAGTACTATATAACTTAGTGATTTTGATTAACTAGTATTCTTAGTCTCTCACGCGGGCTACACAACTTTCACACATACAATGTTCTTTATAACTATGTTCTAATAAGACCAACTTTTTATTTCTCATGTTAAAAATGTGTAATTAATTATATAAGACACACAAAAATTTTGACATGACATCAAAAGTAATTTTCAGACACCACAATAACCACACCATTTTTTTAATTTCAGTACTTAGATTTTCGCTAAAATCTCACCTCTTAATGATAGTCCCAAATTCAATTTTTTGAAGACATATAATTAGTTCTCATCTATTATCACATAAAGTATATACACGCATTAACATAATTTAATTTACCTGTTATCACGCTACCCGATATACGAGTATATCCATAACCCAATTCCTGTAAAGTAAACACAAAGACTCGTCTGCCACATTATAAATTAAGACACACAACCTAACAATATGCATCTAAAGTCCAGCACTATGGTCTCGCTACCCATAACCTAGGTATCACTCATCGTCAACCTATTGCTCTGATACCACACTGTCACGCCCCGAATTTCAACCACCGAAACCCAAGGCGCGACATGCCGCAGACTTAAGTCAAACCACCTAAGACTGCAAGGCGACCTAGCCAAATTTAATATTTACAACCTATTAAGTTCAGTTTTTACTTTACTAATATTCGTATATTTTACAATCCTGAAGTTTATTTAAAAACAATATCGTGACTCGCCTAGACCTCTGGTCCAATATGCCAACTAATAATTATGACGGCTGTTAACGCACTATCTCTCTTTGGAATTTCCTAGCCCACTTTCCCCTGCACAGTAAATTAATGAATGAGCTACACAAGCTCAGTAAGTCGAAACGTCTCCCAGGAAGGGGATTCACATAACAACATTATAACACAAATTATCATCAATGTCATATAAGCTAAATACATGTATGACATAATATCGTTCAGTAATCGGCCATCACTAGCCTCGAATATAAAGGGTCATGCACACACACTACTTAGAGCTGCGATAACTAATATTTAGCACTCACTAGTGCCTCGGTACACACCCTAGTACCTCACTAGTGCCTCGGTACACACCCTAGTACCATTGACTGCTCCTGCCATCTCCGACCCCCTGGGCAACATATAGGCCCACCCCACACACCCGCAGTGGATCTTTCCACCTACGACACACAACATTCAGTACTACCACAGTACCTCAACAATTTCACCTGTCGGATAGGTGTCGCAGCCCTAATGATCACATAACACATATTGGTCTCGTACACAACTAAATGCATTTCACAAGATATAATCATATTTCACATGATCTCAATATATACAAGTTAAATAAATACCGATAACACAATACCATAAATCGACATAAGGAAGGGAGTCCGACTTACCTCAGTCCGAGCTTTTATATCGACTCGTTCCCTATAATAATAATCTTTCTAATTAATTCTTAATAAATAAGGAATATAATTTCAAGTCATAATTTAACATACTAATTATAATAAATAGACCACTTTGATTACACTAATTATTACTTGATATTTTCTCTCCATTTTCATTAACCTTATTGAATGAAATTATCTTTTTCCATTTCATTTATTTTTTGTAACACCTAGAATTAATTAGAGTACACCAATTTTCCTCTCACTTGCACTTTCACGCTTGGAATACTACAAATTAGGATAGGAAAAGTCAACTTAGCATAGTTATACATTCTAATTTTACACTTTGCTTTTCTTTCTCCTTCCTACCATATACACACGTAAGGCATATATAATAATTGATTGTGAATAGCTTTCTCTCCCACTAACAATACACACATACATACTCGACATATAATATAAATTAAATATAATATTATTCTTCTTCTATAACAAAGAAACCATGATCTGACTATATCTGTTTCTTTCTTTTTATCTATGTTTACTCAAAACACACAACCCATACCAAGTGTAAATAGTTAAGTCTTACACTTTATTTTCTCGTTCACAACTCTAACACAAAACATATATCTATATTATATCATCATCTTCCCAACCATCGAACTATTACTCTATCATTGTTTTAACTTCTTCTTTATCAATTAATCACACATTGTTGATGCATATCAGTTCATCTCTCACAAAATAGGGAATGGTGCAAATACCTTCTTATCTTGGGATAAATGGATAAGTGGTAAAAATGTACATGAAGCACTGAACAGGGACTTTCAAGTTAGTGAAATTTGGTGCAATAAAACAGTCCAGAGCTGCTTTAGCAGAGGTAGATGGCACTTCCCCGGTACTCTTCATGGTCTAAGTGATATACTAACTGATCAGATTAGCTCTAATGATGATATTATGAGGTGGAGTGCTAATGTCAAGAACATGTTTTCCATCAAAAAAACACTGCAACAAATTAAGAAGGATAGCCGAATTTTATACTAGACTAAACTTGTTTGGTCTAAAAGAAATATTCCTAAATGCAGTTTCAGTACCTGGTTAGCATGTCTTGATAGATTTCCTACTAAAAAGAGAATGCATGAAAAATGGGGTAATCAAACCAGTGTTTTATGTGAGATTTGTCATAATGCTACAGAGGATAGGGATCACCTTTTCATTTCATGCTCTTTTGTGAAGAGAATTTTGCAGGTATGTATGAACAGTTGTGGGATTAATATGCCAGTTGTTCAGGTGTGGGATGAGCTGATTGAGGTGTTATTGAATAATGCAAATGATAACTTTATGAGCACTATTATTTCATTATGGTTCACCTCTTATATATACATTATTTGGGGCAATAGAAATGTATATCTTCATGATGGAAATAAAAGCAATGAGGATCAGATCATGAAGAGCATCAGGTTTTTTCTTAGTGCTAAACTTGACAATTGTAGAAAGTTTAAAATTACAGGGGATAGAGAAGTGATTGCGCAAAGATGGCGGCTTATTAATGTGTTTGATGAGTAATAGTTTCCTTTAATGTCATAGTTGAATAGTTGTGAAGGTTGTAATAGTTGTTAGTTATCTTGAGTTTACATACTCATGTAACACAAATGTATGACATTGTTGATCTTAATAAAGTTTTTGTATTATCAAAAAAAAAAAAAAGTTTATTGCTTTGTTTGGTATTTAGATAAGATAAATGTTCAAAATTTTAGCTTAACGCTTTGAAAAAAGTAGGATCTATACAACCCTAAGTACTCTCCTAAAATGCCAGCTAAAGAAGGATAGGGTGGGCAGGATCTGTGCACTTTTTACATATAATAGGGATATGTGATGCAATTTTTTGTTTTATATTATAATGCTAAGTTTCGTTTTAATATAATATAGGGACCTATAATGTAATTTTTGTTAAACACGGTATAATATGCGTGTGAAGAGAAGTAGGAGAGTTGATATGTAAGTCATAGTTTTTAAGAGTAATAAATAAAACATTTAGTCCTTTTATCTTTGACCTTTTTTTGACAATTTTGTAATTAAAAGTTGTAAGATTATTACGACAAGGACTAACGTGCATTTTTAGTATAATAAAGGGTACTTTTGTACTTTTTCTTTGCAGTACTTCAACTATATGGGTATGCTTGCAGTTGAAGGAACATACGATAAGATGGTAACACTATTGAATCAAAATATTCACCCAGTTGATATTTTATTAATGATGGCTTCCTCTTAAGGTGATTTACCGAAACTTGAAGAGTTGCTAAAAGCCGGAGCTGATTATACTATAAAGGATGTTGAAGGAAGAACCGCACTTGATAAAGCTGCTAACGAAGAAATTAAAGAGTTCATTCTTGGTTTTGCGGTTCAAAAGGCGTGATTGAGATGATGCGTTAGATATGTAATGTAGTATTTGTGTGTTTGTATTTCTCGAATTTATTTTTCCTTTTGAAGTTTTCAATCTCGTAATGATTTGCTGGGTGTAAAGGTTTTATTTTCGAGTAAGTGTTTATAAAGCTGGATTGTGGTCATTCAACTGTGCAGTTCTTTGGAATTTGGCAAAGTACTCTGGGAGCAAGTTCATCAAGTGAAAAATGGAATCAAAGTATTAACTATGGTGGCAGCAGTGTTGTTAAGAAAACGAGCAACTTTTTTAAATTTTTTAAGAGTTTTTTGTTGTTACTTTGTTGATTGCTTTTCTTTATTGTTAACTAATAATTAGGATGTGTTACTTAATCCACCTAAAGCTAAGTCCAACAACTTTCTATTTTTTTTAGCCAGAATTGAAAGTCAAATAATCTACTTTTCATAAATATTAACTCTCTACGACAACTTTGCTTTAACAGTATCTCAATTTCAACTTCTAATTTTAATATTTTATATTCAAACGTTATTTTAATAATATTTATATATTTTACAAAAGATTGTTTATATTATAATATATTTATAATTTCTTTTTACACATTTATAATTTGTAAAAATATATTCTTTCATTTTTTGAAAATATTATAATTTATGATCTTTTCTATTTAAATAATGAAAAATAAGATTTGATATAAAAAGTGATTTAAAAAATAATTGGTAAAAGAAATAATTTAAAAAAATAACTTTGTAAAATAAAGAATTTAAAAAAGCAAAGCAAAGGTTCACGTATAAATGAATTGAAAAAAGATTTTTTTTTTATTTTATTACAGAGGAGATCCAACTAGGGATCGTGAAATAAAACTAGAAATACACTACTAGTCTAGGACATCTTTGAATAGCCCCGGACTATGAACCAGACGTGGTATCTTCCATCCCAATCTATCACGTGTTAGAGTACTCCATATACCCTTCGGTGGAGTAGCGTAACAAATATAGGGTACCTCTTGTTTCGCCCCTTCTTTAGCAAGCCAATCCACACAATAATTACACTCTCTAAAAATGCCTCGAACACTATAATAAGAGTTCCTTTGAAGTACTTGACGGATGTGCTGAACCCAGTGTGCTGTTGGACTTCTATCATGACTCCCATTTCGAACTATCTCCACCGCTTCCCACGAATCCATTTCTGCAATCACCTCTTTTAACCCCAACTCTTCCGCCAAATCCAATCCCTTGCTAAGTGCTGCAATTTCAACTAACGTCGGTGATTTATGATCAAAGCGCATCAAGAAGCCACATACCCAATTTCCCCCCACGTCTGGAATTACACCTCCACCACCGCCACTCTTCCTCTAGTTGTTTACGCTCTCGTCCGTGTTAAGTTTGAATCCGCGAATCGGTTTCGACCATCCTACAAAGGATAAACGCTGCACACCACCTGTTAAATTTCCCGGCGCAACAGCCCATACCCTCGCGTAGCTAGCAGCAGCGAGCTTGGCCTTTCTAAGAACTACCCCAGCTATAGGAAAGCTCCCACCATACACTATCTCGTTTCTTTCTTTCCATATTGTATCAATTAGGGAGCCGAAGAATGTGCTCTTAACAATTCCCGAATAGAACTTCTTGCTTGTTAACATAGTAACATGTCTCTTCAGCGTTCAAAAAGTAAAAGAAAAAAATGAAAAATGAAAATGTAGCTAACATTTAAATTCAACACATGTAGCTAGTTTGACCAACAATATTGGAAGTTCGAATTGGGATTTCCAATTCTAAGGTAGTTGTTGGAGTTTTAAAATAGAGTAGTCAACTCCCTATTCTAGCTTATTGCTAGAATAGGGGAGACTCAGACTTAGCCACATTCCGAACAATACTTTTTTTTTCCAAAAACTTTCTTATTCCGAACAATACAAAAAGAATATCAGTGACATTATTTTTAGTAACATATATACCATATAGTTAAGGATACCATAGTGAACATACTTATTCTCGAGAAGATTAGATACTATAATTTATGTATCATTTGGATTCAGATTTTTAAAAGAAAGAAAAAAAATGATATGAATAATTCTTTTTTTTTTTCTTGAATTCGACTTTTAATGAAAGGAAAGTATTTCAACAGATTGCAATCCTTTGTTTTCCTTTAAAAAATATCAGTTAAAAATATCAGTTATTTAATCCTCTCATTTTGAAGTTATTTCAAAGGAAAGAAAATGATTACTTTTTAAAATATCACAACTAACCTTATAATTCTAATATATAATATTTTACGTAGCATAAAAAGGGTATTAAAGTAATTTTTACATAAAATAATCTTTTCCTTTTCTAACACAATTATCACTTTTCTTTTCATTTATTTAATATTTTTATATTCATATCATTTTTTTTTCTTTTCTTTGGTAATTTGAATACAAACAATGCATCAATTGTAGTTAATAAAAAGTGCTCATAAGCCATTAGTTAATCTCTTTTAAAAAATGTATATTATTTTGTTTTAGAAAATAACATTTTTAAGCTTTAGACTAAAAATTATTAGTTTGAAAACAGATTTTCTTATCTTAGGCAAACGAACAATACTTACTTTATTAATTAGATTATTTATGTGGTGATTAAGACGGTTCTGAGTTCAAACTCATCCGGGTCCCGCTAGAAGAATTATCAGATATATTGAAAAAGTATCATAAGTATAAAATTAAATAATAACGGTTAAATAATAAGCGAGCCAAATCATTTGTGAATAGCTCGATCCCAATTTTTTTTTTGGCCAAAGCTCGATCCCATTTTAAATAACACGTTTGTTTTCATTTAAACAAACAAGTTTAAACTCTGAAAAAAACTTGTTTATATAACGAGATTGTTCGAGAATTGTTCGTTTATATTCATGAATGGTAAATTAATATTAATTTATGTAGTAAATATTTTGTTAAAATTTAAATATTAATTAAGATAATATATTTTTCTTTGAACTAATTATTACACTCCATGTTATAACACACCCTATCCTACACAATTTTTTCACGAAAATTTCATTTCACCCATAATATAAACAAGATATTAGTGAACAAAATCGAGTTCGACTCGAAGAAAAAAAGAATTCAATAAATAACCCAAACTATTTTAAAATTTTAATAATAGACTCTTTCTAAATTTAAACTATACATTTTTACAATAAACAATTTTTAACATGTGTTATTAGATTTTATTTATCTACTTTTCTTCTCTTTTCTTTTTTTGAATTTTTGTGGCTTAATTTAACATTGAAAGGCAATACAACATTCTTTTTTTTTTTTTTTCCATTACAAGGGAGATCGCAATACAAACATTCTAATCCCATATAAATATACCCGTCCCATCTTCTTTTTCCTTTGCATGCATATACACATTACAAGTGAACAGTCAAATTCAAGAATCAAGAGTCAAAGACTTGGAAGCTTCTCGTAACCGCCACTACTCACATCTTCTCATGGAGTCCTCCGGATCCAATAACCCAACTCAAGCTCTCATTCCCGTTACACATGTTGAAGCTCACATGCCTCCCAATCCCGTAATAGAGAATGAGGTACTTTCTTCGTACTTTTTTACAGTCGAAACTTAAGTATCTTGATATGGGGTTGGCTCGAAAACCAAACCCTATCAATTTTCTTTCAACATAATCGTTCCAAGTGTTGTCCAAATCTTATGCTAGATTATTACTTAGCTGTACAATAAATGTTAGAGATATATGATTATGTCCAAGAATATTATATAAATTCAAAATAATATTTCCCCCTTTTTTATAATCCTATTGAATTCTTGTTTGAGTTGTATATCCTACGTGGCCTATAGTCTAACCGTCGAATTTAGTATTATATGTCCATGCATACAGTTCTTGATCATAGTACTTTTGGCTTTTGGCGTTAATGGTTTTTTTTTTTTGACATGGGTCTAATGGGTAAAACCGTAAAACGCAAATGTACGGGTTGTTTAATATAATCGATATTACATTTTAACCCTTAGGGTTTCTAAAATAGGTAATCTAACCCTGTATTTCAACCAACAATTCACTTCAGCCACCGCACGAATATATCCTAAAGATGCGAGATATTAGGATTTTACTCCGAAAAATATTAAGATTTCCAATTTTTGTACATTATTATTACGTTTTTTCCCTTCATTTTCTTTTTTAGCAATTAAATGATTCTGATTGATAGATTGGGATAGGGGAAGAGGTAGGGAAACGGGGAGGGGTGGGTGGTGGAATTGGAGTTGGGGGGTTTTGTAACTTGTATGAGTTCAAAGCTTAACTCTCAATACATGGACCTCTTTCAAGAATTCAAGAAAATTAATAGAAATTGTGCTGGGTGGTGGGGTAATAGCCTCCCTGATATGGGATTTTAATCTCACCATGTTTCGATATTTTGAGTAATTTAAGTTTATAGCTGTGATTATGTATTTTTTTTTTCAGGTAGCGAATGATCCATCATTTTGGATTGGACTGGCTGAAATAAGTATGAGCCAGGGTGAAAAACACGCAGCAAGGGGGTATCTTTACACAGCATTGACGGTAAAATCTCTACATTAACTTATGTTTTATAGTAAAAATTAAAATTGGTTACTTTTTATGATAGGTTAATCGAGATTCAGATACCCTGATTAAACTCTCCATACTTGAGAGACTGTTATCCCAAGGCAAGTTTAAGTTCGTTTATGTTCATATATATATATATATATTAATATTTTATAATTCATTCGTTTTCAATTTTAGATGAAAACACACCTGAACTCTATTGGCAATCTATGAATCGAAGCATTCAATTTGCAGAAGAAGCTGCAATGTCAGATCCTAATAACCCATTCGCACACTGTATGTATTCATACTAATTTTTCAATATTTCGAATTTTTTTTTCTGAACATTAAACTTAATAAAATTCAGATATTCATGGATTGTCACGACTATTCATGTATGAGTGTGGGGGAGATTCATCTTTTGAGATGCTTATAGCATCTGCGACAGCTCTTTACAGTGTTCTTCAAATTGTTGTAAGTTATTATGATTTATATCTCACAATTTTTATAAAATTTTCACTTCAAATTTTTTTATTCATTATGTATGTATATATATATTTTAGGGGCAGCCCTGGATTTTTAACCCACCCTATTCAGGACCCTACTTCTATAACCTCGGACTGGTAATTTTGACTTTTTACTTTATAAAATTTTAGGCCTCTGAATTTTAATATTTGTCTCCAGGTTCTGAAACATCTTGGAGAATTTAATGACTCACTAAACTGTTTCCAAGAAGCTTCAACATTAATGAATTGGGACTATACACTAGCTTTGAATGAGATTCACAACATTTTGCAACACTTAGATAACATAGACTATCTCTATAAGGTATATTCAATACTTGTCCTTTTAAATAATAAATCGTATGCATTTTTTATAGGTTTATTTGTTTTCAGATGCAAATGCGCTCTGTTCCTCATTGGGGATCTATTTCCGTTCCCACAGTGAATGAAATTAACAATTTTGTAGGTATGTTAAGTATCAAAGATAATTGTATTTAAAAGTCAAGTTTGTTTTTATGGTATCTAACAATAATCATTTTTGGTTTTATCAGTGCCTCTCAATGGATATGTGAAAGTCAATTTGAATCAGTTAGTTGATGATGTGACTTATAATGGAGGTGTTCTTGTAGGAGTGGTCCAGTTTCACATTGATCACCTAGACATTGTTAATAGACCAAAGTAAGTTTTAACTCAGAGTTCTTATTTATTCTTTATAAGTTTATCAAATTGTCAAGAATTCATTTTTATATTACAAGCACATGTTGTTAGGAAAAGTAGAAACAAATTGTGAATGTCTTGCAGCTTGTGCTTGTCTTACACATTACCTAAAACTTCCATAGGAATTGATGTACTGAGTCTGCATATAATTAAAGTTTTTATCTTTTTAATCGGGTTGATTCTTGTCATTTTGAGTGTTGATGGGGTCCTTTAAAGTTTCAATTTTTTTATTCTCGTTGGTCAATATGGATCTAATCCGCCCATTTCTTGTTTAAAATGTTATAAAGTTTACATCTTTATGGGTTTTTCTGCAGGTACTATTTGATGGTTGATGCTAATTTCCACCCATATATCCTCTCGGTATATGGTGATCTTGTAAACCATGTAAGTCAACCTTTGACTTTTGTAAAATTTCTTGAGAATTTCGCTAAATCATTGTTTTTTAATTATATTTCACAGATAAAAATCTTTGGACTGGTTGTTATTTACAACCCAAAAATCCTTAGAAGGAATTTCGAATGGGCAGGAAAGGTAAATCTCCCGTGTTTTCATATCTCAATATATATTGTCATATTGATGCTAACCTTTTTATTACTTGTTTTTGTGGTCCAAACAGGTGAATGATTTTATTTCAGTTACTTTGGGACATGTGGGACAGGAATACCAACTACCATAATGAGTCAAGGAGTTTTTTGGGATTGCGGATATTTCACACTTTACTTTTTTAGTCTTGAAATTTCATTTGGTGATTGCACCACAGTTAAAATGCATGCACTTTGGAGTAGGTGACAGTAAAATTCTTTTGTAGCCACAAAGTGATTTTTCGTTATTTTGTTATCTCGTGGGATGTTGCTAGATTCTATGTTTTTCGTCTAAATTTCATTTTTTGATTGCACCCAAGTTAAACTGTAATATGGAATTAGCTATAATATGGCATTAAGATTTTTGCATTTGTAATTTTGTTATCTTTTGGGCAATTGATAAATGTGTAGAAATTTATGAAGTGTTTCATGAAATTTGACATATAAAAAGTTGAAGAGATCTATGGAGTATAGTGATGGGAGGATGTTGGATTGGTTGAGTTAGATGTACAAAGTCATGCCTTGTTGCAAATGAAGTAGATTGAAACGAAATCCGAAGATGATCAACTGGTAATAACAGAAAAGAAAAAGTATATACAGTTAAGAACGGATAACAAATGCCGTGTTAAATCCTTACTTGATCTATTTAGTTGATTAGGCTTTTTAAAAAACATAAAACTTTGGCCCTTTAAAATATTGATTTTTACTTTTTATATACCTCTATGTCATCAATAAGATGCTTAGATCGACTAGCCAGAATGGAGAGCTTCCAAGAGTTGTGTGTTAAAAGTATTTTTATTTAACTAGGTATATATTTATGTACAAACGGATACAAGTTGTAAATGGTGAAGATTTTTTGAACAATAAAAAGTGTTCAAGACGTTGCTTTAAAAATTCACAACTCACAAGGTAGAATTGAAAATTGTGGCTCTAAACCTCAGGGCCGGTAGCAAATAACGTAACTAACCCTCTAAATACTTGAGCTGAAAGTTGATGCGCTTCAACTATCTCACCATCAACATTTCATACACTCTCTTTCCCAAAGGACGTAAAAGTAAAAGCTCGAGTCTTTATATGTTCCACAAACTCAAAATCCAGAGGATGCCCACCTTTCCTTGTAAGCTGTGTAAGGTGCCTGCAAATATATATATACATACATTATTTGCATAAGAACCCCTTGAAAATTGATATAACACCTTCAATTACCATAAATAATATGCACGAGGGCAGTCTTTGATTAAAATAAGATGGAGAAAACCATCTGAAAGGTGAGCTTCAGCCACTAAACCATCAGGTGCTTTTTCGTTTCGGCAAGATATTATAGCTGCACCAATGCTTATAAAATTCCCTCTCGTTCTCTTCCATTTCGGAATTTCGGGTGAAGTTTCGATTGTCGTATTACATACGTTACAATTTGCACGGCACGGTAGGGCCCGCAAACCCTTTTTCCTTCCAACTCGTGAACCTTCACCTGAACTTTTCCAAATATGCCACCTCCGCTTCGTATAAACTGGAGAAGATGAATATATAGTAGTTAACAAAAGGAGAAACTTTAATAGACGAAACATACATACATGCATACCTATGACGAAGAAATACTTTGGCCCCTGCATAATCGTATCGTTTAGGACCCATCCATCGGTACCTTACACTTTTTGTAATGACATCTCCGTAAAAACCATATCTATAAAGGAATTTAACTTGTGCTATATCAATCGACACTATTTTACCAAGAACGATCTGTAATGCTGATGTTATAGGAAATCGAGCCCCAGTTGTACTGCAAAAACAAACCATATTCTTTCAGTTAATTGCACTATACATCCCTACCTTTGATTAATTGCATAACAAAAGATAGAAGATACCAAATCACAATCGCATCAGTAGATCCAGCTGGAATAATCCCAATTCTAAACCGTTTATTAGGCAGAGAAAACTCAGAATCTTGCTCTGCCCAAAGTGTATCAACACAATCAACATCTGTACCTTTGATTAATTTATTAAATCAATTACCTTTGAATAACTAACCTGTGTGTAGCAAAATTCATCATCAGTACCTTGGAGTGTGACTTCTATGGAACCATTGTAGAAGAAAGAAGAGTTGGGTGTAAGTAATTACTGCAAATTCGAAAGCCAACTATCGAATCCTCATTGGTGGAGAAGGGAATTAAGTGAAAGTGGTGGAAAATGTTTGATTGCTGTTACGTTAAGAAAATTATGACTAGATTGTATACTTTATATCCAACTTCACTTCTACAATGTCATAAACAATCCAATTGTGGAGTTCTGGCATTGTGTGAATTAAAAAACAGACAGCTCTCACTCGCGCAGAGCTACTAATTTACTTTCTGTACACATTTTCTCCCAACCCCTTTGAGCCCCTAACAAAAATTCCTGGCTTTGCCTATGTAGGGACCTATAGTGCAATTAAGTAATAAGAGAAGCACTTTTTCTCCCAGAAACACCTAACAGCTTAATTCAACTCAGAAATGATAAGCAAAGCAAATATAGAGCCAATACGATATAGAGCCAATTAAACATTAGGTTATATAAATTAGCATCCATAAATTTGTTAAATATTAAGTTTCATACAAATAAAGGAAAAACAATTTAAAAATAAAATCTGATCAAAAGCTGGGTCCAATCCATGTTGGGGGTGTAGATCCTTTAGAAACAACAAAACACATTTCAATGGTTCCATCTGATATGTTATAAATACCTGCATCTTCTTCAGAAAAGTATATGCAATTAGGTCTACATTTGTTAAACTCTGTACATTCCATACTAAACGATGAATTACGGCCCAAAAACAAAGCTTTATTTCTCAAATCGTTAACAATCACAAATGTACCATCTTCAATATTTACCTCAAAAACCTCGAACTCTCTAGTGCATTTTAGACTCGAATCGGCATTGAAATCGACATATCTACGGGCAATAAGAAATTTTCCATCATCATGTTCCACCAAATACGAGCTGCGAGCTGATCTTTTCCATCTCACCTGCCATTCAGAATTCAGCCAAATGGGATTGGAAAAGACTATTTTTAATTGGAATGGTATTGGTAGATTACTATCGCAAGTTATAATCTGGCAATCTCCATCCAAACAGTAAAACTTTTTATTGCAATACTTGATATCCATTAATGGAGGAAGGTTATCAGAAAGTCGCATCCATGATTGATCTTCAGACTTGTAAAAATAGCCACCGGCCTTTGAATAAAAACCATATATTACCATAACAACAAAATCAGAGTTGGTTGCTGGATTTGCTGATAGAACCATCTTATGGATGTATCTAAAGACTTGTATATAAATAAAGAGTTGGAGTTGATGTAACTGGATCTGAACACCGGAACACCGGTGCAAAATACTTACCTCAATTAGGTCCTTGAATTTATAATTCTTGTACATATGGTTGGCTATATCTTTGGGAATTATTAATACCCAATCTCTACACCATACATATTGTTTAATGGGAGCTTCTGGTAAGAGAATCTTATTGGTACTAATAATTTTCTTCCTTATATCTAAAGACAAACTAGAAATAAAATCATCAATATTCTGTAATTCTACCTCGTGATGAGCAGCAAACATGAGGCGTGGGATTTCGAAAGTTATTGGTTTGACACGACCTTCTCTAGCAGCATCTCCCCATGATTTGCAAACTCCTGCAAAAGATGAGTAACTCTCCTTTGAAGGCAACCTTTCACATATTTCGATAAGAAGATTATGGTCAAGTTTTGCCCAATAGTCTCCCATCGTCATTATATCAATACGTTTTTCTGTTTCACGAAAGATAAAGTGATTCGATTGATAATTAAAGTAGATAGAAATTTGCAAGGCAAACGAGACATATATTTAGAAAGAAATTGTTTTCCCAGTATAGTTTTAAACTATGAACTTGTAAATATTACCTTTTCACCTATGGCGGTCTGAAACTATAAAAACTATTTTAAAGTACTAGAAAGTTACCTTCTTCTTTTTTTTTTTCAAAAGAAAGTTACCTTCTATTATTTTAAACTATAGGAACTTTGGAAAAAAAATATGTATAGGAACTTAAAATATAAATCAATCAAATAACAGAAAAAATGGTTATATACTAGTTTAAATAATTAGAAAATTAATATTTTTAAGGAAATAATCTACACAAATAAAATAATTTGAAAAAGTAATATGCAATATATCCTCTATAAATTGTTGAGTGGAAAGATTTTGAAATGATTTTTTTTCTTTAAAAAAGAGCTATGAGAGATAAATATTCTATTATAGATCTTAGGTTTGTATTTGTAATATTTTTAATATAAAATAATAATATAAAATTTGTATTATATATTAGAACCTACAAGGCAATTAGGGACGGAATCACCTTAAAGCTAGGTCATGACCCAACATGTATGTTGTTTGAGTCGTCTTCTCTTTAGTTGAGACCATTCCATTTGGTAGGGGTGAGCAAATGAGAATCAAAAGACCAAATCAAACCAAAAAACCAAACAAAAAAAAAAACCCAAAAAATCAAAACCGAAAAAACCAAATAGTATGATTTTCAATTTTCAAAAGCCAATTTTTTTTGGTTCTGTTTGGTTAACTATGCAAAAACCGAACCGAAAAAACCAAATAAGAACCAAACCGACAAAGAAAAAAATAGATTATGTGAGAATTTTTTTATATAAATTATGAGAGAGAACATTTAGTTGAGAATTTATAATCTACGTGAAATCTTTTGTTTTACTATTTGACGGTGTTATTAGTGAGAATTTTTTTATATCACTTAAGATTATATTAATAAATAAAATTTGATTGTTTTTATTAATTAGGATTTTATGAATTCATAAGTAATAGTTTAAATTTTATTAACTTATTTAGTATTGTAAATTAAGATAATTGTTATCAGAATAATAACAAAATTGTATTAGAATATTAGTCGATATCGGTTCATGTATTTCAAGAAATGGTATGACAATGATTATGGTCAAGCATCCAAATACGTAGCGAACCAAAACCTTGGAACCAAAAACCGAGTGTGAAACTAATACTAATTCTGCATAATGACGTGATCTCTACAAACACCTCGTTAAAAAGGTTTTTCAGGTATATGTGCAGTATGCTCAAATAGATTATTATTATTAGTACTCTAGTTTAGGCATGTTGAAGTATAAATCTTCTATAATTCATTCTCCACCTAAACCTAACGGTTCGAACTTGGTTTGAATTATTAGTTGAATTGGCAATCAACATGGTATCAGAGCTCTAGGTACTTGAGGTCCTGGGTTTGAGTCTCTTCACCCCACCCACCTCGATATCTCCACGTACATTGCTTATGTCAATCAATCTCTTCTACTAAGCCTGCACATAAGGGGCGTGTTGAAGTATAAATCTCCTATGATTTATTCTGTCTCTTTTTAACGGTTTGAACTTTTAGTTGCATTGGCAATTAAGAAGGACCATAAACGTTTTAGAGAAAGGAAGAGTTTAAGAGTTTTTTGGATGTTGAACAATTCTCTTGGTGTATTGAAAAATGATTCCAGTCTTTCTTATCTAATATTTAGTAAGCTTTCAAAAATGTTCACCATATGACATAAAAACGTCCATCATAAACCCAAAAAATGTTTTCTCTTCTTAGAAACCTGGCATGAATCTGGACAATTCTTTTTGGCAAGTAGGAGAACGTTTCTGGACAAAATTTTGTAACTTTTGTACACAAGTTGAGTCAAACGTGTGGGAGATTCTAACTGTCGTAAATGGAAGCATTCAAGGTCACGATAATGACCACACCACTCCAAGCCTCGTTGCCGGTGTCGGGCCGAGAGGGTGCGCGTGTGTGGTGTATTTCTCATACTTTTCATCTCTAGAGTATGGGCGTATTGGTTTTGATTATAATATGTTTTGACTTGTCGTGGGGTCCATTAAGATGGCTCGTTTCGAGTGAAATATTTCGCCTGGAGATTAGATTAGCCGCACTGAGTAGTACGGTGACTATGCGGTTCTTCTTTACTTTCATGGTGGAATGGACTTTTTTGGCAATGCTTTGCCATTTGAAGTCTGAATTGTTTTTTGGGGGTGGATATTCGTGATGACTGTATCCGCTAACTTGTTATTTGTCGGAGACTAAACGCAAACACCCCAAACCTTTATTTTCTTGGAATTCCGCCGCCGATGGAGAAGATGGATCATATGGAGAAAGCATTGGTTTCGAAGAGAATTGTTGGGAATAATCTGGATTACAAAAGAAAATGAAGGAAGCTCATGATTCAACTTTTGTATGTGCTTGATATATTCTCTGATTCTTCTTCGTCATGAGCAGTAAACATGAGCGTTCAATTTCGAAAGTTGCTGGTTCAACACAATTACACTATGGTAGCACTAGCAATGATTCATAAACTCCGTCAAAAAATTAGTACTTATCCATTAAAGACAACTTTCACATAATTCAGTAAGATTATGGTCCAGCTTTGTCCAATAATCTTTTAAAAGGTAACACGACCAATAAATTATAGTTAAGCCTAATAATTTAAGTTTTTATTAGAAATTCTTAATATAATAATAAATATGGTTGTTATTCATATATTTAAAAACGACATGATAATTATTTTTATTTATAACTGACCAAGTGGTAAAAGTGTATGGCTAGAATAAGATGAATTTGATAGTTTTTTTTTTGGACAATGAATTTGATAGTTGCTCAAATAGTTAGTAGCATTCACTAATGATTATTTAATTTAGGATCAAAACTTTATTTGAGTTACAATGATTCTCGAATGTATTAAAAAACCCACAACCTCGTTGAAGTCCAAGTCCAGTGAGATACCTCGAGTGTTGACTGACTTTACTTAGACAATGATAAATATGGGTCTTTTAGCAGACAAGTTATATTTTAGTTTAGCCAAGTCCATACATTTTAAGCTTAGAAGCAAAGCTAGTATAGAATACGGTATATGGTCCTTCTCTAGCAGCACCTTTCATCGCCATATCTTGCTTTTAAGCTTGAAAAGTATGGAATTGTACCATATATGGACTTATAGTATAATTAATTTTAAAAATAATTGCATAAAGTACTGATCAGACTTATAAAATATCCTGGATGAAGTAATTGATTTGGCTCTATTATATTTTTTGGATGTGGAGCGACCTCTATGGAACAATTTTTGAAGAAATCCTTCCCAAGACTTGACCATCTATCATCGTTTGTGGAGCTGGAATATATCTAATTTCTGCTACGTTATGATAATTATGAGTACATTGTGTTGTAGTATTAGTCTAAAGTTATTAAGGAAATGCAGTAGTTTTGTTAATTACATGTATTTAGGGTGAATTAGTCAGTGTAGGATAATGTAAACTCAGTTTATATCGAGCTTCACTTCAACTTGGAGATGATTACAAAAATGCAAAGCAAATGCTACAAAAAATCCTTCGCACAGTCAATACAATATATAGCCGGTTAAATATTAAGTTTACATAAATAAGCATCCATAAATTTGTTAAATATTAAGATTCATACAAATAAAGGAAAAACAATTTAAAAATAAAATCTGATCAAAAGCTGGGTCCAATCCATGTTGGGTAGGGTTGAGCAGAATAGTGGTAAATGGTAAACCGACCCGCTAGGGTAATAAAAACCGACCTAAAACAGGGTAAAAATTACCCTAGCCCATTTTATAACATACCTTACCCTTCAATTTTGGGCATGTTAATTTTTTTACCACGGGTTTACCTTCTATACATTACCACACGGGTTGGACCCGTCCAACCCGTATACTGTTCATTTAATATATGTATATATATGTGTGTGTATATGGTCAAGACCTGGCCATTTGACACATTTGGCTACTTCGTTCACCGAAATCTTATCCTCGTCTCTTCTTTGAATTTTACCTAATATGTACTTTATTTTGAAGAACAAAAATTCTTTTAATTGAATAGTAGCATTTAAACTTTATTTGGTTTTATGTTTTTTATTGTGATTAAATTATGAATTTTACCAAGGGTAAAACCCGGGTAACCCGTTAGTTAACTCGTCTTAACCCGTGGTAATTTTTATTTTACCATTAACACGGGTTTACCCTCCAACATTTACCACTTTCCAATATTACCCTACCCTTACCCTAGACCCCAACCCGGGTAAACCCGACCCGTGCTCACCCCTAATGTTGGGGGTGTAGATCCTTTAGAAACAACAAAACACATTTCAATGGTTCCATCTGATATGTTATAAATACCTGCATCTTCTTCAGAAAAGTATATGCAACTAGGTTTACATTCATTAAACTCTGTACATTCCATACTAAACGATGAATTACGGCCCAAAAACAAAGCTTTATTTCTCAAATCGTTAACAATCACAAATGTACCATCTTCAATATTTACCTCAAAAACCTCGAACTCTCTAGTGCATTTTAGACTCGAATCGGCATTGAAATCGACATATCTACGGGCAATAAGAAATTTTCCATCATCATGTTCCACCAAATACGAGCTGCGAGCTGATCTTTTCCATCTCACCTGCCATTCAGAATTCAGCCAAATGGGATTGGAAAAGACTGTTTTTAATTGGAATGGTATTGGTAGATTACTATCCCAAGTTATAATCTGGCAATCTCCATCCAAACAATAAAACTTTTTATTGCAATACTTGATATCCATTAATGGAGGAAGGACAAGGTTATCAGAAAGTGGCATCCATGATTGATCTTTAGACTTGTAAAAATAGCCACCGCCCTTTGAAGAATGACCGTATATTACCATAACAACAAAATCAGAGTTGGTTGCTGGATTTGCTGATAAAACCATCTTATAGATGTCTTTAAAGACATGTACATAAAAAACGACATGCAGATGATTTAACTGTATCTGAACACCGGAAAACCGGTGCAAAATACTTACCATAATTCGGTCATTGATAGGGTCATAATTCTGGAACATATAGTTGGATAAATCTTTGGGAATTATTAATACCCAATCTCTACACCATACATATTGTTTAATGGGAGCTTCAGGTAAAAGAATCTTATTGGTACTAATAATTCTCTTCCTTATATCTAAAGACAAACTAGAAATAAAATCATCAATATTCTGTAATTCTACCTCGTGATGAGCAGAAAACATGAGGCGTGGGATTTCGAATATTGTTGGTTTGACACGACCTTCTTTAGCAGCACCTCCCCATGATTTGCAAACTCCTGCAAAAGATGAGTAACTCTCCTTTGAAGGCAACCTTTCACATATTTCGATAAGAAGATTATGGTCAAGTTTTGCCCAATAGTCTCCCATTGTCATTATACGAATACGATTTTCTTTTTGTTACGAAAGATAAGTGATTCGATTGATAATTAGAGTACATAGAAATTTGCAAGGTAAACGAGACATATTTAGAAAGAAATTGTTTTCCAAGTATAGTTTTAAACTTAACAAACCTGTTTGTTGGCATATGAACGAGTAAATATTACCTTTTCATGTATTGCGGTCTGAAACTAAAAAGACTTTTAAAATGCTAGAAAGTTACCTTCTATTATTTTAAACTATAGGAACTTTGGAAAAAATAAAATATATGAACCTTTTTTTTTTTTTGATGTATGGGTGTCCGGCCAGCTTACGCGCACCACGACTAATTCTAGTGGAAATATACACGCCTCCTCATGCATATTCCCACTTAATCAGAACTAGGTTACCCATGTTCAGGGAGGAGACTCGAACCATGCACCCCTTGCTTACCCCCAGGGCTCAAGAAATAACCTTCGATAGTTGGTCTAGTGGTTAGGTTACTCCGCATAGACCAAAAGGTCATGTATCGAATTTCTTTGGAGTCAAAATGACTCCGAGTTCAAAGTGACTTTCTCATGTATTAAAAAAAAATATATATATAAATCAAACAAATAAAGAAAAAAATGGTAATATACTAGTTTAAATAATTAGAAAATTAATTTTTTTAAGGAAATAATCTACACAAATAAAGTAATTTGAAAAAGTAATATGCAATATATCCTTTATAAAGGATTATTGCCCAAGAAACACCTCAAATTAGAATTAATGCCTCCTCACCCCTGCCGCTTTCTTCTTGCCCATAAAAGGCACTCCTTTTTTTTTCTTTCCTATTTTACCCACCCCAGCAGCCGTCTCCAAATTTTCCCTCCTTCAAAGACTATAAGGGGCAAAGAGCTGGCTTGATTAAAGCGTTAACCACTGGTGAAAATTATATATTATAATAATCAACATATATATCATATAATTATTATTTAATATAATTCAAAATTAATTATTATTTTACGTTTTTGGTAATTTATTTGAAATTGGATTTTAAATGTTCAAATACTAACAATCATATTTTTTGGTAATTATTTCTTAATTTATTTTTGTAGATGTTGAAAAATTCTTTTCGCTGCGACCCAAGTAAATTAGCGAATTTATAATCTCTTTAAGTTTTTATTAATTACTGTAGATATAGATACACTTTTTTTTTGAATTATAAAATAGAAAAGCGCGTAATTAAGCATGTTACTGAGTTGGATGCTAGAGAGCACATAGTGCCATACATTGATTGATTTATGCAAACAAAACATATTAAAAAATAAAAAAGCAAATGATGAAGCGGCAAAAGTGTACTTGCACGAGTTGTGGGAAACATTCCCATAACTCAACATTAGCCCACAAGTACAAAAGTGTACTTGCACGAGTGCTGGGAAACATTCCCAATACTCAACATTAGCCCACAAGTACAAAAGTGTACTTGCACGAGTTGTGGGAAACATTCCCATAACTCAACATTAGCCCACAAGTACAAAAGTGTACTTGCACGAGTGCTGGGAAACATTCCCACTACTCAACATTAGCCCACAAGTACAAAAGTGTACTTGCACGAGTTGTGGGAATCTATCCCAGAACTCAACATTTAGTCCACAAGTACAAAAATGTACTTGCACGAGTTGTGGGAAACACTCCCATTACTCAACATTAGTCCATACTGTACAAAAGTGTACTTGCACGAGTTGTGGGAAACACTCCCATTACTCAACATTAGCCCATACAGTACAAAAGTGTATTTGCACGAGTTGTGGGAAACACTCCCATTACTCGCCCTTGACAAAAATTGTACTTGCACAAGTCCACTACTCGCCCTTGGCAGCAGCAGTCGACAGCAGTAAGCATTAAGGTATATTTACCTTAAGTGCCTTTTATGGGCAAGTGGCTAAGGTGGCAGGTGGTTATTGGGCTAAGGGCATTAAGGTATATTTACCTTAAGTGCCTTTTATGGGCAAGTGACTAAGGTGGCAGGTGGTTAATGGGCATTCACCCCTTTATAAATTGTTGATTCGAAAGCTATGAGAGATAAATATTCTATTATAGATCATACGTTTGTATTTGTAATACTTTTTAATATAAAATTTGTATTACAATTTTTGTATTATATATCGAGACCTACAAGGCAATTAGGGACGGAATCACCTTAAAGGTAGGTCATGACCCAACATGTATGTTGTTTGAGTCGCCTTCTCTTTAGTTGAGACTATTCCATTTGGTAGGGGTGAGCAAATGAGAATCAAAAGACCAAATCAAACCAAAAAACCAAACCAAACCAAAAAAAACCAAAAATCGAAAAACCAAATAGTTTGCTCTTCAATTTTCAAAAGCCTTTTTTGGTTTGGTTTGGTTAACTATGCAAAAACCGAACCGAAAAAACCAAATAAGAATCAAACTGACAAAGAAAAAAAACAGATTATGTGAGATTTTTTTTTTTGTATGAATTATGAGAGAGAAAATTTAGTTGAGAATTTATAATCTACGTGAAATCTTTTGTTTTACTATTTGACGGTGTTATTAGCGGGAATTTTTTTATATCGCTTAAAATTATATTAATAAATATAATTCGATTTTATGAATTCAGAAGTAATAGTTTAAATTTTATAAACTTATTTAGTATTGTAAATTAAGATAATTGTTATCAGAATAGTAACAAAATTGTATTAGAATATTAGTCGATATCAGATCATGTATTTCAAGAAATGTTATGACAACGATTATGGTCAAGCATCCAAAATACGTAGCGAACCAAAACCGAACCAATCCGGAACCAAAAGCCGAGTGTGAAACCAAATGCAAACCGTCCGGTTTGAGTTTTAAAGTATAAATAGTCAAAATATTTTGTTCGGTTTTGATTTTGGCCAAAAACAGGATCGAACCGAACCATGCTCACCCTTACCATTTGGCATAACATAAACCAACCCCATATATTGTTGCATGGCCAAGTACCCTGTGACCAGTTTCAAGTTGTAATAAATAAAATAACGTATTTGATCCCTACTCTTCATAACCTTGAGTTGCTCATTTGGTCTGGCAAATCCGGAAAGGGTAGGTTCTAATTCATTGGTAATGGTACTACTTATAATGCACTCCTAGACTAGATCAAGTCGTTGTGTAGTTCCTTACACTTTAAAATATTGTTCATAAGTTGTAAGAAAATAATTTCAAACTTGAAATATCTGCTTACCGCTCCCCGGCGTCTAGGTTAAATGAAGTCGCGCGTTGTTGATGAAAGTTACCCTTCATTTGAACATGATATATTGATAAACCCCTCGTCATCGGATTACAACTTGACTTGTTGATTTTGGGTTTGATATTTAGGTTGACTCAATCTTGTAAGTTGTAACCGAACCACTCTCTACAGCCTAGTTTAAAGAAATGTCATTTCTTTGGTATGTGAGTAGTTTATTCCTCACTAAAGGCCATTTCCAAAGTAACTACAAACGACAGGATAGTGAACAGATCACGAGCCATAAGGATAGAACATAACATATGCATAGTGTTTCCACAATTTCAAAATGTCAAAGCTCTCTATGTCTTTTATCCGATCTATCCCAACATAGTACTCTAAGTCCTTGAAATTGATCTGATTGAAATGTGACGACGTAATGTTATAGTGCACTACCATATTATCAGTTCTTGAGAATGCAAGTCCAAGGGGGGGTGGGGGGGGGGGGAGGGGGGATCCAGCATTCTGACATAATCTTTACACATAAATTTTATACAGTCAATAGAAACTTAACATGCTACCGGTAAACTTTTATATTTGATCCCTTTATGTAATAAATCATTACTTTCGCGAACAAACCTTTCGGTGAAAGTCAACTTGTAATAAGGGCCCATGACACAACACGTATCAAACACATAAGGAGAAGGTTCATAGTATCTTAAAATTGTATCTATCATTTAGGGAGTATAGTACCAAGTTTCCGTACATGTAGATTCCTCCGTACGGATAACTAAATCATAATCTTTCTCTATTTTTTGACGTTTCTCCTATTTTTTGCGACAAATTAGCACTGCGCCTTGTGGTTCATCTTGATTAGCAGGCTCACCGGTTCGGTTTAGATGGAGTTTTTGACGGTCTTCCTTTTTGCGATTTGGTTTAGAATTCTGTTTGGCTATCATAGGTTTGGTTTGAATTGTATCAAATGCCCAAACCTACTTTAAGTTTGGTTACAGTTTCGATTTAACGATTGGGTTTGGAATAAGGCTCAAAGATTCACTTTAAGTTCAAATTTAGCCAACTGATTACTACATTGACCAACAATGCAATTTTAATCACGCCAAAACGAGTCAAATTTTATTCAGCTCCAAGATATCAATTTTTCCATGGAATATAGGAAACTGTTTCCGACCAATTTAAACCCAGAATTACTCGAATCAAATTCACAAGTACATGGGCCATAGCATGAATCTTTTTAGCCAACCTCTTGGATTTATTAGGAACAAATTTGCAAGTAACAGGGACCATACCATCAATCAATTTTTAACCAACTTTTTTTTGAATCAAAAGAAGCGATTTTTTTTTCTAGTTTACAAACACAATATATGGGAAATCAACTTGGTCAGTAATCAAGTCTAATATCATATCATAAAAAGTAAATATTCAAGATAAAGTGAATAATAAAACGCATCACCTATATCACCTTATCCATCACAATAAAACACATGCGACCTTAAAACAATACCAAATTAGATAAATTCTCACCACTCAAGAAAAAACCCAATTTGACCCATTACTACTCACCACATATCACATATAAGACCACCAGGATTCAATTGATCTTAGTAAGAAAAAACCATCACCTATCATCTATGAATTAATCCCTAACATCATACACTATCTATTAAAAAATAATTTGCTAAAATTAATGAATGTTGGGTGTGGATCTTTGCAGAAGTGCAGCTGTTTTCAGGGGACGACACTATCTTATGAGGAGTGGTGGGTAGGAATATAAAAAGTAAAAGGCTTTTGTCCCGCATTCATTGGAACTATATACTTATGTTTTCATATGGAATTAAAGGATCAACCATAATGAGGTGGTATTTAAGAAGTGTGTGAGACCGAGCACGCAAAGCTTGACGTTGAGAGCTAAATTATTTGAACGAGAGTATAAGAGTTTGGGAAGGGATTCCAATTTCTAGGGTTCATTGTTCGAGAACGTTGATGGGAGTTTAATCCAAATATGAGGTCGGGGGCGATTGGGTGGGTCATTAAGTGATGTAGACGATAATTGGGTGGGTGGATTAGCGTGGTGTTTGGGTAATGTACTTTCGGTGATAGCAAAGTTGGTCGCGCTGCATGATGACTTAGCATGGCAGAGCAAAAGGAATGAAAGGGCTGAATGTTGAGGTGAGTTCATATGAATCTGTAGCCATGATTGGTTGTGACAGTGAGAATAAGGAACCAAGGACGGTTTGGATCAGGAGAATAAATTGCATATTGAGTTGCAATTCTTTGTTCAAAGTAGAAAACATTTATGGATAAACAAACTCCTGTGTGGATTGGCTAGCTAGATTGGGACGTCTCATCAAAATTGGAGCAGAATCTTTGATGAAGCACTAGAAGGATTGCGACGCTACTCGTTGTTGGTAAAATATGAACACTCAACATTAAATAACAATTACAAGAGATTTTTTAAATACTCAAAAGAATTTTACGAGTAAATAAATAAGAATACAACCAAACCTTACAACGATATCTAAATTTCTGAATAATGACGTGGTCTCTACAAACACCTCGTTAAAAAGGATTGTCCGGTATATGTGCAGTATACTCAAATGGATTATTATTAGTACGCTAGTTTAGGCCTGTTGAAGTATAAATTGCCTATAATCCATTCTCCGTTTGAACCTAACCATTCGAACTTTTAGTTGATATGACAATCAACATTGTGAATTAGTTACGGGCATTGAGCTCATGGCAGACATTCCTTCTTTTCAAAATTCCACTCAGTCATGGACTAAACTTGGCAGAGGAATTGGGATTAGAGGAAGTGGAGATTGAGATGTATTCTCGAGAAGCCTTTGACATCATTGGACAGGTGGATCAGAATCGAGGACCGGTGGCGAATTGTATTAGTAGGATTAAACAGGTTCTTAGGCGGCACACTGCATTTAAGATGAAGAGTATATTTAGAGAAAATAATTATTGTGCAGGCTGGCTAGCGAAGTTAGGGATTTCCCAAGTTGAACAGTACCATAGGCATAATGATCCACCGAAAGATGTATGGGATATTATCACACGAGACCGGATGGGATGGAAAACTCCGCGCATGATTTTTAGTCCCGGTTTAGCGCAAAATGTACTAGACTAGAATAATGTTTCTTGTTTGTATCTCATGATCCGTTAGGATCTCCCTTGTAATGGAAAAAAACATGGTACCAGAGCTTTAGGTACTTGAGGTCCGGGGTTCGAGTCTCTTCACCCACAACCACCTCGATATCTCCACGTGTTGCTTAGATCAATCCATCTCTTTTACTAAGCATGCACTTGAGGGGCGTGTTGAAGTATAAATCTCCTATAATTTATTCTCCGTCTCTTTCTAACAATTTGAACTTTTAGTTGAACTGGCAATCAATAAGACCCAGAAACGTTTTAGAGAAAATAAGAGTTTGAGAGCTTTCTTTTTTGGATGTTGAACACTTTTCTTGGTGTATTGAAAAATGATTTCACCCTTTCTTATATAATATTTAGTAAGCTTTCAAAACGTTCACCATATGACATGAAAACGTCCATTATAAACCCAAGAAACATTTTCTCTTCTTAGAAACCTGGCATAAATCTGGACAATCTTTTTAGCAAGTAGGAGAAACGTTTCCGGACAAATTTTGTAACTTTTATAACAAGTTGAGTCAAAAGTGCGGGAGTTTCTGGCCTTCAGAAATGGAAGCATTCAAGGTCACGATCATGACCACACCACTCCAAGACTCGCTGTCGGTGTTGGGCCGAGGGGTGGTGCGCGCGTGTGGTGTATTTTTCATACTTTTCATCTCTAGAGTATGAGCGTATTGGTTTTGACTTTAATATGTTTTGACTTGTCGTGGGGTCCATTAGTATGGCTCGTTTTGAGTGATATATTTCGTGTGGAGATTAGATCAGCAGTGACTGTGGGGTTGTTCTTTACTTTCATGGTGCCACGGGTTTTTTTTGGCAATGCTTTGCCACTTGAAGTCTGGAATTTCTTTTGGGGGTGGGTATTCGTGATGACTGTATCCTCTAACTTGTTATTGCCGGAAACTAAACGCATACCGATGGAGAAGATGGATCATATCTAGAGAGAGCATTGGTTTCGAAGAGAATTGTTGGAAATGATCTGGATTACGAGAGAAAAGGAAACACATGATTCAACTCTTGTATGTACTGAAAATATTCTCTGATTCTTTTTCGCCGTCATGAAGAATAAACATGAGCGTATAATTTCAAAAGTTGCTGGTTCAACACTATGGCAGCACTAGCAATGATTTATAAACTCCGTCAAAATATTAGTAACTATCCATTAAAGACAGCTTTTACATAATTCAGTAAGATTATGGTCAAGCTTTGCCCAATAATCTTTTAAAAGGTAAAACGACCAATAAATTATTGTTAAGCCTAATAATTGAAGTTTTTATTAGAAATTCTTAATATAATAAAAATATAGTTATTATTCATATATTTAGAAAAGACATGAATTATGATAATTATTTTTATTTATATCTGCCCAAGTAGTAAAAGTGTATGGTTAGAATAAGATGAATTTGATAGTTGTTCAAATAGTTAGTAGCTTTCACTAATGATTATTAAATTTTAGGTATCAAAACTTTATTTGAGTTTCAATGATTCTCGAATGTATTAAAAAAAACCATTACATCGTTGAAGTCAGCAGACAAGTTCTATTTCCGTTAGCCAAGTCCATACATTTTAAGCTTAGAAGCAAAGCTAGTATAGAATACCGTATATGATCCTTCTCTAGCAGCACACCTGTCATTGCCATGCTTCTAAGCTTGAAAAGTATGGAATTGTACCATATACGGACTTATAAGTTATAGTATAATTAATTTTAAAAATAATTATATAAAAACTTCAGTTTTTGCATAATATAGGGTTTATAGCACGTTGTTACATAATATAAGGATATATAGTGCAAATAACCCGGAAAAAAAATCAATGCATTACCCACCCCCACAAAAATTCCTAACTTCCCCATGTCTATAATAATATTGAGTTAGTTCACAAGCAAGTAAGTATTTTTTCACTTATATCCTCGTTTTCTTGATCATAATCTCGATTTTAGTAACCAAGTTTACCCATATCTGGATTTTTAACAATCGTGAGGTAAAAAAAATAATTGCATAAAGTACTGATCAGCCTTACGGAATATCCTGGATGAAGTAATTGATTTAGCTCTATTATATTTTTTGGATGTGGAGCGACCTCTATGGAAATCCTTCACAAATTCTTCCCAAAGAGACTTGACCATCTATCCTCGTTGGTGGAAATTTCTGCTAAGTTATGAAAATTATGAGTACATTGTGTTGTAGTATTAGTCTAAAGTAATTAAGGAAATGCAATGCAGTAGTTTTGTTAATTGCATGCGTCCGTGTAGGATAACGTAAACTCGGTTTATAACGAGCTCTACTTCCACTGCTTCAAAGTTCTTCACTTCGAGTTAGTTCAACTTGGAGATGATTATGAAAATTGCAAAGCAAATGCTACAAAAAATCCTTCGCACAGTCAAAACAATATAGAGCCAATTAAACACTAAGTTACATAAATAAGCATCCATTAATTTGTTAAATTTTAAGTTTCATACAAATAAAAGAAAAACAATTTAAAAATAAAATCTGATCAAAAGCTGGGACCAATCCATGTTGGGGGTGTAGATCCTTCAGAAACAACAAAACACATTTCAATGGTTCCATCTGATATGTTATAAATACCTGCATCTTCTTCAGAAAAGTATATGCAATTGGGTTTACATTTATTAAACTCTGTACATTCCATACTAAACGATGAATTACGGCCCAAAAACAAAGCTTTATTTCTCAAATCGTTAACAATCACAAATGTACCATCTTCAATATTTACCTCAAAAACCTCAAACTCTCTAGTGCATTTTAGACTCGAATCAGCATTGAAATCGACATATCTACGGGCAATAAGGAATTTTCCATCATCATGCTCCACCAAATACGAGCTGCGAGCTGATCTTAGCCATCGCACCTGCCATTCAAAATTCAGCCACGTGGGATTGGAAAAGACTATTTTTAATTGGAATGGTTTTGGTAGATTACTATCCCAAATTATAATCTGGCAATTTCCATCCAAACAGTAAAACTTTTTATTGCAATACTTGATATCAATTAATGGAGGAAGGTTATCAGGAAGTAGCATCCATGATTGATCTTCGGACTTGTAAAAATAGCCACCGGCCTTTGAAGAATAACCATATATTACCATAACAACAAAATCAGAGTTGGTTGCTGGATTTGCTGATAAAACCATCTTATGGATGTCTTTAAAGACATCTATATACAAAAAGACTTCGAGTTGATGTAACTGGATCTCAACACCGGAACACCGGTGCAAAATACTTACCTCAATTAGGTCCTTGATAGGTTCATAATACTGGAACATATGGTTGGCTAAATCTTTGGGAATTATTAATACCCAATCTCTACACCATACATAGTGTTTAATGGGAGCTTCAGGTAAGAGAATCTTATTGGTACTAATAATTCTCTTCCTTATATCTAATGACAAGCTAGAAATAAAATCATCAATATTCTGTAATTCTACCTCGTGATGAGCAGAAAACATGAGGCGTGGGATTTCGAAAGTTATTGGTTTGACACAACCTTCTCTAGCAGCATCCCTCCATGATTTGCAAACTCCGGCAAAAGATGAGTAACTCTCCTTTGAAGGCAACCTTTCACATATTTCGATAAGAAGATTATGGTCAAGCTTTGCCCAATAGTCTCCCATCGTCATTATACGAATACGTTTTTTGTTTTACGAAAGATAAGTGATTCGATCGATAATTAAAGTAGATTGCAATTTGCAAAGTAAAAGAGGTATTTAGAAAAAAAAAAAATCCCAAGTAGTAGTTTTAAAGAGACAAAGTTACGAGTCTTTAAAATAAATATAATAAAATCGATTGCAATTTGCAAAATAGAAAAGGTATTTAGAAAGAAATTGTTTTCCTAAGTACTAAACGGGTATTTAATTTCAAAGACCCAAAAGATATGAGTCTTTATAATAATATAATAAAAGTTTTATTTCTTTAAGGTAATAGTTGCAGTCTAATTAAAAAGATAACTACCGACAAACTCTAAAAAAAAATCAAAAAGTTTCTAAAACTCATTTTTCCTCAACCCATTCTTTTCCCTTCATTCTTTTCTTTCTTCTCTTTTCTCTCTTCTCTCTAAACAACAAAACTTTCGCGGTTTTGGGTGGCCATTCTCCACCATATGGTCTCACCTTCCTTCTATACTGTCACTAGAAGAACCTCATCGCGTCGCCGTCTCTCTGGAGCACGAGAAGACCGTCGTTATTCATATTCTTCATCACCATCACCACCATCTTCATCACCCCTATCTTCATCACCATCACCAGAAGAACCAATCGCGATGTCGCCTCTCTAGAACACGAGAAGACAGCCGTCGTTCATGACCATTCTCCATCGTTCATCTCGAGGGCGTGAATGGATAAAGGCCGATCAAGCCCTGTTCTTTTCTTTTGTATCTTTGATCCACCTTCTCACCATTTTTTTTGTCATTGTTTTGCTGGAAAACCATCAGGAACGGTGGTACATCCCATCTCTCCACCATCTCAGATCTGACCATTCTCCACCATATCACCTTCGAACCAAGCAGCACTGCTTCACAAGAAAACCGCTACCCTTCGTGGCCATTTTCCACCATACATTTTTTTTTGTTTCATTCATATTTTATTTATTTGGCCATGGGTACAGCCCTGTGGAGTTTTAGATTGGGTCTGGGTACAACCCATAGTACATACCTTTTTTTTTTATTGTTTGTTCCTATAACGCGAGTGTAAAAAATCATGTTTTGATCCAATAAGTGCCTATTTTATGTTGGTTTTTTTGATGTGCAAAGATTTTTTTGTTTGTTTTTGTTCCTGATGGGTACAACCCAAGAAGAATTGTGTAAATGTGATATGTGTTTGTTATTGGGTAATGGGTATAACCCACTATTGTGATAAACGACACGAGTCCGTACCTATCATGGCTTAATTTACGACAGGGGTCTGTACCCATCACGGGTTAATAAAAATTAATAACCGAATTGATAAAAATGTAATAAACTACACGGGTCCGTACCCATCATGGCTTAAATTACGAAAATGGGTGCGAGTGTCCGTGGGTCCGTACCCACAAAAATAAACTAAAAGAATATTTTTTCAGACCAACCAAGGGTATAAAAGTCAAAACCCAAACCAGAACATTACAATTGAGACTTTAATAGAACTATTTTTTAGTTAGGACTTAAAAAAGAAAGTTATGGTTTATTTGGCCCTAATTTGTATTTTCCTCGGTTTTAAAACCCTAACAAACCTGTTTATCGGAGTATAATAGTATGGACCGACACAAAGGGTTAAAAAATCCTCAAAAGAAAAGGGATGACATCTATCGATATATTGTAAAAATATCAAAAACCATAACCATAACCGTTTATTCGTTTTAATTATCGGTTACACATTTTAAAACCATACCCGTATTATTCGGTTTTTGTTTTTCAAATGGTCTTGCGGTTTTTAACAATAACCAAATAATAAATATATTAATTTTTATAAAATCAAACCACATATATAAGAAAAATCCCTAAGTTATATAAAATATTGTATTGGTATTTGATTAAATTGAAAATTTATTATTTAGTTGGTTAAATCTAGTATTTGGGTTTTGGTTTTAGAGTTTTAATATACTTAATTTAACCTAGATTATTATAAAATATGAAAATATACATATGATACTAAACGGTTTTTGGTTATTTGGTTTTATATTTATCTACAAACCATAACTTAACAGTTTAACTATCAGTTACATTTTTCAAAACCATAATCTAATTATTTTAACAACAGTTATATAATTCTGGTTTTAATCGGTTCGATTATCATCGGTTTCGGTTTTTAATTGTAACCATTTACCATCGCTAGCTACGGAAAGAGATTAATAGTCTTTTGCAAATCTTAGGGGTGTACTTGTAAAAAAATTAAAAACAAATAATAATATAAGAATTTGTAGAACAATTTTCGAATAAAAAAATTCTCAATGAGGAATAAGGTTAAATAAACATAAAAAAGAGTAGATTTTTTAAAAATTATATAATTTCAATTTAACTAGGATCAAACTCTAAACATGTAATTTTTGTTATTACCGATGTAATAGGTTAGATTATTATTTAAGGTGTGATTGGTATGTTGTAACGAGATCAGCAATGTAATGGCATTACTGATTTAGACATGATTACTGTGATTGGTACGTCGTAATCAACTCCGTAATACCATTCCTTCCGTAATCACATTACAACGAAAATGGGGTTTTTCATTACATAGCTACTACCCATGAATGACCCATTACAATCGTAATAGTAATAGATTTTTTTTTTAACAAACTAAAATAATTTTATCAAACTTAATATATTACACATTTTTTATCATATCTTTTTTTTTTCATTAAATCAAATATGAAAAAATTCATATCATTGTTTGTAGAAACAAAAATAAATTTTATTATATTTACTACGTACATACATAAATATAATTATATAAAATCTTTATATATCAGTGATATATTTCACCATAATATACTTAATTATAACAATTTTTTAATTATTTATCACATACTCATAAATCATGAATCAATATATTTATCTAAATATTAACATGAAATTAAAATTTCAATTAAATTATTAAAATTTTACATCTCTATAACAGTTAAACAAGTTACCTAACCAATAACTAACCAATTGAATTTTAAATTACATCAATCATACTACTATCATACATTCTCAATAAAAGTTAAAACCGAAATGTATAATTATAAGATTTATCACACTATATATACAAATTATTTAAAATTATTCAAATAATTTATTTTTCATATTCTATTTTATTAAAATTATTTATATTTTATAATAATAAAATAATTATCTTATATCTTAAATAATTTATTTACAATCTTATTTAATTAAACTAGTTATTAGCACAAGGTTGAAACAACCAGATCATTACATCCCTATTCAGATAGCATACCAAGCATTGTATAATGATTACAAAGTTCATTACACTCTCAATCTCATTACATTACTGACTAAATCCATTACAGCATACCAATCACTACCTTAATGTTTACATTTTAATTTGATTATAATTTATTATTATTTATATTATTTTTTATTTAAATATTTTCAAATTAAAATATCTAGCCTGACGATTGTGCCTTCCTCTTAGAATCAGGACCATGTCAGTCTCCTAACTTTAAAAAAGAAAGAAATACTAAACCTAATAGGTGAATTATACTATTACTTTATGCTTTCGTTTTCCATATTTTTAAACGTTTCTTAATTTTTAAAATTTATCTTATTTATCTTTAATCTATTTTATTTAAATAAATATTTTGTTTCTTCAATAATAACTATATATTATTTTTTATAATATAACTAATAAAAAATTAATACTTATGCCTATTAATAGAGTCATGCCTAAGCCTAAGGGTAGAGTTACCTTATAATCAATGGCACATAGGTCATGAGGTTTTTTGAATAATGTAAAGCTAGTAGTGAAATTTATCTAAAAAAAATCACTAGGAATATACTTTTTATGGCATAATTATAGACCACTTCAACTCCATTACATCGTTGACACACATAAAATATTCTTTTCGTTAAAGATTATAATATCATAACAGTTATAATTTTTACTTGATTCGACTTCTCTTCAGTTAAGACAGTTCCAATTGGCATTGAAGAGAACCAACTACACCTGCTACTGCGTGGACAAGCACTGTGTGACCGGTTTCAACCTGTAATAAAGAAAATAATTTATTTGATCCCTATTCTTTATAAACCTGGCTTGCTCACTTGGTCAGGAAAATCTGGAAGGATAGACACTAGTTTATGTTTAATGGTATCACTTTGAACCCACTATTAACGATAACTAAGGCTATCAAATCCAATAAAGACTACCTTGATACACCTAGCCTCCAGGCGAGATCTACACTATCGGTTGACTCTTACACCATTTACTTTGATTCTGGCAATATAACATATGATATTATTGTTGTTCTAACTACCTTTATCTTTTGTGACTTTTTGGGTACGATTAATAGGCAAACAGACACTAGGTTTACACAATGACCTCTTCCTGAAAGACCACATTTGTGGCAACCCCCTCCACTTAATTGTATTAAAATTAACTACGATACTTCATGATTATTCAAAAAATTTAAAGGTCTGGCTGCTTGTGTTGTCAGGTATGAGAAGGAGAATTGCTCAATAGAGTGGTTATTGCGTTCGAGGTCGCATTTGCTAATGAACCTGGAACTACAAGGGCACGTCTGGCTTGTATGGTTCTAGAAAGTTTACCGACTACTAAAGTGCCAATAGAGAACAACTATACATGGATTATGCGTAATCTAGCTAGGAGTTGTTTCTCGTTTCGACTGACGCTAGACGTAGTCTCGCATCCTTACGGAGATGTATGGAGACAAGGCCCCAGGTCCGGAGGGATTTACCACTACATATTTATGACACAATTTAAGAGAATTGATTTCTATTCAAACACTTGTAAGTTATGTTTCTCTTGTATACAAAGAGATAATAATTGTTTCATTTTTTTTTGTTCAAACATTTATATAAATATTAAAATAACACCTACCAGACGGAAAAACCAAATCCGGGGCATTTAGAAACATACACACAAATATAAGTAAAAATAATACATAAGGTGAAAAGCAAGCTACAACACATCCTTGAGGCTCCTTTCTCTACCATCAAAACCACCCTAGAGCTACCAAGATCCTTTCCCACGAGCCAAACCAAACTGAAACGAATAATCGAACAGAAACCAAATAACCATGCTCGAGTGGTACTCACCACTGAGCTGAGGATGGAAAAATCTTCCAGATGAAAGTCACGAGTTAGTCCAAACCTCCAAATAGTATCAGCACAATAAAGGGTGAGAAACAAGGCCAAGGAAAGGTGTAACTCTCTTGATGACATAGCAACGGCAAGCATGGATAAAAACTCAGAAGGTATGTAAAGGTAACACCACAAAAGGACAAAAAACTGGAGTAAAGCCCACTGTCAAAGGTCCCAACAACTCAAGCGTATGAGCTTACCAAGGCAGAACAGAGAACCTGTGCAGAAAAAGTCTGGCAAATACCCGTAATGAAGCGTGACCAGTTTTGAACACCATATTAGTTTTGGGATCTGCCCAAGGTTGTCACGAGGCGAAGTCGACAAAAGTCGACGGACCCCCAAATAGCCCGAGGCGCTAGGCGATAGCCTAGGCGTTAGCCCTGAGACGATAAATATCGATATATTATGTATATATAGATATCCTACTTAACTAAGAAAATAATAGACATATTAATTAATTTTAAGCTAAAAAATGTCATAGAAACACATTAGATACTAAAAAACTCAAAAGAAAGACTTGAAATGTCAGAAGAAGCAGCAGAAGAAAAGGAAGGGTTGCTTCTTGTCTTGAAGAAGGAGTCTGACTTTTCATTTTTTAAACGTGTTATTTTTGTTTTAAACCCTTAAAATATTGGGTTAATGTTATGGGATTAAAGTACTTGCTATTGGGCTGAATAATAACGAGTGAAAAACTGGAAAAAAAGAAAAGAAAATGGGTTGTTGGTAAAAGACCATTGATCTTTGGCCTAGGGCTGAATAATAAAGAGTGAAAAACTGGAAAAAATAAAATAAAATGGGCTGTTGGTAAAAGGCCATCGATCTTTGGCCTAGGGCTGAATAATAAAGAGTGAAAAACTGGAAAAATAAAAATAAAAATGGGTTGTTGGTAAAAGGCCATCGATCTTTGGCCTAGGCGTCGCATATCGAAATGGGCCAGGCGGCCGACTAGGCTACGACTAATAACCTTTCGCGCCTTGCCTTAATACTAGGCGCTTTATGGTCGCCTCGCCTTCGCCTATCGCCTAGTCGCGACTAGGCGCGCCTGGTGACAACACTGTGCCTCCCCAAATCAACTCCTGGAGGAACCGAAATGTTACAAGAAGCGAAAAGTGGGCCCCACCAGAACACCTTCAAGCGTACAATCAAACCGTATGCAATAGCCTCAACTAATCTAAACTAATAGTACTCAAAAGACTCAAACCATTCATGAACGGCAAACACAAATAACCCAACAAAACAAGCACCGTCAAGAATAAAGTAGTAAATTCTAAAACAAACAGAAACAATAGAAACTGAGCTTGAAAAACAAAAACTTACCAACTCCTGCCTAAGAAGACCAAAAAGCCTTGACCAAAACAGAGCCCTCCAGAACAGACTTGCAGCAACCATAGCCAAAACTGACCCAACAAACCTCGCTCCATTTACCAACACAAAAGTTAGCCCAGAACGTAGTATACCAGCCCATAAATTGGCCCAACAAAATCCATCTGAAACCCCATCTGCTGTTTTAGTTTTTATCCAAACCAAACAAAGAACCGCCATAGCCCAGGAAAACCAAGAGCAGTAGAACGAAAGGGGGAGGAGGACTAATATCAGGAAGGCAACAATTGGAAAGGATAAGAGGAGATGCAAAAAAGAAAAAGAAAGAAAGGAAAGACATCGTACAAAATGGAAGAAAGAAGACTGAAAAGGGGACGGAAAAAGTAGAGACAAAGGAAAAGGAATGGGGGGCGTCGCCAGGAAGAAAGAGGTGGAGGGGCGACGACGGCGAATAGGTTTAGGTTTTTTTTTTTTTGATATATAGCTTAGAGCGTTTTTTGCTAAGTTATACTCCTAGTTGAAAAAAAAAACAACTGTTTCGTTGATTGAGTAGCTAAACAAAAGTTATTTGTCATTTTGTTTAATTTATGACTTTATTTTTTCTCACCTCAATTAATTTCTCTCTGTATGTTGACTATCCATCGTTAGAGATCGACTACTTTTTCTGACAAAAATTTGAAGTCGTATTCTCTATTTTATAAATTATGTAACATATATAATATTATAATTGTCAATCGTCACCTCTAGCCTTCACCGACTACTTTCATTATCGGTCACTTCCGGCCATTACCACCAACTACCTTTGGCCACCATCATTGTCGGACACTTTGGCTACCTTTGAATATTACCACCATTGTCACCATCGCCAAATAATTTTTTACTTTTTCTTAAAATCTGAATTCATGTGTTTAGAAACCCAATTTTATAAATAGAGATCTAAGAAAAAAATTGTTCCAATTTAAACAAAATTACAAACTCCAAAAAACATAAACTAGCTTTATTATGATCTTCGGCCACCATCATCTACACCCAGGGGCGGAGCCAGGAATTTTCGTTAGGGGGGGCCAAGGGGGTTCGGGGGCAACGCCCCCGAAAATTTTTTTTGCCACTATTTGCACTAAAAGTTTAAGTATTATGCAAAAATTGCAAAATAGGTTTTATAATATGGAAAATTGTATTAAAAGTCCCTATATTATGTAAAGATTGCAATATAAGTCTTGATATTAATTTTTCTAATTAATTATGCTATAAGTTTCTTTTTTTTGATATAAAATGATATATATTTTGTTATAAAAAATAAAAAATCTTATTAATAAAATAATTTAAAGTTTAATAAAATAAATTTTATAAGTTAGGGGGGGCCAAATGGAGATATTTAAAAAATTTAGGGGTTATTTACTTATAAATTTTTTTTTTTTTTTTAAAGATAGTTATAATTTTTTTTTTTTTGAAAAATCAGGGGGGGCCATGGACCCCCCCACCCAACCCATGGCTCCGCCCCTGCCTACACCACCGACGCAGTTATTGTTGACCATTTTTCCATAGTTTTTCTAAAGATCTAAATTTATGAAGATAAAAAATTGTTCAAAAAACGTAACTAAAGAATAAAAAGACAAAAACATGCCAAAATTGTGATTAGGCATAACAATGAGTTAGCCTAGCATTCGGCCAGATCAGATTAATTCGATTCAGTTTTTACCAATTTTGTCAATAGTATAGACTGGTTTGGTCCGTTCTTCATTCCTTACATGTTTGGTTATTTAATGATATATATATTAAAATCTAACCTAACGTCTTAACCTTGGTTCAACTAAGTGTAGGTTATATCTAGTTTAGATTTTGATTAGGTTCAATTTTACACTATCGATTATAACTGAGTTTTGTTGATTAGGTTTATTTTGTGTTGTTGGGTTAAGTTTGAAACTTTGACCATAAACCTTAACATTAAACTTAACCTTAACATTATCCTTTAACTTTAATTGTAACCTTAACCTTAGTCTTAACATATACTTTAACATTTACCTTTACCCTACCTTAACCTTAAACTTGACCTTAACCTTAACCTTAAACTAATTTATAACACTAAACCATAAACGTCACCTTAAACCTTGAACAAAAAACTTAACCTTAACTTTAATCTTAACCTTACCTTGACCTTATCCTTAATCTTAATTTTAATCTTAACCCCTAAACTTAACCTTAACCTTAACCCAATCCTTTAACTTTTTAGGTTTAAGCCTTAAGGCCAACCTTAACCAAATAAAGATTCATCGCGCAATTCTTCGACCTCAAACCCCAGATCTTATTAAACATTAGCCTTAACATTAACCTTAACCGTTAACCCTTATATTTAACCTTAACCATAACGTTAACCATAACCTTAACCCTAACCTTAACCTTAACCATAACATAACCTTAACATTAACATTAACATTAAACTTAACCTAAACCTAAACCTTAACTTCAACCTCAACCTAAACCCTAGCATTAACCTTAATCCTAACCTTAAACTCGACAGAACCGCGAACTTCCTTACCCGTTTCAGAATCCGACCAGGTAAAAATATCATAAACCCTCCCCGATCGGTTATGCTTGACTTTTAAACCAAAAGCGATGAATAAGATGTCGTTTTGACCGGCGTAAAAAGAGTAGAACGAATCGTTGTAGCTAAATTGATTCCAGAACGTTGAATTTCCGAGACCCAAAAGTCCAATTAATTTGAAAAACCCTAGCCCTTTGGAATTCGATTTATGCTCAACCAAAAACGATTATTTATATGTCGTTTTGTTCGTCTTGTCGAGTACAACAAAACTGTTTCAATGATTTTTTAGCAAAAATGTTTAAATCTCGAGTTATAATCGTATTTTCAGAAAATGTGATTTCGAGTTTTCTTTTTTAATACTAATATTGAGTAAAAAATAAGGAGGGAGAGAGAGAGAGAGAGAAAGAAAAAAAAAGAGATATTATAATGGAGAATTACAAAATATTTTTTTATAAGAGGTCATTGTGCGATATATTAATAGAAGAAGGATAAGCCTTTCTAATATCCGACTATATATAACAGTGATTTATGTTAATCCACCAAAATTGCATATCATTTTTGGAAATTACATAGACACCCAAAAATTACATAGTCCAAGTAAGGATGCCTTAACTAACTTGAAGTAGTAGACAATGATAGAGATAGTTTTGGAGGTATTCTGGCAGTCAAGTTGGACCATGTACGAAGCTCTCTCTACACAACCACAATTTATGAAACTACTCCTATCACTTGTCAGTCATCAGTCATCCCTGATTATATTTTACCTTTTTTTTCAACTCTTTATCGTAGGGTGCAAGCATAAGCAAGCCACGGCATTAATGGCAAGTGATGAAGCTCATATTTATAATGGCCGGATTACATGGTTTGTGGTGTGGTCTTCGATAATTGCTGCAACTGGAGGACTTATCTTTGGCTATGATATTGGAATTTCAGGTTTTCCTTCATTTTTTTTTCTTTCCAGATAAATTTTTTAAGATATAGCGTCTTTTTTAGACAATCAAATTATTTGTTACATTAAAGTTTATGCAAATAATTTGAAGGTGGAGTGACATCTATGGAACCGTTCTTGAAGAAATTTTTCCCGGAGATTTATACCAGGATGAAAGAAGACTCGAGTGTAAGCAATTACTGCAAATTTGACAGCCAATTACTCACCTCGTTCACCTCCTCGTTTTACGTAGCTGGACTCATTGCTACCTTCTTTGCTTCACCCGTTACTAGAATCTACGGACGCAAGCAATCTATCCTTGTTGGTGGAGCTGCTTTTCTCACTGGTTCTGCCTTTGGTGGTGCTGCTTATAATGTATATATGCTAATTTTAGGTCGCATTTTGCTCGGAGTTGGGGTTGGATTTGCCAGCCAGGTATGTACACAAAATTCTCATTATTATAAGAGTAAGATGTTACTCATATTGTTAAGTAAAATCTTCATCGCACTCCATACGCCTCCACGTTAATTTGAACAGTCATCTTCAAATCTTTATCGCATCATGTTCTCTTGTTGGATAAAATCTTCATCGCGCTCCGTATGCCTCCCCGTTAATTTGCACCGTCATCTCTAAATCTTTATCGCACTCTGAGCTCCTATTGTTTTTTATTTATATGAATTAAAAGTATGATTATTTGTTGAATGAATGATTTAAGTTGAGACTAATGGTGACTTATGGACCATTAGTGGTAATGGTGTTAATTGAGAATGACTTTTAGTTAGGGATGGCAATAGTTATGGTTTAAAACCGAAACAAATGAAAATTCGAACCGATTAAAAACCGATTATGCAACCATGGATAAAACCGTTAGATTATGGTTTTGAAAAATGTAACTGATGGTTAAATCTGTTAGGTTATGGTTTTAGATAAAAATAAAACCGAATAACCAAAAACCAAAACCCGTTTATTATCATATATTTTTGTATATTTTATAATAATATAGATAAAAAAGTATTTTCATATCTCAAAACTAAAATCTAAAATAAAAAGTAGTTCTAAGAGTTGGAACTGTTCTATTGGGCGAGAATGTAGTGAGCTAATACGAAAACACTCAGGTTTTGAGATTCACTTTGCTTATCGTGAGGCAAACAGATGCGCGGATTTGTTAGCAAAGAATGGAGCGGATTGGAGTGGAGATACTATAATACTTGAAGATCCTCCGGATTATTTGTGGCAAGACATAACTAAGGATAGGAGTGGTCATGCGATTCCTAGACTAGTTTTAAACCCTCTATGAGGGACTAATTGATTATGTAATCAATTTCGGCTTTTAAAGCCTCCTATGTATGCAAAAAAAAAAAATCTAAATATTAGATTTAACAAAAAAAACGTAACAAAAGCGTTATTCAATTAAATATCAACACAATATTTTATATATTGGAGATTTTTTTTTTTGTGTTTGTGATCTCGTTTCAATATTTTTAATATAGAGTAAATGTTCCCATAGGCCACTAAACTATCTCTATAGTTCTGTTTGGACCACTTAACTATTATGAGTTCCAAATCAACCACTAATGTATTAAAAGTGTTCGAAATCACCAACTAATGTATTAAAAGTGTTTCAAATCACCCACTCTGTTACTATACCCGTAAAAAAGACAGTCACACAAGACTTGAACGTGAATTTATAGTCGTCAATCTCCAATTTAACCCCACAATAACTATTTAATTTAGACCAGGTTTACTTTTGTGAGATATAGGGATGTTTCCATTGAGCATATTATTAGCTAATTCCAGCCAATAAAGATTTCATAGCTGTTCTGCCAAAGTAGTTAGAATGCAGAGATCTGCATAATACCGACTTTTTTTTGTGTAAATGGTTTAAACTGAAGTTCCAATTTTTGGCTCATGAGCTTGGGCTGGCAAGACTAGCAACTCGATAAGTCGTGACAAATTGCAGCCGAAGCAACTCTCCCCATATAGATTAACAGAGGTTTTTGTAGTAGTCTTTTGATTATAAACATGCATTTGAGCAGAAGAATTAAGAATTTCAGTGACTCGCTAGGGTAGAAATAATGTGTGTTTTTTGGAAATAAACTAGACAATTTCATGGAGTTTTTTTGGTTCTTAATCCATTGAGTTTATAATTAAATAGTTATTGTGAGGTTAAATTAGAGGTTGACTACTATAAATGCACATTCAAGTCTCGTGTGAACGTCTTTTTAACGGGTATAGTAGCAGAGTGGGTGATTTGAAACACTTTTAATATATTAGTCGGTGATTTGGAACACTTTTAATACACTAGTGGGTGATTTGGAACTCATAATAGTTAAGTGGTCCAAACAAGACCGTAAAGATAGTTTAGTGGCCTGTGGAAACATTTACCCTTTAATATATTTATAGAGTTATATTTTGGTTATGACTAAAATTAGAAAAACTATTTAAAAAACCGAATCCGAGTGATTCGGATATGGTTTTGAAAAGTAAGTCTGGTGGTTAAATCCGTTAGGGAATTGGAGTGAGCAATTTGTTCTTAAACTGCATTTTTTGATTTGGGTTCTTCGATTGTTGATGGAGTAGCAAAGCTGTGCGGGAGAACGAAGAAGAAGAAGATGGGTTTAAAAAAATGAGGTGTAAATGCCGATGACGTGGCGGTGAGGTGCACTAACGTAGCGTCAAATGACATTGACTAACGGTCAACTAACATAAAATCGAAAAAATAACTAACGATGACAAAAGAAATTCATTAAAGAACGTTTTGTGATTATTTTTAAAATATAGGGCGGATACTGCATTTTCGCCAAAATTAAAAGGTATCACGGGGCTCCACTCATCTTTTTCTTCTTATTCTCTTCATATTCATTTTCCTTCATCCCAAGCAATCTATTCCTTCAATATTGTACACCCTTTGCACACTAAAACCTGGGTGTACTTTTTGCCTCAGAATCTGCTTATTCGAGGGTATATAATTCACCATGCACTTGTGGATTATTGATTCAGCAAAAAATTCATTGAGATGGAAGCTATAGAAAAACTACCTTGAATCACAAGTATTCTAACTTTCCCCACTACTCTTTTGGGCTTTCCTCGGGATTATAAAAACCGTTGGTTTCTAATTCTGATATCCATTTCTTATCCACGGGTTTCCTGTAATATAAGCAGAGTGATGATATAGTCTTTGTCTTTAAAAATGCGACGAAAGGTCCCTAACATTTTTAGAGCACATGAACTAGAAGACTCCAATTTTGAAGACAACAGGGACTGACCATGCAATTAACCCATTCCTGATACAAAGATAACCTTAAGCCCATGTATGGATTCAGAGGTACTCCTAGCATTAAAGAGAACATGGTCCTCCTAAATAGAGATCTAAGAAATATATCAAAACTCAAAACAAGTAGACAAAACTAACTCCTCTAATTTATGATGTTATGTGAAATAGTCAAAAATTATAGATTTTTTATTTATATTTTTTATATTTTCTTTTTTGACTTGAAAAGATAAGAGAAAAATTATTTTATAAATAAATCATAATTAAAAAAAGACATTTTACAACTTAAAATAAGGATGATTGATCTGGTCGAAATGACCTGTCCCAAAAAGTTCAACTATTGTATTTTGTTAGATTCAACAAAATTTATAGAGATTTTTTTTGGATAGATTGATACTTGACTTGGGTGGTGGTACTTACACTAGTTCTGAAAAAATATACACATTACACTTACACTCAAAATTTATATAATCACAATGTGTGACCCAGCATATATTGATCCTTAAACAAAATTGATCTCGTTTGCAGGCAGTCCCCTTATACCTTTCTGAAATGGCACCTCCAAAATATAGAGGAGCTTTCAACATTGGCTTCCAATTCTTCCTTGGTATTGGTGCTTTATCGGCAAACCTATTAAACTACGGCACAGAGAAAATCAAAGGTGGTTGGGGATGGCGAGTTTCGTTATCAATGGCAGCACTACCAGCCACCATTTTAACCGTTGGAGCTTTTTTTCTCCCGGAAACACCTAACAGTCTGATTCAACACGGAAACGATCATGAAAAGGCCAAGCAAATGCTACAAAAAATCCGTGGCATGGATAATGTTCAAGAAGAGTTTGATGATCTCGTTAAAGCGAATGATATTTCGAAAACAATTAAACATCCATTCAAAAATCTTATACTGAATAGAAAATACAAACCTCAACTTGTGATGTCCATTGCGATACCATTTTTTCAACAAGTAACGGGAATCAATGTCATTGGCTTCTACGCTCCGGTTCTTTTTCGGACTATTGGTTTAGGCGAAAGTGCAGCTCTCTTGTCTGCAGTAGTAACTGGGGTTGTGGGTGCGAGTTCATGTTTCATATCATTACTAATAACAGACAAAATTGGAAGAAAAGTCTTGTTCAATGTAGGAGGAATACTTATGTTTATTCCACAGATATTGATAGGTGGAATCATGGCAGCAAAGCTAGGAGATCACGGTGTATTGAGCGAAGGGTACGGCTTATTGGTTTTGATCTTGATATGCATTTATGTAGCTGGTTTTTCCTTGTCGTGGGGTCCTTTAGGATGGCTCGTTCCAAGTGAAATATTTCCTTTGGAGATTAGATCAGCAGCGCAGAGTATTACGGTGGCTGTAGGGTTTTTCTTTACTTTCCTGGTGGCTCAGACTTTTTTGGCAATGCTATGCCACTTAAAGTCTGGAAATTTCTTCTTTTTTGGGGGATGGGTGGTGCTGATGACTGGATGTGTTAACTTGTTATTGCCGGAGACTAAAGGCATACCGATGGAAAAGATGGATCAAATATGGAGAGAACATTGGTTTTGGAAGAGAATTGTGGGTAACGATGAAGTCTATGAAAAAAGTAGGATTGAAGAAAATAAAGGAAAACTCATGATTTAACTTTGTAAAGCTTCATATAGTAAAATCATGGGACAACTGATTGCAGCGTATTGAAGTACTCTTATAGCTTAAAGAATAGTCCCCAACCCAAAAAACTTAAAACTAGTTGATCATGTGTTATGTAAGGATGAAAGAAAAAATTTATGTTTTTAAATATTTACTCTTTTACTTTCATTTAACATTTTTCATTTGAAAACATATATTAATAAAATTAATCTTTTTATACTTGATTAAAATTAACTATTTAATTTATTTAATTTACTTAATTATTTAAAATTATCTCATTGAATTATTTTTAGAGACTTATCTATATAAATTTTTAAAAATAAGGATAGATTAATAAAAATATAATTATATTCCACCTTGGATCTTTTTTCCTAAACTCTTTGACAATGATTTGGCATATAATTATATTCCATATTACCTAAGAGCTTCACATTAACACACAAATTATACCAAATATGCTCTAAAAGTAATAATCTTCTAAATCAAGGCATGAATTAAGAATTTATCTAATAATGGGGGAAAATCCCTTAACAATTAATATAATGCACCTAAAATGATGTGTCATGGATGGATAAATTCATTACAAATATGGAGACATCAAGACTCCCAAGTCAACGTTGTATTGTCCCGATACAATAAAGAATAAGAACATAGGGAAGACTCTAAAAATACACCTAAGTCAATTAAGCACAAACAGAAGAAGATAGGAGAATGTGAATAATAGTCCCAAAGCAATTACGTAGCAAGTTTCATGTGATAATATCTACAAAGTAAATTACCTATACACTTATCATACAAACAACCAACACGGTTTAAATTCAAGTTTAGATTAACTTTATAGTGCACGGATGAGAGGTTCTTCAATAAGTTTATTTATAGAGGATATAGATTATTCATTGAACCTAATGAAGTCTCGAATGATCCATCTAACTACTCTCTATTGGTTCAATTGCTCCTAAATTACATAATCAAGAATCATAAGGTCTTTAAGTTTGTAATGCTAGGCTTATGGACTGTATGATCGAATATTTGGATAATTTAGAGTGAATTTTTGTCTCTCTTCTCACTAGCTATCAACGAATCGCCCTAGAGTTTGAGTTACTCTCATAAGATGTTCACACTCAACCCCAATGATTTGATGCACTAGTTAGCATCCCAATAACCCATTAATAATTCTTTAAGATGATCACACAAAAAATTCTACTTTGTCGGTCCAACTAATATAATCTTTTCATATAAATGTCTTTTGCAAGTTAGTTATGTGATGTTTCCTCATTTGTCATCAATTAATATTAGTTAGAGACATCATTTTTAGTGTTTTAGAAGTCTTTCTAGTAGATTTTCCCATGAATTATTACACTTTCCTATTTCTAGTCTTGATTTAATGAATTTTTTTTAGAGCATATTGGGTTTAATTATTTATTTAGTGTGAAACTTTAAAGATATATATGGAGATTAATTAGATGCCAAGTCAATTCTAAGAGATAAAGAAAAGAAGATAAACATGGAAATTGGAGAAAAGAAAGGAAAAACTAGGATATGGAAAGATAAAGCTGCCAAATAAATCTAAATTCCAGCACCTACGACCACAAATGGGCTTATATCTCAAAATCGGGAATTTGGAAGAATGGTAAAGAGAAAAGTTAAAGAGCTTTCCGTGACAATCAGTTTCGACTATTGGAACACATCAAACTGATAGGTATTGGAGCTGTTATGACCAAAACAAAAACGAGACGGATTCTATATTTTAGGGTTACGAACTTGAGTTGGGCTAGGAGTCCATTACTTGTCTTCTACTCCAAGAAAACGAATTAGGGCTTCTCTACACCTATAAATACACCCTTATATCACTTGTAAATCATCCTTGCTCATCCATGCCTCCCAGTTTTTAGTCCTTAGGTTTATTATCATTAGAGTTATTGTAGAGAGCAAGATGAAGTCTTTTATTTAATCTTTTAGTTTATTTCCTTCAGGTATGAACTAATTTTCCCATAGCTTGGATTTTGCATTATGTATAATCTATGAATTCTATTTTCTTTCTATCTAAGTTTCTTTGGGAATTATATGTTTTAATCTGATATTAGCTGCTTACCCATACATTTGTTTATGTGTTTTGAATTATTGCTTGTCCTAAACCTGATCACTTTAGGCTTTCTTAATAGTAGTTAGATGGTCACCCGGAAGGGGTGTCTAATTATTGAAACACCACATAACGTCTAGTGTCCGATATTGGTCTTGACAACACCGATTCTAACTAGATAGTCATTAGGGTATGTTTTCATCACTATCACCATGTTTGGAATTGAATTGCTTAGAAACCTAGTGGCGTAGGATAACCCTAAGTTTAGGCTGCCTCGTGGTGTGTCCGTAGCCCCCCCCCCCCCTAGTCGCTCTCAAGGTCTAGGAGAGGGAATTTAGAATCCTGACTAAGTATTTAAGAGCTAATTATGTCCCTTATTAACTAGAATTTGATAGAAAGAATTAGAAGGATTAGTGCATACTAGCAAAACCTAAGCTATATCTCTCATCTCATATTTCTTAGTATTTACTTTATTGTCTTTTATTTTAATTAATCATCTCCCAATTTATTCATCTTTATTTTACGTCTTTTAATTAATTACTTTCTAATCATACTATTTGCTCATTCGTATAACACACTAAGTCCCTGAGAACGAATCTTCTTATCATTAAAACTTGTATACGTCCTGTAATACTTACAGTACCGTGCTAGCCTAGGGTGTTTATTTGTGTTTATTTATCTATTATTTTATCACACCTTAGGCAACACCATTATGTCTCTCTTTTTGCTGTGAGATATCATGAAACTTTTTTCTCATATTTCTTTTTCTTTTCAATTCTTTTTCTCTTTTACTTTTACCCTGACAAATGGTTACAATAATAAACAGTGAATCATTAATAAGAGCACAAATACATAAGCTAAAAGCCCCAACCCAACAATGTTTCCCATAATGTGAACCCACCACCCCAAACTCAAGCTCTAAAATGATTGTCTGTGGATCGCAATTCTAGTGCGGGTCATATGAAAAGTCCTAGAATCTAGGGATATGGCTTATAATGTGGCTAAGGGTAGTATCTACTGAAGAACGCGATCTTCAATTGATCCCATGTAGTGATGAGATCTAGTCGATGTTACACATACCATTCACTCGCACCTCTTACTAGAAAGAACATGAACATAGCGAGGTACACCTGTTCTTGACTGACACTTTGAGTGATGTAGGCGTCACATATTTGTATAAATTTTTTGAACATATGTAACCTTACTTCACTAGTGGCTCTGCTATAATTACCATAGTATTTGAATTGATTTAGCATATGCCCACATTAGTATTAAACCTCACGACCTAGATAGCTGGTGGGAGAATCATAAGTGGTGGCAAACAAAATCGTTGTTGCTCAGAATGCTGCATGAAACACGAATCTTTACCCAATTGGGCTTGAGCGCCTTCATTCATATTCGGTGGTGGTTGAAATTCGGGATGGAATTGATTCACATTGATACCTTCCATCCGAGTTGAACAAACCTTTGTGGTTGGGATACTGGGTTCCTATTAGCATCCAATTGTACATTCTCATTCAAGTTCAACATCTCTTCTTGCTCTCTTCTTTCCATTTTCTATTCTTCTTTGAGCTTGAAACCACCTCTCGAGGTTCGAGAGCATATACTAAACCTAATAATCTTAATAAAAGAGACAAAAAAAAGAGAAAACGTAAAACAAAAACAAATAAACTCTACAACACTAAATAAAAACACAATAACTAATTAAATAGTCTTCGGAAACGGTGTCAAAAACTTGTCGTCGACCAAGGTGTGATATATAAATCGGCAGTCGAGGAAACGAGACTCAGAAGTGTACTAGTAGTCAATAAGTAGTAAGTAAGTGTATCGAGTATCAATCTCCACAGAGACTATGATGTTAATATTTTTGTGTTATGAAGTGTAGCGGGGCTAAGTTGCAAATACAAAAAGATAAAATGAAATTTGTTTAGGTTTGGGAAATGAGGACTAAAGTGCAAATATGAAAGAACTAAAGATATTAAAGCTAAAGGATTAAAATGAAATTAAAGAAGAATATGAATTAGAAGGTAATTTGACTCTTGTTAGTAATCCCCAATAGTGATGATTCGGGTGATTCTAGTTATAAGGGCGAATTGGTCTTTTCATGTTAGTCAGGATTTAATATTCTCCCCAAATCCTTTTCGGATAGACTAGGGGTTGTCCTACAACGCTAGGGGCTTCTTCTTGATGACCTTACAACACATTCAAACACAATAACACCAACCTATTGACTATACATTTGGTCAAGACCTTCAACTTCAATAACAAACACCAAACGTATATGAACTAGTTTCGTTTCCTGGACCCCTTTCTGGGAGGTAGTTAAGAACACTAAGCGGGCACACGACTTGATCAAGGTCAGGGATAGATAAAAAATAAAGCAATACACTTTCATACACAACAAAATATAACACAGTTAATTAAACATAAATAATCTCAAATAATGTTAATATATCCACTTACAACTACGGTTTATACATTAGACAACCCTCAAACTATGAGATATTTTAGTTAATAATTAAAGAGATGAAAAAAAATATATAATAATATTAGAATCATGTTTTTTTTTGTTACATAGGAGAACTGCTTTGGACTCAGAGTCATTAACTCGGTTCGGTTCGAACCTGCACCACTAGATTGGATGACCAAGAACCTAACCAGTGAGCTAATCCCAACTGGTTAATTAGAATCATGTTTAGAACAAGAATATAATACATATTACTTCAATGGTGGATGAAATCAGATAAATGAGTGAGGTAGAAAAGTGAAGAAAGGGTTTCTTCTTTTTCTTCGGAACTGAAAAAATAATTGAAAAGTAAAAAAAAAAAAAAAAGCAAAAAGTCACATCAGTAGATCTTTAAATAAAAAATTATAAAAAAAACTTGTAGGAGATTCATTAACCGCTTAAGTTGACCGTCGAGTAATAAAATAAATAATTAACGTATATAATATTAATTATGATAAAATCAAATTAAAAGAATATTAACTTAAAAAGATATTTTAGAAGAAAAAAAAAGAGTCATGATGTTGGGCATTTAGAAAATTATTTCGTAAATTTAACTATTCAATTGTATCTAAATAAGTGAAAGGATTAAAAAATGTATTCCACCCTTTTCTTTTATGTTTATGTTCCTATATATTGACCACATTTTTCCCTATTTTTATGTTGAAATCATGAACACTAAATGAAATTATAAAACAAAGAAAGAAATTCAAAATAGAAAAGTAACAAATTTGACTCCAAGAGAGGCAAAAGCAAAAATCTTTGAGAAAGTATAATTTTGCAATTCCATTTAAGGGTGAGATTTATGTAAAAAGAGCACTTTTTTATGTAATTTCACCCAAATGGATAGAATTAATAATTCCCACCAAAAAGCACCATTGATCAATGAAGAATCATCATCATCATCGATTTTGCTCTCAAATCTGTTGCTGGATAACTTTGGAGAGGTTGTTCTCACCCATAATTCAGATGGGCTGTCATGGAAATCAATTGATTTTATTGTCAATGTAAGTTTTCTTCGATTATTTTAAGTTGGCTCATATGAGAAAAAAGTTGCAATTTTTATTGTTTTATTGTGAATATATCTAGGTTTTATTGATTTTATATTTAATAACTTGAATTGTGAAAACAACCTTTGCAACAATTTAAAATAGTCTCGAAAGTCAATTCGATCCAAAGATCGATAGTTGCTCAGTGGCGAGAGCAAAGTGATCAAGATCCTTGGATCAAATTTCACCCGAGTCAAATAGCTCTACAATCTAATGAAATAAAAAATTAATCAATAACAGATTTATCACTAAACTGAGTTGTCATGAATTGATGCAGGATCACGAAACATGTCTAGGCATAAAAGTGGGTTCGAATCGTGTATCTGCAATTAGATTCTCTGATATATATGCTGCTGAGTTTCTTAATTGGGGATTAATGCGTGAATCTTCTCTTACAAATCCCGGAGTATGTTTTCAGAGTCCTTGCCCCGAGGTTAAAACTATTCCTTTTCTTTTCTATTCTTCTTTCAATTCAATTGCAGGGACTTAATCGCAAATAGTTGATTTTGCAGTTGTACCGATTTTCGGTGCATTTTGTGCAGAGATCGAAATCCCAGCCGTCAATTTGGATTCCAACTGTATACACTTTTGGTCATATCAATTCAAAGACATGTCAAATGTGGGTTGATCGGATCAATACTTGTTTAAATGTGGAATCTGATAGACCAAAGAGCCTTCTGGTATGTTTTAGCTTGTGTTACTTTCGAAGATTGAATATTTAATTGAAATGGATATCTCGATTAGGTTTTTGTTCATCCACGAAGTGGAAAAGAAAATGGATGCAAAGCTTGGAAAACAGTAGCTCCTATATTTTCTCACGCTAAAGTAAAAACAAAGGTACATTTTTTTTCACGTTAAAAAATTTAGTATTCTTCGCTAAAAGTGTATAATATTCTTTTTTATTTACCAGGAGATTGTAACCGAAAGGCCCGGGCATGCTTTCGATGTAATGGCTAATATCACAAATCGTGAGCTTAATTCTTATGATGGTGTTGTAGCTGTGGTAAGGGAAAAAAAAGCGGTTATATATATAATTTTATCGCTTACTAGAATAAAAAAAAATGAACTCTTTATGTAATTTACAGGGTGGTGATGGTTTTTTTAGTGAAATTTTAAACGGACTTCTTTTAACAAGGCACAAAGCTTCATATCCACCTAGGCCTACAGATTCAGAAGAACCTGTTGAGACTAAAGGCACTCAAGATATTTCTTCAGAGGGTCCTGTTCAGTGTGAAGATGTTACACCACTTTTGAATGATAAAGCGCTAGTTACTAATCTCAGTACGTAAATTTGTAGTAATTTTATATAAGTGTTTTTTTAGATGTTGAGAATTGTTAGATATATGCTTATCGAGGATTTATATGGAGTGACAGGAACCGATGATGAATCTTGCTACACAGGTTAGTTAATCAAAGGTAATTGATTTAATAGATTAATCTTTTGGTTTAGATGTTGGTAGAAATAATTAGCATATTCTTGATTGTGTTAATATACACTTTGGACAGAGCAAGATTCTGAGTTTTCTTTACCGAATAAACGGTTTAGAATCGGGATTATTCCAGCGGGATCTACTGATGCGATTGTGATTTGGTATATCTTCTATCTTTTATTATGCAATAGTAGGGACGTATAGTGCAATTAACTGAAAGAAAAAGGTTTGATTTTGCAGTACAACTGGGGCTCGAGATCCTATAACATCAGCATTACAGATTGTTCTTGGTAAAAAAGTTTCAATTGATATCGCACAAGTTGTTAGATGGAAAATAACACCTACTTCAAAAGACGAGCCTTATGTACGCTACGCAGCCTCGTTTTCCGGGTATTTTTCTTTATCTTGTAATTGGTTTTCAATGCACCTTTGGATGGATATTTACAAGTTAAATTCCTTTATAGATATGGATTTTATGGAGATGTCATTACGGAAAGTGAAAAGTATCGATGGATGGGTCCTAAACGATATGATTATGCAGGGACCAAAGTATTTCTTCGTCATAGGTATGTATGTATGTATATTTTGTCTATCAAAGTTTCTCCTTTTTTAACCACTATATATTCATCTTCTTCATAGTTTATACGAAGCGGAGGTGGCATATTTGGAAACCGAACCAGAAAATCCAAGTTCAAGTGAAGGTTCACGAGTTGGAAGGAAAAAGGGTTTGCGGGCCCTACCGTGCCGTGCAAATTGTAACGTATGTAATACGACAATCGAAACTTCACCCGAAATTCCGAAATGGAAGAGAACGAGAGGGAATTTTATAAGCATCGGTGCGGCTATAATATCTTGCCGAAACGAAAAAGCACCCGATGGTTTAGTGGCTGAAGCTCACCTTTCAGATGGTTTTCTCCATCTTATTTTAATCAAAGACTGTCCTCGTGCATATTATTTATGGTAATTGAAGGTGTTATATCAATTTTCAAGGGGTTCTTATGCAAATAATGTATGTATGTATATATATATTTACAGGCACCTTACACAGCTTACAAGGAAAGGTGGGCATCCTTTGGATTTTGAGTTTGTGGAACATATAAAGACTCGAGCTTTTACTTTTACGTCCTTTGGGAAAGAGAGTGTATGGAATGTTGATGGTGAGATAGTTGAAGCGCATCAACTTTCTGCTCAAGTATTTAGAGGGTTAGTTACGTTATTTGCTACCGGCCCTGAGGTTTAGAGCCACAATATTTTTGTAATATAAAGAAAGAGATTGTTACTTTGTATTTTAAAAACACACCAACTGCTAGTAGTAGAGGATTTCAGTTTTTTCTACAACTTTACGGTTTTTTTACTTCTTCTTTTCCCTCCCTTTTTTCCAGTTTAAAAAATCTGTATTGTTAACTCTTGCTTCATCTGTTTTTTTGCTGTGAAGTAAGTTCTGTAAAATTATTATTAAGTTAAAGAAACTATTATTAATATACCAAGTTTTTTTACTTTCTTTAACACTTCTAGATATTCATTAACTTTAATCATCGTTATTAAGAAAACCTATCGATTTTTAGTTTTTATAGACACCAAATCTTAACCAAAATTTTGAAAGCTCTCTATTCTGGCCAGCCGATTTAAGCATCTTATAGATGACCTAGAGGTAGGGCTGCAAACGAACTAAACTTAGTCGAACTTTAGCTTTCTTGATTTTGTTTGCTAATATTTTGGCGAGCTTGAGCTTGGTTTAAGCTTGAAACGAATCGGTCGAACCAAACTTTAGCTTTCTTGAGCTTGTTTCGTTAACTAACGAGCCGAACTCAAACAAACCCTTAGCAAACTTAAACTCGAGCCCTTGGTGAGAGTTTCAGTTCGTTTGCAGCCCTAGCTAAAGGTATAGAAAAAGTAAAAAAACAAAATTTTAAAGGGCCAACTAGTTTTGTTTTTTAAAAAGCCTAATCAAATAAAATTAAATTTCTTATTTTAAGGATTTTTTAACATCCTGCTAACGTTAGCAGAACTTGTTAACCGTTCTTATATAATTTTTTTTTCTTTTTATACCATTAAGTGGATTTTTTAACCGTCCTTAACGGCACTTGCCAACACGACACTTTGGGTTTCGCTTCAAGTGCAACAAGCATGCCTCCGTACATGTTTTTCACTTAACTAATCCAACATCTTCAGTCACATACTTATTATCAGTATCACTATATTCTACGGTTTCTTCACCTTTTCGTTTTGGTGGTGCAAGGTGAGTATACAAAATGTGGTGGCCGTCTCAGAAATCATAACGCATTGACTTATGATTTATTTTTGAATTAGTTTTTGTTTATTATAATTTTTACATTGAAAACTATTATTATATATGTTTTTATTGTTTTTTGTATTTTGGGTATCTAATTATAATTGTATTGATTGATTGGTAAACTATATATTTTTATTATCGTTATTCGTATAGCAAAATTACAATTGTTTAGTAACTTTATCTTTAACTTTTTGACTTAGGTAGGTAACTCTATTGTATAATGTACGGTTACTTTTTATTAATACAACTGTTTACCTAACCCAAAAAAATAAGAGTTACAATTTTGTTTTTATAATATGTTATGTTTTTGTTTGTAAAAATCTTCAAAGAGCGTATTATAAATAACTTTAGGTACTATCGATCACGTGCTAAAAGACACCTTAACCTTTTCATCGCTTTTTCAAAGATCTTTTTCAAAGATCTTTTTCCAATCTTAGTGAAGATGCTTCTAATTTAAGTACTCAAAATCTGCATATTAATTTATAACTGTCTCACAGTAATAAAAGTGTATGACTAGAGAGTTGGTCAAATAGTAAGTAGCATTTCTAATGATATGATTGAATTTTGAGATAAAATTTTATTTGAATTATAAAATAATTATCTAATGAATTAAATAAAAAATTAATACTTAATAGTCACTTGCTACCTTTTACACCTTAATCTATAAAAGACATAGTTTTTTCTTTAAAACAGTGAATTATAGAAAATTTTACAAAATTTAAAATTTGAGTTAGAAAATTTCTCATAATTCAAAATCTGAGTTCAAGAAAGCTTTCTAAAATTCAAATAATCTTTTTTATTGAAAAAAAAGAAAAAAACAAAATATATGTAACTTTTTATAAATAAAAATTATGGTTGAAATAAAAGTAAATTAATTCTAATTTAAGATATTTCTTAATCTTTAAATTAATAAAACCCCACAAACTACTTGAAGTCCAAGTGGTATGAGATGCCCAGTGTTGACTGATTTCACCCCGACAATGATACATAGTGATATTTCTAGCAGACAAGTTGGACTGCTTACGAACCATTCTACTTATCCACAAATTATTTAGTCAATATTATACTTTCTAAGCTTAGAAGCAAAGCCATGGCAACGACAAGTGAAGCTCAGGAATACAATGGAAGGATCACATGGTTTGTGGTTTGGTCTTCTATGATTGCTGCAACTGGAGGACTCATCTTTGGCTATGATATTGGAATTTCAGGTTCTTATATTCTCCAGGTTAAATTCGTCGTTAATCCCTATTTTATGGAAAAGTAACAAATATACCCTTTGTGTTGGAAAATATTTATTTTATTTGTGGCTTATTACAAATAGGTATGTCTTAATTAAAACCATGATAACCTTTCTTAATTTATTGTTTATGCGTATTATACCCTTATACTATATCTTTAGAAAATAAATAATTTATCCTAGAAAATAAAACTATACTTAACATTACATTAGGATAGTAATTTTATATCGGATTTCTCAATATATGATTATACTAGCTTTTATTGTCTTTATATATCATTGATTTACTTGATAAAATTTAAAACTAGTAAAAAGTTCTGATCACAAAATAAAATGTTAAACACCAATTCAATTAAACCCGCCTTTTTAATTTTTATTGATAACTTCCTCAAAGGAACACTGTTTCCAGATTCGAAATATATCAATTTAAGAATGTTTAATGTAACTAAGGGTGTAACGGTAAAGGAGATCATGGTCAACCTGATCTTTAAATAGTTCTCTTTAACCCTTCTTTAGCTTCTATAAATACCTCTTCTCTTTATATTAAATTACCTTAGGTTCCTTTCATGTTATTAGAAGAGCAAATTCCATTTTTGGGCCATTACCTATGGCCTAAAAACATTTTTGAGCCAAACGTTTCAAAAGTCACATTTTTAGGCCAAACGTATTCAAAACGCTCATTTTTAGGTCATTTCACTAATTTTATAAGATATTTTATTGATTCTAAGGACAATTTAGGCATTTTAAATAAACTATATGTTTATTTGGCCGCATTACAAACTAGAAACTCGGTCTAAAATGTCCAAATTGTCTTTAAAATCAATGAAATATCTCATGAAATTAATGAAATGGCCTAAAAATGGGCGTTTTGAATACGTTTGGCCTAAAAATGTGACATTTGAAACGTTTGGCCTAAAAATGTTTTTAGGCCATAGGTAATGGCCTAAAAATGGGATTTCCTCTTATTAGAACTTCACTTGGTCTCCAATTTTTTGAAATTACTTTTTAAAACTTTGCTTTATTTTATTTATATGAATACTTTGTTGTTTATATATATAAAATTTAAAGTGAATTAATTTAAAAGATAATAATATCAAAACTTCAACTTTTACATAATAATATAGTACAAATTTTATATAATATAAGGACATATACTGCAATTAAGCAAAAATACGTTAATATTTACAACAATTTTTTTGTTTTCACTTAGATTCTTGTTTTCTTAATCGGGGGATGGAAAAAGATTTTTCTGGGGGTTGCCAATTTTAGGCAGGAGGGGGTGAAAGTGTATTTTTTGAGGGATTTTTTTTTTGGACGTTTTTTTGAGGGATTTAAAAGAAAAAAATTCCGGAATATGTATATCACTGAATGTCGGGATCGGGGGCAGCCGCCCACCCCCGCTTCTGGATTATAACCTCAATTTTATAAAACAATTTCAAATAATGTAACATTATGTGAATTTTTGACCATCATGTAACGTAAAATAATGGCATGAAGGTGGAGTGACTTCTATGGGACCATTCTTGAAGAAATTCTTTCCAGAAGTTTATAGTAAGATGAAAGAGGACTTGAATGTAAGCAATTACTGCAAATTTGATAGTCAATTGCTCACCTCGTTTACTTCCTCCCTCTATGTCGCTGGCCTCATTGCATCCTTCTTTGCTTCACCAATCACAAGGATATACGGTCGCAAACCATCTATCCTCGTAGGTGGAGCTGCATTTCTCATGGGCGCTGCCTTAGGTGGTGCAGCTTTTAATGTGTACATGCTAATCTTTGGCCGAATTTTGCTTGGAGTTGGGGTCGGATTCGCCAACCAGGTATAACCAAGGTTTTTTTTTTTAGGTAACATCCCAATCTTTTTTAAGTTAATTGCACTATAAGTTTCTATATATATTTTGGATTATGAACCTAAAAGTTTCACAATCTAGTTTTTGTTATTCCCAAATAGATAAACTTGTTAATTGGTTGATGTGTTTGTAAAATGGGTCCTGGATTCGTAAATATTTTTTTATCAATCATCCATATATTTTAAATTAACTGCCTTATATCATACAATTAACCTATATTTTTCATATAAAAAACAAAACAGGGAACCAAGCGAAACTTCTATAAAAACATGTTCCTTTTTAAAAAAAACAAAAGATATTTAAGGATTTCTTTTTGACGCTATTTAAGGGTTAAATATTCGTTTAGGTAGCTCTGCTCCGACCTAAGTAGTTGAAGCCAGGGGACCATGTTGTCTCTTAACTTTAAAAATAATTTTCCATCTTTATATTTTTGTTGAAAACTTAAACCCCCACCACTCATTTCAAAAAATAAAATAAACTTATAAAGTCAATCTTTTTTAGTCAACTTTCTCTACAAATAAGATTTTTTTTTTAATTTTACATGAGAGGTCTAAAAGACCGGAAAATAAAACTTCCTATAATCAATGCTCAACTAGTTGTGTCTTGGACTAGCCCAACCACACCTATCTTTTGTTAGAAGCCGACATAACTCATCCGGTGGATCCCTATACGAAAGCGTATGTTCACCCTTAGTCATTCCAAACTTAGCAAGTCAATCCGCACATTTGTTAGCTCTACGAAAGCTCCATACTAGATCGAAATTCACCCTAAGTGCCAATGTATCACAACAAGCTTTTACAATATCATTGGAAATATCTCCTGACTTCACACCGCCTTTCACTAGTGCGTGCAACTCACGCGAGTCTGTTTCAATGATAAGTGACATGTATCCTTGATTAAACGCCACACTCAAGCCAAAATAAAGTGTCAATAGTTCCACCTCGAGCGGTGTTTGTGCCACACACCTCTCTGCAAAACCATTCAGATAATCCCCTTTAAAATTACGAAAGAGACCCTAGACCTGCTAAAGACTTTTTTTTTTACCAAAATAGGGATTTATAATACAATTATTTTAAAAAATATAAAAATTATTTTAAAAAATATAAAAATTATTTTACCTAATATAGAACCATCCAGTGAAAGTAAAATATATAGGTTATTTACGTTGATATACAATAAACTAAAATTTGTTTGGAATTATTTACTTTTAAGAATACTTAAAGTATTTTAAAATTTTTAAAAGTGATTCAGTACTGGTTTGGAAGGTTATTTTAAATTGTTAAAGATATCTTAAAAACACTTTAGAAAACACTGTATTTTTAAAAAAAATTATAAATTTCAAAAATATTTTGATTTATTTTGAAAAAATTATTTGAAAAAATAAATACTTACAAACGATACCTTAAACCTCTAAAAATATTTTTATTACCAATTAGAGTTATTTTAACGGGCCAGAAACCTTGTTTTTTTCTAAAAAATAGAAATCTGAACCGAGTTAATAACTCGACTCCGAGTTTAAGTAGCTCTCTAAGGTATTAAAAAAATATATTTAAAAAAATTCTTTTTTAAAACACTTAAAATAATTTTAAATTTAAAATATTTTTTGATATTTTTTATAAACATTTTAATTTATATAAAAAAAGAGTAATGATATATACCACCCAAATTCATACCACCCAAATGTCATCCAATGACGTGGCGTGAATTGGTTGGTTATAAATTGATAATGTATTTATTTTCTTGATTTGATTAAAGATTTGTAACCAATCAATTCACGCCACGTAATTGGGTGACATTTGAGTGGTATGAATTTTTTTTTTTTTTTGGGACATTGGGAAGGTGCCTAAGCACCCAAAATAAACAAACCAATCATCCTATCCCTATCTTACTAAAAGCCGAAGACAAATCGAAAATACTAAATGTATTTCGATTGACAAAAGTTGCCGCGTGCCTAGCCTCCTTCGCCAACTTATCCGCATTTCTGTTGAGCTTTCTACTGATGTGTTTGAAAGAAACTTGCCCAAACTCTTCAGCGTTGTGGATAATTTTTTGTAGGATGGGTTGGATATTCCAACGAGCTGCTGACACCTGCTTTATACCTTGAATAATCTCAAGGTTATCTGAGTGGATTGTTATTCTTTTCCCCGGGAAGTAAGCTCCAATCTGTGTTGCTTTAAGAACTGCCTCTGCTTCTCCTTCCAGGGCCGAATTGCAATCAATGCTAGTACTTTGTTTGATGGGAATGCTTTGTTCCTTTTGAAATCCAACAACTGCTATTCCCGTAGGTTCCCATTTGTTTGAAAAAGATGCATCACAAAATAAAGTAATATCCTGCTCCTGTTCTTCATTAATTGTGTTCCTATTTGGTTCTTCTCTGTTATTGAGTCCTTTATAACCTTCTCTGAGCCAGTTAATCCCGTGAATTTCGTGCATAAGTTTCTTTGATGCAATATTAATCCCCATTCCGTCAGCTGCAGTTCCCTCGTGTAGAGATTTCATCTTTGCCTTCCATATGTTCCACAGATTTATCATTAAAAAATCTCGTACCACATTCTCATCCCATCCCCCTTTTGTGTAAGATTTAATGACCTTCAGAAACCAATCTTCAATCTTATCGTCCTGTTCATCCAGTATTTTAATCTGTAGAATAGATCCTGCCCAAATGTCTTTGCACATCGTACAATGAAGAAGTATATGTTCAACATCTTCTTTCTCGTGATTGCACCATAGGCAGTTTTTGGCATCTGCGCATTTTCTTTTATACAAATTAACTCTGGTCGGGATTGCGTTGTTAATTAGTCGCCACATAAATAATTTTATTTTCTTTGGAATGTTTGATTTCCATATAGTTTTCCATATTTCCGATTCTTGCATTGCTCTAGTTTCTATTGTTGTGGCTTTATTGTTGTTTTGCTCCTCTATCATTACTTTGTAACCTGTTTTCGTATCGTAATTTCCATCTTTGGAGAAAGGCCAAATAAACTTGTCATATATACCATGTTCTTTAATTTTTGTTTTTTTGATGAGGTGAATTATAGGTGCCGGGAAAAGGTTATCCGGTGTTTCCATATCCCATTCATCTTTATCTTTCTTCATTAGTTTATTGACTTTCATAATACATGATCCTGTCGGTTTCTCTAATTCCCATTTTGTATCTATCCACCTTTCATTCCATATGTTCGTATCCTTTCCATTCCCTATCATCTTTATTCCGTGTTTCTTAATAAAGTCTCTACCTTCTATAATACTTGCCCAGCTCCATGTCCTACTTTGTCTGAGTTTACAATTCATAAAGTTAGACTTATTGAAATAAATACCTTTGAGTAATCTTGCTGCTAAATTATCTGGGATGTTCATTAGTCTCCATGCTTGAGCTGCTAGTAGGACCGTATTCATTTTTTTGAAATCTTTGAATCCCAATCCTCCTATGAGTTTGCTTACTGCAATCTTTTCCCAAGCAACCCAATGTATCCTGTTTCTTTCACCTGAACTCCACCAGAAATTAGAGATGGCTGAAACTAGTTTATTACAAAAATTAATTGGAAAAGAGAAAATAGACATGTAATAATTAGGTATGGCTTGAAGTATGGCTTTAATAAGTACTTCTTTGCCACCTTCTGAAAGTAGTTTCGCTTTCCATCCTTCCGTATTTTTGAACACTCTCTTTGCTATCCATTCCAGAGATTCTACCTTCGATATTTTGTGGCAAAGTGGAATCCCTGGATAGTATCCCAGATCCTCTGTTTCTGAAATGTCCATTATTGTAGTTATTTCATTCTTAATATCATCTGGTGTTTCTTTCCTGAAAAGAATGGCTGATTTATGCAAATTAATTTGTTGTCCAGAACCCGAACAATAGATATCTAAACATTCTTTGAATTGGTTCATATTCATGTCCTCCAGTTCAAGAAAGAAAAGAGAATCATCTGCAAATAGAAGGTGAGAAATCGTCGGACAATTCCTATTAATTTTTATACCTTTGATCAAATTGTTGTCTATGTAATGGTCGATAATACAAATAAGGGATTCGGTCATAATAGAGAAAAGAAAGGGTGAAAGGGGGTCACCTTATCTAAGACCCCTACCAGGTTTAAAGTTCTCGAGTCTTTCTCCATTCAAATTTATATTAAAAGAAACTGAGGTGATACAATTCCTAATCCAGTTAATCCAAGTTTCGCTAAAACCTAGTTTATCCAATACCTTAAAAAGAAAATCCCATCTTACCTGATCGTAAGCCTTTGCCATATCAATTTTTATTGCTGCCATATGTTTTTTGTTCTTCCGTTTCTTGCTCATAAAAAACGATATCTCTTGTGCTATAATAATGTTATCCTGAATCGCCCGACCTTTAATGAAAGCCGATTGCGTAGGGGATATTATACTATTCATAATCTCTCTTAAGCGATTCGATAGAATTTTTGTAATGATTTTATAGATAAAGTTAACACATGATATCGGTCTAAAGTCTCCTAAATTTTCTTGTATCGTTCCTTTCGGGATCAATGTAATCAATGTATCGTTAATCGTTTCAACTGAACAGTTATTTTCAAAAAAATCCTCAATAATCTGTAGCACATCTACCTTAATAATATCCCAAAATTCTTTGTAAAACTTACCGTTGAGTCCGTCTGGTCCAGGTGCTTTTGAAGCTGATAATTCCGTAATAGCTCTTTCTACTTCTTCCATCGTTGGTTTCTTTGTTAATTCCTCATTCATGTTACTAGTAACTCGGGGTTTAATAAATTCGATTGATTTTCCCATATCTTCTTCTATACCTATGTTTTCTTTAAACAGGTCGTTATAATAACTCTGAAAACAATTTTTAATGTCCTCTGAATCATTGGTCCAATCTTCATTCGTGTTTTTAATTCTGGTAATTCTGTTTTGTTTTCTACGTTTTATCGTAGCTAAGTGGAAAAACTTCGTATTTTTATCACCATAAATGAGCCAGTTCTGTCTGGCTCTATCACACCAATATTTTTTTTCTTTATCATATTCTATCTTTATTTGTTCTTTAATATCATTTTCTTCTTTAGAAGTATCTCTATCCTCTTTAATACTATTAATTTTTATAAGTCTATCTTGAAGGGCCTTAATTGTTTTTTCGTGATTCCTAAAGTTTTTCGAGCTCCACTTAGTTAGTTCTTTTTTTGTAAATTCTTTTTTTTTATAAAGTTAGGTATGTGGATCATGTCATGGGGAATTTTCCAACTATTGTCTATTATATCTTTGCAATTATTATTATCTAACCATCTCGTCTCAAATTTAAAGTATTTTTTTCCTATTTTCATACCCATATCAAAATGGAGAAGTAGGGGGGAGTGATCCGACCCTATTGCTGGAGGTATATATATTTGCGATCTCGGAAACTTCTCCATCCATTCGTAGGTTGCCATTCCTCGATCGATCCTTGTTTTGACATTCTTTTCCCCTTCCATCCTGTTAGACCAAGTGAAAAAACAACCGTTAGAATTTATCTCTGCTAATGAATTGTTATGAGTAAAGTCTAAGAAAGTGTTCATATGGTTTATATTAGCTTGGTTTTTGCTTTGTTTCTCCGTAATGTTAAGTATCTCATTAAAGTCACCTAAAATCATCCATGGTTCCTTAATTCCCTCACTCCATTTTGTTATTTCATTCCATGTCTCTACTCTTTTATTGAAATCATTAGGTGCATGTAAGAATATCATATAGTATGAAAATGACAGTTCATTAACTAAGGCAATAACATAAGAATCACAACTAAAAATAACATTAAGAAGCACATTAGAGTGCCACAAAACCATGAACCCTCCAGAATGGAAGAAATTTCCAGAGGGTTCAACGAAAAAGGAGTTGTTGTAACCAAAACGTGCCAGAGTGGTATAAATTTGGATGGTATATCATTACTCATAAAAAAAAAGCTTTTAAAGCAATCCTAACGAGTCTAAAAAAAGTTGCCCTCGAACTCCGTTTTTCCCGCAACAATAATTTCTGCAAGTATTGAGTATATTCATCTTTCACATTTCTCTTCTGGTTGGCAGGCAGTACCTTTATACCTCTCCGAAATGGCTCCTCCAAAATATAGAGGAGCTTTCAACATTGGCTTCCAATTCTGTGTAGGAATAGGCGTTCTATGGGCTAACCTGTTAAACTACGGCACCGAAAAAATCAAGGGAGGTTGGGGATGGCGAGTTTCGCTGGCAATGGCAGCAGCTCCGGCCACCTTTTTAACTGCCGGAGCACTTTTTCTCCCTGAAACACCTAACAGCTTAGTTCAACTAAGGAATGATCATGAAAAAGCAAAGCAAATGCTACAAAGAATCCGAGGTACAGTCGATGTCCAAGAAGAGTTAGATGATCTTGTTAAAGCAAATGATAGTTCGAAAACCACTAAGCATCCATTTTATAACCTGATACTAGAAAGAAAATACAAACCTCAACTCGTGATGTCCATTGCGTTACCGTTTTTCCAACAAGTAACGGGAATTAATGTTATCTCATTCTACGCTCCAATTCTGTTTCGCACGATTGGTTTAGGAGAAAGTGCGGCTCTCTTATCTGCAGTGGTAACAGGTGTTGTGGGTACTAGTACAACCTTTGTATCATTGCTCGTAGCAGATAAAATCGGACGAAAAGTGTTGTTTAATGTAGGAGGAATACTTATGTTTATTCCGCAAATGTTGATAGGTGGAATTATGGCGGCAAAGCTAGGTGATCACGGAGTATTGAGCAAAGGGTACGGCTTGTTGGTTTTGATCTTGATATGCGTTTATGTAGCTGGATTTGGCTTGTCGTGGGGTCCATTAGGATGGCTCGTTCCTAGTGAAATATTTCCTTTGGAGATTAGATCCGCAGCACAGAGTATTACGGTTGCTGTGGGGTTTTTCTTTACTTTCCTAGTGGCTCAGACTTTTTTGTCAATGCTATGTCACTTGAAGTCTGGAATTTTTTTCTTTTTTGGGGTATGGGTGGTGCTGATGACTGTATCGGTTAACTTGTTATTGCCGGAGACTAAGGGTATACCGATGGAGAAGATGAATCAAATCTGGAGAGATCATTGGTTTTGGAAGAGATTTGTGGGTAATGATCGGGATCACCAGACAAAATAATTAAGGGAGTTCTTGATTACTCTCTTGTATGTGCTATTAAAATGAAATCTGAGGAACAAATTGAATAATGCTATATATCACCTTTTTCTTTCTTGATTCACTATTATATCATCTTTTAAAAGCAATAAATCTGAATATAGAGAATATTTATCATATCATATTATTAAGGGTTAAGGGTTAAAGGTGATGGACACGTAGGGTCTTGAAAATTAATTTTTTGGCTTAAAGAAATTAATGAAAATCTTACTTTTTTCAAGAAACGTAAAAAATATCAAATACTAAAATACATTTACTATCACTAAAAGACAAAAATGAGCGATGTCTCTGTTCATCTCTCCACTGCCCACCTACGTCCGACCACCGACCATCGACCTTCGACCTCCAACCTTCGACCACCGACTTCCGATCACCGACCTCCGACCACCGACCTCCGACCACCAGAGAAAAATGATAAGTATTATACAAAAATGATGAGTACTCTACAAAAATGATGAGTACTGTACAAAAAATGAAAAGTATTTATAAAAAATGTTGAGTATCATAAAAACAAACTGATGAGTATCATAAAAAAAAAAGATAAGTATTTAGTAAAAAGGATGATTATTCAGTAAGAAAGTTATTCAGTAAAAATGATGAGTAATGTATTACATTTCAAAATTATTACAAAGGATATAAAATATAAACAAAATACAACCAGAAAAATAAAAAAACTAAAAACTAACTAAGTTGACTAGATCTGGTCAACAACAAACACCTACACATTCCAGGAAAAAAAAAGGACTCCAGCCAGCAATCGAAATGTCACAACAAAAATTCCATTACAACTATCTTCACCGTCGCCACTTTGCAGAAATCTTCACCATCTGACTCCGGCGAGATTCGTAACTCCAGAGATCTCACGCCGGAGTCTTCATCTTCTCCAGTAAACAAAAACTCGAACCGGAACACCATGGATACAATCTTCACCGTCGCCACTTTGCATCGCCGCCACTTCGGATCTCCCCTCCATTGTTGCAGATTAAGGTGTCGAGATTCGTGGTACTTCGCCGGAAACTAGCGATGTGATTCGCTGTGGTGGTGGTGCGAGCATCGCTGGAAACCTAGGTGATGGTGGTGCGAGCTGAACCAGCAATCATCACCTCGAACCAGCCAGAGTTTTCACTTCTCCAGACGACACCAGCAACCCGAACCAGCGAGCTTCGTAACTCCGGCTGCAATCTTCAACATCTGACTCCGTCAAGATTCGTAACTCTGATTCGTAAACTCTGGATCTCAACACCATGGAAGTCAAACAGAATCTCATTCTTTGATTTCGAACAGTGGCAATGTAGTCCGGTCTTGCGCAGGCGAGGCGAGTAGCCGGAGACTGGTGTTGGTGCTCGGCTCCGGTGAGATTGTAAGGGATAATGGTGGTGAGCGTGAGAATTATCTAGTGAACTAAAGAGAGATAAAGTAGATCTAGATCTAGGTTTGTGGGAGGAGAGAGGTGGGAAATAGGGTTACAAGAATTAGGAAAGTGAGTAGAGATAATGTTATACTCCCTCCGTTTCAAAATGTTTGTCCACTTTGCATTTCACACAAATTAAGAAATGTAATTAATGCACTCCCTATTACAAAAATACCCTTCATAAAATGCCTTGATATTTTGAATGTGTACTGGAAACATAAATTTTAATTTTTTAATGGGGGTAATAGTGGAAAAAAAAGGTAAAAAGTGTCTTGATATTCTACATGGACAAACATTTTGAAACTACATTTTTAGTAAGTGGACAAATATTATGAAATAGAGGGAGTAACATATTATATATAGGAAAATGAAAAAACAACAGGGGGTAATTTTGTAAATAGGGATTTAGTCTATAGTGTTAAAAGCTTATTGAAGTCCCAAGTAAGAAGAACAAAAGAAAGGGGTTGGGTTAGGACTAGAGGGTGGGTGTTCAATACCCCTTGGGTTATAATCTCTATTATTAATCTATGAAATCCGCATTTGGTTATAATATGATACGAATATCAAACTATATATAAAACAAATGCAAGTAATTGCATAACTATTAGGTTAAATTGTTGAGAAACACAATCAATCGCGCATCTGCCTGTATATGTTGTATGTTTCATTATAAATTGATGTAAATCATTTTTACACGTAGTACTTTTACGTCATTGGTGTATATACACTTAAAAAAAATATTTTATAACACCCCCTCCCACTTAGATATTCACCAAAGCGAAATACGAAACAGGAGTCCAAACTGTTGAATATTTTTTTTGAAGGGTTTATAGCATGAGAGGCCTCTATGGTCATCTTAATTAAATTCTCTGACCCTTATGCTCACCATAAATAGGCACTAGAACCCCTTCTATTAAAATTTCTTTTTTTAGTGTACTACACTCTCTGTATGTGTGAATATTATTGTTTTTGATATGTTTTTTTTAAAATTTTAACCCATGTGAAGACGTATTTATCATTCCCCACTCCCCTTAAATATATGAATGTGCACTAACACCCCATTTAGTCTATATGATTGTACAATACGACCCTTGTGGTCTATATGTATCTGCACTAACACCCACTGTGGTCTAAAATATGTAGAAAACAATACCATGTGATATAATAATTGTTACATTACCTATTAACAACATACACCATTAACAAAAAAAATACATATTCATCACTACATTACTAAAGAAAAAAGTATCCAGATTCATCACATACATGCTGGAAATATACCTATCCCCAATTGTCTTGTGATGAATTAAACACAAGGATTTACTGTACAGGATAATAGTTATCCCTACATTATTGATTAAAGGAATTGTTTTCTTGAATCTATAGCAAGCTTATATAGTTATGATATTTATTTACATAATATAAAGGCAGATCATTGATTAAGTGACAAACTAGATATCATAAGGTGTTATGATAATGAATATCTAGCTCATAGGACTTAATTTAAACTTGTTCTTAATCATAGGATCACTGAGCTAGGATCTCGATGATCCGGTTAGATTAATATGTAGCTAACGAGTATTTATTAGATAAATATCGGTAGTTCTCGTTTGCAGAGTTAGGTGCATAGATAATGCACATAGAGATATGATTATCGAACCGACTAAAACTAGAGATTCCTAATGGTTAATTACCTTGAACTGTCAAGTGGGTTAACCTCTATAAGGAATTTTATGCTTGTAATCCTTTGATCTGAGATCATCACTATTGTTGTGTATGTTCTTGTTATGCTTTGATACTAGACTACTAGTGTGTCATAATGCTAGTCGAAAGGATATTTGACATAGATAAGTATATATGCCCATAGGGATGAGTCAAGATGGAATATATCAACTCTAGGTAAAGAGTTTGAGCTCTACGATGTCATAAGATTATAAGGATTGTATCAAATTCTTGGCCAAGGTGATAGAAAGAATGAAGAAAGGATTTTCTTAGGTCATTCGTCAATCGTTGATAATCGACGTGTAACGTGGTTGATTTTCTAATGGGATTTGTCAGTTATACCATATCCCAGGATGATCAGGAGCTGTAAAGATAGAAGGATTACGTGTATGATCATTGATAAGTCTTGAAGCCTTTACACTTTGCACGTTGCAGGAAAAAAATTGAAAATTAAAAAAAAAATTAAAAAAAAATTAAAAAAAATCATAGACATAAATATTAATTTGCTTTATCCAAAATGCAATTTTTTTATTTTTATGATTCTTCTTGAATTAGTTATGACCATTTTAAAAAAAAAATCACGGACCCGCGCATGTGTGATGAAATTAGTAGTAGTAGGTAGTGGTGGTGGCAGTAGTGGTTGTGGTGGCTGTAGTGGTGGTTAAATACATGGTAGTAATGGTGGTGGTGGTGGTGGTGTAAGTACCCTCATATTTGTTTAATATTTAAAAATAAATATTATATTAAAAATAAAATAATATATTTAATAATAGGATAATAAAGGTATTAAAAATATAAAGGAGATGTTTTCTATAGATAATTATTTTATTAGGCAAATTTTTTTATAAAATAGATAATTAAAGATTTAATTTAACATGAGCCAATAATCAAAAAATGCTTATTAAAAAAACTAATAATTAAAAAGGTACCTAAAATAAGACTCTTTATTAAAAAATGTCTCAACCCAAAATACCTCCACAAATAGTAATTAAAAAATTTTGAAAAAAACAAAACAAAAATTAATTAACACGCACACGCGTTCGTGAATTTTTTTTAAAATCGTCATAACTAATTCATAAAAATAATAAAAAATAAAAAAAATTATATATTTGAATAAATCAAATTAATATTTACGTCTATGATTTTTTTGAATTTATTGATTTTTTTAAACATGAAATTCACTGTTCGAAATACTGAATTTGTTTTTCGCAAACATGAAATTCCACGTTTTAAATAGTGAATTTCGTGTCTCCGAAAAAAAAAGTCAAAAAAATTCAGAAAATTCAAAAAAAATCAAAGAAAATCATAGACGTAAATATTAATTTGCTTTATCCAAAAATGCAAATTTTTTATTTTTCTGATTTTTTTTAGAATTAGTTATGACGATTTAAAAAAAAATCACGGACGCGCGCGTGTGTGATGAAATTAGTAGTAGTAGGTGGTGGTGGTGGTTGTGGTTGTTGTTGTTGTTGTGGTGGTGGTGGTGGTGCTTGCGGTGGTGGTGGTGGTGGTGGTGGTGGTGGTGGTGGTGGAGTACTCTATTATTTGTTTAATATTTAAAAATTAATATTGTATTTAAAATAAAATAATATATTTAATAATAAGGATAGTAAAGGAATGAAAAATATAAAGAGGATGTTTTTTAAAAATAATTACTTTATTAAGCATTTTTTTATAAAATAAATTATTGAAGGCTTCAAAAAATTATTAGATACTTAATAAGAATGATTTGAGCAATAACTCTATTTATTATTAAAATACTTTTATTAGATTTATTTTAGTAAATTCCCTTTAACACGTTCAGAGAAATGCCTTTAAGTTAATAGGTTGGGGGTGTTTGTTTGCACTTAATGGGATATTAATCTTGTTCATTAAGACACTGGATCAATAAGTCTGTTTGTTTCTCCTGTCCAATTCAGATCTGAATGGCTCTTAATGGGTCTGTTTCATTAAGATTTCAAACTTTTGTTTTTTTAAGTAATAAGTGCTGAATGCTGAATGAACATCTGAATATGACTTATTCTGTTAAGAGGCAGTGTCTGAATGATTCAGACTTAGTTTGAAATCTTAATGAAACAGACCCATTAAGAGCCATTCAGATCTGAATTGGACAGGAAAAACAAACAGTCTTATTGATTCAGTGTCTTAATGAACCAGATTAAGATCTCATTAAGTGCAAACAAACACCACCTAAATCTTAATCATTCAGACACTGCCTCTTAACTGAATAAGTTCTATTCAACTGTACATTCAGTATTCAGCACTTATTACTTAAAAAGCCAAACGACACCTTACGCTCTTCTTAAAAGTGTCTAGGTGCGGTTTTTCTAAATTATTTGTACTCAAAAGATTTTTAATAATTATTTATTTTATTTATATAATAATAGTAAAAAAAATCTTTTTTTTTAATATATATGAGAATCATTTGATTCCAATAAAATTGGATTTGATGGACCAACAATCGATCTTGTAAAAAAAAAATTTAGATTACCTATCAAATTTGTAACCGAATTACTTTACAATTAGTTGACAACGATAGACTAGCTAATGATAACATAAAAAAAGCAATGAACACTCACACCTACAAACAAACCAAAAAAAAAAAAAACCAGCCAAATAATTCCTTTTAGCACAAAACCTACATTAATCAAGCATTTGGAATTTGATGACTGTTGTAAATACACTTAGAAAACGTAATAAATCTTTGGCGAAAATAGATCAAATAGATCTATGGTTGAAAAACAAATCAAACCCAGAAAAAGATAAATGCAGAAATTAAAGAACACGAGGATATATCGTGGTTCAGCAATATGCCTACATCCACGTTGAAGCCACCCTCAGATGATGCTTCGCTTACTATATGAACACGGTTACAACTTCAGATTACACAGGTTTACAAGAATAGAACACCACAAGAGTTTCAGCGTGAAACCCTAAGATCAATCGAGAACAGCTACTCAATCTTCAAGCAATATGCTTGATCTACACTATTCTAATTAACAATCTTTATAGATTAGATTGTTAATATTACAAAACCCTAACAATATCTGAAGAACAAGAGAGAGAAGAGAGCGAAGAGTCAAAGACGAGAGAGTAAGAATAAGACCAAGTCTGAAGACTTTGGTCTTTTATATTGCCCTCAAAGGGTTTTAATCTGAGCCGTCCAAAGTGGAGTGGGATCAACGCACGAGATTTATTTCTCCTTATTAAGTCGGTATATGATATAACCCGAGAATTGGCCCAACCCAAAGCTGAAGTGGAATGCCAAGTAAGATGCCAACTCAGCAATTTTGACCAAGCTTTGACTTTACCAAATATCAACAATCTCCACCTTAAAGTCAAACTTCACAACTCTTCATCATTAGTTGTCCTCCACGTGTTCAAATAAGCTCAGCACCATCTGGTTGCTTCAAAAATAATTAAATCTGCAATAATTATTAAAACCACAAGTTAATAATTAATAATTAAAAAAGTCAGAAAATAAAAGAGTTAGAGAATGTTCAGCAGCTTTAAGCAATGCTTAAATTTGCTAACTGTAACAATTTTTGTTCCCATATCTGCTGGATTTTCCTCTGTCTTTATTTTCAATAACTTTATTCCTTCAGTAACAAGCCAAGATCTGATAAAATGGAACTTCACATCTACATGTTTAGTTCTCTCATGGTATACAGGATTTTTACTTAATTGAATAGCACTTTGACTATCACTGTAAATAGTAGCAGTTGACTTGGTCAACTGTAATTCTTTAGTCAAACCTTGTAACCAAATAGCTTCTTTGAAACAGTCACAAATAGCAACATATTCAGATTCAGTGGTTGATAAAGCCACTAAAGGCTGTAACTGAGATTTCCATGTAACACAATTATTCCCAAGTACAAAACAATAAGCAGTAGTAGATTTTCTACTATCTCTATCACCAGCATAATCAGCATCCACATATCCACATAACTCAAAAGGTACTTCAAACTTACCATACTGTAATCCAACATTCAGAGTACTACTAATGTAAGAAATTACCCATTTTAAAGCTGTCCAATGATCAGGACCAGGATTGGACATGAATCTGCTAAGTAATGATATTGAGTATGATAGGTCAGGCCTTGTACTTATCATTGCATACATAATAGAACCAATAACATTAGAGTAAGGTATATAGCTCATTTTGATTTTCTCAGACTCATTCTGAGGACATTGATTCTTACTCAAGATGAAGTGACCTGCTAATGGCATTTCTACCTTCTTACAATTCAGATTCCCAAATTTCTCAACCAATTTTATCAGATAAGGTTTTTGGTGTAACTTGAGACTACATTTATTTCTATCTCTTTCTATGATCATGCCTAGAATTCTTTTAGCCTTACCTAAATCCTTCATTTCAAATTCAGAATTTAGATTTGCCTTTAAATCATTTATACTCTGCAAAGAATTGCTAATCAGTAGCATATCATCAACATAAAGAAGCAAAAATATCACAATTTTTGAATCAGTGTTAAAGTACAAACAATTATCAAAAGCACTTCTTTTAAAACCAAGGCTCAAAACAAAATTATCAAACTTTTTATACCATTGCCGAGGGGACTGCTTAAGACCATACAAAGATTTTTGGAGCAAACAAACATGTTCAGGATGTTTATTATCAAGAAAACCCTCAGGTTGTTTCATATAAATTTTCTCCTCAAGATCACCATGCAAAAAGGCAGTTTTAACATCAAGTTGTTCAAGTTCTAAGTTATAACAAGCTACATAAGAAAGCATAACTCTTATAGTTTTAAATTTCACAACAGGAGCAAATATTTCATGAAAATCAACACCTTCTCTTTGTGTATAACCTTTTGCTACAAGTCTAGCTTTAAATCTAGGGGGATCAGAATCATTTACACCCTCTTTTAATTTAAACAACCATCTACAATCAACAAGTTTTTGTTCTGGTGGTTTTTTAACAAGAATCCAAGTTTTATTATCATGCAAAGATTTCATCTCTTCTTTCATAGCATTTAACCATTCATGCTTATCACTAGACTTAAGCACCTCACTATAAGTTTCAGGTTCAGAATGTATTACCTCAGAAGCTGCAATTAAGGCAGTATAGACTAACTCAGCATAGGAATACCTTGTAGAGGGTTTTGGATCCCTCTTTTCTCTATCTCTAGTTAACTGATAGTTTGAGAGACTTTGTTGAAGTGATTCTTGAAGATCCTCAGTTCCTGAGTGTGGCTCAGAGTTACCTGGCTGCTCAGATGGCTGAGGCTCTGAATCTTCTTCTTCTGTAGCTGGATCAGGATTGCTCTCATCATTTCCAGCTTGCAAAGGCTCCACCTCAAACTCTGTTCTATCAGTAGTGACCTGTTCAGGTGTAGTATCTGCCTTATTTTTGTCAATACCTGAAATTTCAGACTCATTCTTGCAAGGGAAATTAGATTCATCAAATATTACATCCCTACTAATAATAACTTTAATGCCACTAGCACTTTTATCCCACAATCTATAACCTTTAGTACCATGCATAGTTTGATAACCCAAGAAAACACATTTAAGAGATCTAGGGTCTAATTTTCCTTCTCTATTATGGGCATATGCAGCACAACCAAAAATGCGCAAATTAGACAAATCAGGTTTTTTATTATTCCACAATTCCATGGGACATTTCATGTTAAGAGATCTATTGGGACTTCTATTGATCAAATAGGTAGCAGTATATAATGCTTCACCCCAAAAAGATTTAGGCATACCAGATGTGAATAAGAGGCATCTAACTTTTTCTAACAAAGTTCTATTCATTCTTTCAGCAACACCATTTTGTTGTGGTGTTTTTCTAACAGTTCTATGTCTTAATATGCCTCGCAATTTACAAAAATTATCAAATTCTTCATTACAAAATTCAAGGCCATTATCAGTTCTAAAGGTTTTAACATGCTTTCCAGTTTGGTTTTCATACAAGATAAGCCAATCTTTTATTGTTTCAAAAGTATCACTTTTATTTTTCAACAAAAAAGTCCAAACACGCCTAGAATAATCATCTACAAGGGACAAGAAATATTTTCTACCCCCATGTGTTTCATACTTATCAGGACCCCACAAATCAGCATGTATATATTCAAGTATTGATTTAGACATATGAACACCCACATTGAATTTCATTCTATGTTGCTTAGCTAACACACAAGGCTCGCAAAATGAAAGATTAGAGATAGTATCCTTACCAAACATTCCATCCTTACTTAGCACATTCAAGCCTAATTGGCTCATATGGCCAAGCCTTAAGTGCCACTTAACAGTAGCTGCATTATCAGTGTTAGTACTAACCGCATTCATATCATTTTCAATACACATACCATCTAGAATATATAGACCAGACATTTTCTTACCACATAGAACCATTTTATCATTTTTAAACACATTTATAACACCATTTGAAACCTTATAAACACAACCCAAGTCATCTAAAACACCTAAAGATATAAGGTTTCTTTTTAGATCAGGAATCCATCTAACATCAGTAAGGGTCACAGTTTTACCATTATTAAGTCTCAAGTTTATTTTACCAATACCAGCAACCTGACATGTATTGTTATTACCCATATAAACAGTTTCAACATTTGATTCAACTAAGTCCACAAACCAGTCCTTATTGGGGCTCATGTGAAAAGTACATCCAGAATCTAAAATCCAATTAGACTTACAGGCAATGTCTGAAACATTTAATACCTCACAAGTATCATCAATCTTATGGGGCATACATGCAATATTGGTTTCAATGTTATTATTGTTATTTTTGTTCTTAAGCGCATAACAATTCTTCTTAATATGGCCAGGTTTTCCACAATGATAACATTTACGAGTTTCCTTATTCTTATTTCCCTTAAATTTCTTCTTGTTCTTATTGTTCTTAGCATGCTCATGATTATCAGTTTTATGATTAACAAACAAATTATTTCCAACACGTTTAATGTTCTTTAATTCAAGTTCCCTAGTTTTCAGAGAGGCAACAATTTGATCAAATGTAGGTATAACAGTAGAATATTGAAACGCATCTTTTACAACTTGATAAGAATCAGGAATAGCATTCAAAAGGATCATGCATTTAGAGGTCTCATCTAAAGCCATATCAGAACCTTTAAGGACAAGATTAAGTTTTAAAAACTCATCAACATTTTCATCAATTGTTTTAGAAGAATCCATTTTATACGAAAACAAATTTCCTTTCAAGAAGGCAAGATTAGGAGCAGATTGAGAAGAGTAAAGAGATTCAAGCTTACCCCATAGTTCAAGTGCAGTATCTGCTCCATCTACTTTTCGTATCACGTTATCAGAAAGATTTAAGAACAGCAAATTGTAAGCTTCTTCTCGTATTTCATTTGTTCTTTTCAGAGATTCTTCGGACCATTTTTCAAGATCAGGCTCAAGAGCATTTATGACCTTGTTATGTGAAAGTAACACTCGCATTTTCTTCTTCCATGCACTGAAATCACCCTTACCATCGAACACAGATATTTCAAGCCGTGTTGTTGCCATTCCTTAACTTCTGTATATAAGAAACAAAGAGAAACAACACATGCAACACACTATTAGGGTTAATTAAAACCGAAAAACCCTAGAAAAGATTATTCAAGGATTTTAAGTTTTCGGAAAAACCCAAACGATTTTAGATCTGTGAGTTACAATACAAGATAATGAAATTGTATTGTTGAGAAAAGATTTTCAGAAAATTTTTAACACGCCAAAACACAGATCTGTAAAGATTAGCAACAAATCTTTTCTTAAAACGTTTTTAAAGACCGATTAAACAAAGCTCTGATACCACTGTTGTAAATACACTTAGAAAACGTAATAAATCTTTGGCGAAAATAGATCAAATAGATCTATGGTTGAAAAACAAATCAAACCCAGAAAAAGATAAATGCAGAAATTAAAGAACACAAGGATATATCGTGGTTCAGCAATATGCCTACATCCACGTTGAAGCCACCCTCAGATGATGCTTCGCTTACTATATGAACACGGTTACAACTTCAGATTACACAGGTTTACAAGAATAGAACACCACAAGAGTTTCAGCGTGAAACCCTAAGATCAATCGAGAACAGCTACTCAATCTTCAAGCAATATGCTTGATCTACACTATTCTAATTAACAATCTTTATAGATTAGATTGTTAATATTACAAAACCCTAACAATATCTGAAGAACAAGAGAGAGAAGAGAGCGAAGAGTCAAAGACGAGAGAGTAAGAATAAGACCAAGTCTGAAGACTTTGGTCTTTTATATTGCCCTCAAAGGGTTTTAATCTGAGCCGTCCAAAGTGGAGTGGGATCAACGCACGAGATTTATTTCTCCTTATTAAGTCGGTATATGATATAACCCGAGAATTGGCCCAACCCAAAGCTGAAGTGGAATGCCAAGTAAGATGCCAACTCAGCAATTTTGACCAAGCTTTGACTTTACCAAATATCAACAATGACCAATTGCAATTCAATCTTTCACGTAATTGTCATCACTTATCTCATACGGCACCAATTTGGCTCTAAGCAAAAACATGACGTGTATTTGATTGTAGTCATGCCAACTACTTATAAGAAATTATTTAATAAGAAAACATGAAGTCAACTTTTGTTTAAATGCAACCCAAAATTACAGCCAAAGTATGAGTTAGTTTCATGGTAATGTTGTTGATTATAGTAATACTTCTTCATGATCTATGTGCTTCGTGGTTATATCTAGTTTCGTTATCTTTATTTCGCATGTAAATCTTCCGTGTAATGTTCTTATTTTTATCAATATAATACGTTCTTTCATAGCTTAAAAAACAAAGTTTATGCTTCATCAAATATATGTCAATAGAATTCAAGAATTTGAAGTTATAAAGTGATGGTAAGGTTCTTTCTATCTTTTATATGAATCTTGTTCCTAAAAATTTGTAAAAAACCGTCGCATCTAAAAATAAACATTTTCGTGATTCTATAGATAATTTTCTGGAAAGAACAAAAAGAGTAATGGATGAGCATAATATTTCTGAAGTAGAAGGTTTTAAGTCTCCACAACCTACAAGATCTTCAATTGTGGCCATAGCTATAAATGGAAACAGAAGAAGCAAATACGTTGTACAGTGGGCGTTAGAGAAATTTGTTCCCGAGGAGGATGTTTTGTTCAAGTTGCTGCACGTTTGTCCGATCATAATCTCAGTTCCTACACCAAGTCAGTTGTGCCCCTTTAATGGTTTTTTAGTTGATTAACATATAAGTTAATAGTTCATCTCTTTGATCTCTAGTGGGAAATTTAATTCCTATTCAACAAGTACGAGATGATGTAGCCGCTGCTTTCAGAAAGGAAATAAGATGGCAAACTACTGAAAAGTTAGCGCCTTATAAATTGATGTGTACTCGAAAAAAGGTACTTATCAACGAAAAGCCTGTTAAAATATAGCTAAAATAGTACTCGATTCTCAATTTTTCTCAAAATGAAGGTGCAAGTGGAACTAGTACAAATCGAATCGGATGATATTGTCAACGCGATTTCGGAGGAGGTCTCAAAGAACCAAATTACCAAGCTTGTGATAGGTGCCTCATCTCGCAATTTTTTTTCAAGGTATAGCTTTGCCGACTCTTCAGAATTTTGAATATTAAAGGAATTTCATAATATTCCAACAATATGTTTAATTTGGTGGTCAGGGGACCAAATTTGTCGTCACGGATAGCTAAATGCAGCCCAAGATTTTGCACAGTATATGCGGTTTCAAAAGGAAAATTGTTGTCTGTGCGACCATCTGCTTCCGAAACAGACAGAAGTATTAGGAATGATGTTACTGAAACAAGTTGTTCCACTAGTAACATTTCAAGCCACACTTTTAGCTCAAGACCCGGTATGCATTTGTTTTATTCACAATATTATGGTTCTACAATAGCAAATATTGCGTGACTCACTATGTTTTTGCGATTCCAGAGTCGACAGACCAAAGCTCGGGGATTGTTTCCTCTGGTGTTAGTTCTTCTTCACTGCTGATGGAGCGGTTTCAAGGCCTATCGAGTGAGCTTATTCTGTCTAGGAATTTTCCGCTTGATATTGGAAGAGGAAATGATGAAACAAGCTTTCCTTATGCTAGAGTTTCTAGTTCCAGAAGCTCGGAAACAATCACCAGTAATTGGACAAGCAATCAAGATTCCAATTCGGATGCTAATTCGGATTTTTCACGTGGAAAACAGGTAATAGTATTCTAATAGTTTGTGTCGCGCTTAAACTTCCTTACTACAATATAGATGTGATGAGACTTTGTGTTGTACATATAACGTTGGGACCTTGCAAGCAAATTTCCCATGGAATCCAATCTATCAGTGATGGGATTTGACTACCCAATGTATCAAAACGTGACTCTAGTACCCTACGTTGCATAAAGGAATTTTGTTGGTGCAGCTGTCTAAAATGTCTGTTAAAGAACATGTGCCCTGCTAGAACAATTTGATTTTTGAGGGCAATAAATTTTAGTTTTCTGATTATCCAAGGGATCAAGTTTATTATTTGTTAGACAAAACCTTTTCTCAATGCAATTGTTATAAAGTTCAAAGCTTGGCTAAATCCCTTTTGGGATCTAACAAGATCTAAAATCTGAAAGATCAATATGTTCTCGGAAAGCAATTAGTGTGCGGAAAATTCGGATAATCCGGGAATGCATTTATAAACTAGCCGGAGATGTATTAGCGTGCAAATCTATCACTAAAGATAAACTAATCACCAATGAAGATCTTCGAAGCATCAATCTCGAAATCAAAAAAATGACAATGCTGTCTTGACATCCCAACATCATAGGACTCATAGCAGTAGACGAGGAAGAAGAATGCGTTCATCTCGTGATGGAGCTTTATGCAGGTGGAGAGCTTTTCATACCCCTGGAGACTCACGAAAGATTCCCTGATGTTGAAGCTCGAGTTCTCTTCAAACAGTTAAAGGAAGTTGTGATGTATTGTCACGAAGTACATAGCGATTTAAACCCCGAGAATATACATTTAGCTGCTAAATCTTGTTTATTCTCCTAATAAATAAGCCGATTTTGGTCTCGCAACTTACATTATGTAACTGCTCAATTAAAAGGCTAAATATTTCTGGTTCATTAAACTATGTCACCCGTCCTGTTTGGATCACTTAATCAATGAAGGTTATCAAAATGGTTCCAAATCGACTATTAAATTATTCTGATAGTTCCAAATCTACCATTTTATCAGAAAGACATAAAAATGGTTAATACTATATATTTGTTAAAAACAATTGGGTATACTGTGGTACAAGTTCAAAATTTATCGAGGCCTAAAATAAATAAATAATGACCACTATACCTATACATGTGATCACATTTAACGATTTTTTTATCAAATATATAAATAAACTGTGATCTCTATACCATGATGCATAGGATATATAGATTTTAAATGGTTTAATTATATACCCATTACTCAATTTTGTTATTATGCTTACGAGACTAAAGAAATCTATCCTGAATGTGTACCGGTAGTCTTCCTCTGAATTAAAGTATATATGTGATTTCTCCAATTGATCTATAAGCTAAGAGGATCCAATTCCTTTTTTATGGGGGTTCTTTGAGATGATAATTGCATCTTTTTTTTTAATATAAATTCCAAACTTATGTCTAACTAATCCTTTGGAATTGCAAGTTTTTTTTCTTGGTAATGAAAGTTTCCATCTAGTTTGGGTGGGATTTTTTTTTTTTTTAAAATTGTTGTACATAATTCAAATTAGAAAATAATACTAGCTTATGTAATTGGTTAATATACTTTTTTTAGAATTTTTGTAAGGGGGATTCTACAATGTTGTCCGTATTTACCTTGGAGGTTTCTTAAGAATTATACAATTTTTTCTGCAGGTTAACATCAACTTTGAACTAGAAAAGTTACGAGTTGAACTCAGACATCATCGAGGAATGTATGCATTAGCTCAGAGTGAGACAAATGATGCTTCTAGGAAGGTAACCCGAGTTTTCATATACGATACTGTCAGAAAATATTATAATTTGTGATTTGTATTATGCATTATTTAGCTAAAAGATCTTGAAAAGATTAGAGGAGAGGAGGAAATTAAATTCAAAAGGATAAGCCTTAAGGAGGAGGAAACTAAACAGCTAGTGAAGCAAGAAAAGGAAAAATATGAAGCTTCTAAAAGAGAAGCAGAATATGCAAATGATTGTGCTGAAAGAGAAGCTGCACTAAGAAAAGAAGCAGATGATATTGCCTTTAATGAAGCCAAAGTTAAAGAGAAGCTTGAGGATGCTTTAGCTGGACGATCAGTTAGGTACCAGATTTTCACTTGGGACGAGATTTTATCTGCCACATCTTCCTTCTCCAAGAATCTTGAAATTGGTTTGGGAGGATATGGAACGGTTTATAAATGTATTTTGCGTCATACCGAGGCTGCGGTGAAGGTCCTCAACTCTACAGCTGCTCACTCTGCCAAGCAATTTCAGCAAGAAGTATGTTGATATAAAATTATTGGTTATTTGCATTTTACATCCCTATGGTTAAATAAAAATACATCTTACCCATGTGGTTTTGAAAGTGTGCCCTATCTCCTTGTGGTTTAAAAAGTTGTTCACACGCAGATCATCAGTCCAAAATTCTGACTCTCTTAAGCGTGATACATATGCACGTGTATGGAATGTAGCTTAGTGTATTTTTCTTACGTTGTTTTAAGGATGAAGCTTGGTCCATCTGGCCAAATCCGAGTCGCATTCCGCACGTGCATATGAATCGCGCTTAACTAAGTTAGAATTTTGGACTAATAGACTATGTGTGTGCAACTTTTCAAACTATATGGGGTAGAGCGCACAATTGTAACTACAAGTGGGTAGGGTACACCTTTATCAATGTATAATTAAAGAGGTAAAATGCAAAAAACCCTAACTAATATACTTCTTTAAGGTTAAATTATGATATGAAGTTTCAATTCGCTATCTTTAAGATCTCGTTTTGTTATTTCCAGCTTGAAGTATTGAGTAAAATTCGTCATCCGCACTTGCTAGTTCTTTTAGGAGCATGTCCAGATCGAGGTTGCTTAGTATACGAATACATGGCAAATGGCAGCTTAGAGGATCGTTTGCTTAGGAGAAATAACTCACTACCCCTTGCATGGTTTGACAGATTCAGAATTGCTTGGGAAGTAGCTTCAGCTCTTGCATTTCTTCACACCTCAAAGCCAGAACCGATCATCCATCGCGATATAAAACCAGCAAATATACTTCTTGATCATAATCTCGTGAGCAAAATTGGCGATGTTGGACTGTCAACAATGTTGCATTCTGATTCATCTGGGACGCTTCACACATGTCTTGCTGGGACACTTTGTTATATCGACCCTGAATACCAAAGGACTGGTTTAATTTCCGCTATGTCCGACGTTTATGCATTTGGGATTGTACTCCTTCAGTTGATTACTTCAAAACCAGCACTCGGTTTAACTTATATAGTGGAAAAAGCAATTAGTGATGACCGTTTGATTAACATAGTGGATCATGAAGGTGGTATATGGCCGATTGAAGAGACAAAGGAGTTGGCTATACTGGCGCTGAAATGCACAGAAATTAGGCGTAGAGAACGACCTGATTTGAATGATCAAGTTCTCCCGACATTGGAGAAATTGAAAATGGTGGCTGATAGTACTCGGAATCAAATGTCGGCTAGTTCACCACCACCTCCGAAATATTACATATGCCCCATTCTCAAGGTATGTACTGGGGCGGATCCAGTAATTTCCACCTCCGGGTTGAAAGTTATGAAAATTAGTGGGGTTTGGGGACTAAAAATCTCAATTTTCTTTTATTAAGGGCTAAAAATAGGGTTTGGAGGGCTGTTGTATTTTTTTTATTAACGTTTTTCCCTAAAAATGGGACAAATTCACACTGCATTCCTAAGTATAAGAGTTGTATATTGCAGGATGTGATGCATGATCCTTTTGTTGCTGCGGATGGGTACACGTATGAACGGAATGCTATAGAGGTATGGCTTCGGGAGAATGATAAATCACCTATGACAAATGAACCGTTGCTACACAAGAACTTATTACCAAATAATACGCTTCTTTCTGCAATCATCGAGTGGAAGTCACGAATAAGTGAACATAACTTTATATAAGACGTTTACAGATTTTATCACGAAAATTGATGCAATGCATACATGGGCTCGTTGGATCATTGAAGGGAAGAAACATATCGCCTAAGAGTCCATGGGATGGCGAAAAGTAGTGCGATTTGCTGTCTGTGTGTGAGTTTTTGGCTTGTGAACAGGCCACTTAGCAATACTTCTCAGGAGTAAGGGTGTTTTAAGGCTAAGTTCCTAGTCTAAAGGCCTCAAAACCCAACCAACATTGTAATTTTTATCTTTTCCGTTATTTGAGGTTATTATGGTAGTTTAGCAACACTTGCCGCTACGGTTTTTTGTTTTGAGTAATTTTATGGGTAGAATTATTGCTTCTTAAGGAAGCTTATGATTAATATACGAAAAATGATTTTTTTGAGGGGTTCATTTCTGAGACCAATAAGTAAGATTGCTCGGGATTGGATAATCTATTAAATGTTGATTAAGTGTCCGTTTGGAAGTGTTTTTTTGAAAAGCATTTAAAAGTGCTTTTAGCATTTTAAGAAATTTTTTGATTTTGTAAAGTTGAGAAGCACCAAATAGATGCTTTTTAAAAAAAAACACTTAAATTTATTTTAAATTTCTAAATTATTTTCATAATTTTTGTAAATATTGAATTTTATTCTAAAAGCTTTTTTTACTTTAAAATAAGCATTTCCAAACGGGCCCTAAGTGTGGAGGAATTGTTTAAGAAGAGATAATCGTTGGTTCCTTAGTGCCTGTTTGAAAGTGCTTTTAGTATTTCAAGAACTTTTTTTGACTTTAAAAAGCACTTTTTTTAGAAACACCAAATAGGTGCTTTTTAAAAAAAACACTTAAAATAATTTTAGATTTCAAAATTATTTTTAATAACTTTTTTAAATTTTGAATATTATTCTAAAAACGTTTTTTACTCTAAAATAAGCACTTCCAAACAGACACTAATAGTAATGGACTCATTTCTTTCTTTTTTATTGTGACAACTCCTGTTCCCCCTACCTTTTAGCGTTCTGGGCCCTACTGTATATTCAAAATATAGAGTAGCCTTTCTTTCACCTCCGAAGGATGGAGGGGTATACAGCGAAAGAAGCGTCGAAGGGGTCGGGTCATCTTGGGTTACTGAAGAGTCGTCCCACTGCTTGATGAAGCAACTAAACATTTTGCTTAACTTGTAGCTTCAATTCTCCAGTTGCTTTGAGATGATTCGATAAATAATATAAGGGTAGATTGCAAAACATCCTCTGTGATTAGACATAATCTTAACCCGTATTTCTTCCAAAATTCTTTGAAGACACAGCAAAGCAAAGCAAAGCAAGTTCAATTGTGTATGGCTTAACACTGAACCGTATTAATGCAACCCCTACCTACCCCAGTCAAAATCACTATCCAATGTAATATATAAGTATAATTATAATCTCCACATACAACTTGAAATTGTATACAACTACATCGATGATGTTACCGAATATATATTAAGTACTAGTGACATGGTTTCATTTCTCACTAAAAACATGGAAGCACGATTAATTGTTCATGGCTTAGCGCCAATTATTCAATTAATTAAGCACTACTTCCTCGTTCTATTCTATTTTTCTTTCTCAGAGCTTATTGGACTCAGTAACAAGTGGATATTATTATCTCTAAAACTATTTTTTTTTATTTTCTAAAACTTGTCTACACGTTTTAACATGTTGATCCTCCTCATCCTATAAAAACTCTTATCCTGTATGCCTCACTAATCATTTCATCCTTCATTGTTATCATCTAATAACAAATACGTTTAAATTTGTTAGATCTATATGAATATCAATATGATAAAAACATCATTCAATATCTTCTTTTTTGCTTTTGTTTTTGCATTATTCGTTCTGTCCAGCGCCCTCAATTTCCAGCACGTTCATGCACAGGCACCGGGACCAGCACCAGCACGGGAACAGACAAGGGGAAAAGATGGCGTAGACGCAGCAGATGGCGGGCCGGTTTAATTAAGGAGCCAATATAATTTGTTTGTTTAACTTTTTGAGTCGAGTCGAGCCAATCTCAAGTTTGAACGAACTGAAGAAAGAGATTTTCAAGTTTACTTTTTGTTTGTCTAACTCGTCCAAGGACCGAACAAATTTTTTTTTCAAGCTAGATTCGAATTGTTCATTAAAGATTTGTATTGGACTGAGTGTGATGTATAAAATATAATTTTGATGAAAGAAAAAAAAAATGTAGAGAAAAAATTCTATTCGATATATCATTTATGTATTACATTTCCACGTAGCAGGTGATATAAAAGTGAAGTAAAAAGAGAAGGAGATAGATAGTTGGCCTAGTGGTTAGGCTACTCCGCAGAGACCAAGAGGTCCTGGGATCGAATCTCATTGGAGTTGAGCCCAAAGTGGCTCTCTCATGTACTAAAAAAAAAAAAAAAAAAAGTAAAAAAGGGAAGACAAATATCATTAATCTTTTATTAAATAAATATAATATTAATTTATCATTCATAAATATAAGCAAGCACGAAAACAAACTCGATTTATTATTGAGATACTAATTCAATAAATTTTGGAGACATCTTCTACGAACCTAAAAATTCTAACCCTTACTATATACTACTTAGAAGTCAATTAGAATTAAAAACAAATATAAATTATATATCTTGTATTATAATCTACAAACTCTAAATTCAAATTGCACACTTTTTTCCTCTCTAAAAATTATATGGTAGTCCGAAGGCAACTTGACAGTAGAGGCGACTCGCGTTGAAGATGGTGGTGTTAGATTGAACGACGAGGAAAAGGTAGCGGCGGAGGGGTTTCATGGAGGTTGTTCGTGGTGGTGCCACAGTTCGTACTCTGTCATCAGAAATAGATTAGTGATTGTAATGCCCCGCTTTCAGGCAGGGCTTGTTCTCGTGGTTCGGAAAATAGGTAGTTGATTATTTTTAGACAAGGTGATCAATGTTTTTGTTTATTAGTGGCAGTCAGAACTAGGTGGTGCTCGACGACGATGCGAAAGTGCTCGAGGTTCGCAAATAATGCATGTGGTTTGTGGTGATACACTTTGTTCCTGACTCCGACTTATACATGGTAGTTTAGGGTAGGAAGAAGATGATGTCATCATCAGATGACGTTATCTAGAATTTCATTTTTTTCAGTTGTAGCTATAAATATAATTAGGTTTTAGATTAAGTTTTTATTGAATATACATAAATTTATTCTTTGTATTTATTTTAATGTAAAAATTAATTATGTTATTTTATTAAGTTCTTTTAAAAAATTAATATTAATTTAGTTTTGCGCTTAATAAAATAACACTTAGCATGCTAAACAAAGAAAATATTTATCTGCTTAGAGATTTTTTAGTATGTTCAGATTTTTTGACACACTTAGAATTTTCGAGCATGCTTAAAGACTTTGAGCCGACTCAGAGACTTTGTGAGCTCATCTCCGATGGTGGTGCCGGTGGTGGTGCAACGATAATGATAATTGGTGATCGGTGGCAGACGGTGTACGATGTTGGTGCTTAGTGACTGTTGCCACTTTTTTTATGTAGTTTTTTGTGTTATTTGAGAGTATTTTAATACTTGGCTACATGTAATTAGTTTGTGATTTACAAGATTTCCCTTCTTTCTTTATTGTTAACTAAATTTGTCTCCAAAACTCTTTCGGTCAAAGTTTCTTTATTGATATTATTACGTAACAAGTCTTAAACCCCTTTAAAGACAAACTTGCCCCACCATATTTAAAGTTTGAGCTTGTATATTTTAAGTAATTGAATGAGTTCAAACAATTTTTTTTGGAGTCGAAATCAAACTGTTTGCAAACATGTTTTTCCCGTCTACCTCCCTAAGCACAAGTACTAAATTTTGGGCGAGAGAAAACGAAATAAAAATGTTAGATGGTATTACGCGATAGAAAATAATTAAGTTAATGTCTCATTTCCAAAACAAAAACAAACAATCGGTTCGACAAAGAAAAATACTTACAAACGAGAAATTATGTAGATCTCAATGTCTAATAACAAGTTTTTTTATCAAACGGGTCTTAAAGACCCCTCCTAATGACACATCCACCCCACCATAACTCTTATGTTCCACTTAGAGGTCAACCAGAATTATAAAAAAAGGAAAAAAATTTCCTACCCTTTATACCCATTTCAGAATATAAACTAAAAAACTAAAACCCCCAATTTTTTGAAAATTCTCTCTACTACTCCCCTCCCTCAGCTAGAAATCCTGCAAGTGGTTCATCATGGCGTAAACCTAGAAACAAATGAACATATATTGACTCAAAGATCTTGAAGCAAAACCGTGAAAATGTAAACAATGAACGCTGCTAAGGATAATTTGAGCAAAACCATGGAAACGACATTTTTCTCGGCCACAAATGAGCAGCGGCTTCAATTTGAACAATGGTGTAGTACATCCATGGTGATGAGGCAGAGTTCGTGGCCGGTGAAAGCTTAATTTAAAACTCTACCCAAGCTTCGTCAATGGCTGAGACAAAGAAGCTTCGTAAATGGATACTTAACGATGAGTTCAGGCTGCAGTGCTCTTAGAAAAAAGTCCAAATTTGGTTTAGGAAGATGATGACGTTAACAATGGCATCATGCTGACATTGTCGTAGGTTTACTTGGGTTTTTTTGGAATTTCAGCAAGTATAGGTTAGTTTATATTTTTTAAATTTAGTTAAGTATAATAGGCTCGAATTTAATTTATTTTTCATATAAATTAATTGTAATGTTTCTTATTAAGAAAATAGTTTTAGTGCAATTATTTCCTTTAAATGTATGTTATTATTCAATAAAGATGCTCAATAACAAAATATTCAATAAAAAACTTACTTAGTGATTTTTCAAGCATACCTAGAGACTTATATGCACGTACTCAGAGAGATACTGGGTATACTAAAAAAATTGAGCTGCTCAAAGACTTTTTGTACTTAGTGACTTTACCTTCGCAAAGACTCTCAAAGTTGTGTCGGAGGCGATCGATGGATGACGATGAACAACGTCGTTGCTCAGTAATTCTCTAAGCATTTGCTCACTAATTAATTTGACACTTTTATTTTGTCTTTATATGATTTTTGTTTTATTTGAAAATATTTTAGTATTTGACCACATGTAAATTTCTTTGTGTCCTTTATGAAAAAAATTTCCTTCCTTCCTTATTAATGATTAGATTTGTATCTAAATATTGTTGAATCAATCACACAAAAAACAACAATATTAAGGCCCTGACGGATACATGGTGATGGATTTGGGAAGGAATGGAATTAGTGAAGTAATCGAATTACTGAGGGAATCAAATAACCTTAGTAGTTATTGCACCATACTTGACATTTCATAGGAATAGAAATAGGAATAAATTAATGGATTCTAATCCCAAACTTGATATAAGTAATATGTATAGAGATTGAATACAACTTACATAAAATTATGAGCTAACCCTTATCATGTTAATAAGTAAAAAAAATCATTGAATTAATTATACATTGATTAAAGTATTTTTCCAGACTTAGAACACTGTTCGAGTTAGGATCGAGGATAAAAGGAAAAAGATAAGAAACAAAAAAAGAAAAGAAAATCGATATACATGGAAACCCCAAAACGGGAAAAACCTCGAGAAGAATAGAAGGTTGTTTTACAAAGAAGAGTCTAATGAATGTTTCTAACTGAACGTGCTAACTAATAACCTATACAATACGATGTATTTATAGGTAAACATAGATACTAGGGTTAATAAATAAATAGGCCAAATCTTACACAACTTTGGTTCATACACTCTAACAATCTCCACCTTGACACAAATTCTGTATTGGGGTCAAACTCTTACAATATCTTCCACTTGAACAAATATCTCCACCCTAACAAAGAATCTGCTAAGGATTATTTTTAGAAAACATATTTGGAAAGAGTTGGTCAAAAAAATTGTGAGGGATCTATGAAAAAATACACTGCAGGTCCCTACATTATGAAAAAATACACCCCCACTGAAGAAGACTAAGATTAGAATTGAAGTTACCTCAGAGTATATTGGAGATAAAGTTTGTCTTTCATAATTGGAATTTTCTGGAGCAGCTTCATGGAGAAACGCCTTAAAGTCTGGATGGATAAGATTTGCAGTTGGAGAATGCTCGGAATGTCTAGAGGCAGTCGATTGTTGAGTAACCAATAACTGCTTAGATTACTCTCTGTAAATAAATCAAAACCATAAAATCATTAAATTTAGCTAGAAAGTGAAGAGAAAAAGAGAGAATGATAAATGTTGTATACCAGCATATAATAAGGGGTTAAGTGAATTTGTGATTAGTATGTGCGGAGACACCACGTAAATATCGCATGATTCAGGAACGTGTTTTAGAACAGATGCTACCACAGTGTCCTTCACCTTTCTGAAATCAAGTCGTATGAGAATCCAAATACATGATCAAATACTTGAAACTCGTGATATTGTTTGTACCTTGTAAATAATTCAGGAGAGCTAGATCCCATAACTAAGCTTCGAAGTCTAGTTATATTTTAAAAGTGGTAAAGCTGGATTGTCTCCTTCTAGGATCAAAGTTTCAATCTACAGATAGTTTAAGCATTGTTTGTTATATCAACATGGAAATGAAAATAAAAATAATTCACTTCTCTTGCTATTGATTTCACTAAATATCATTCATACCTGGAAAAAAAAAAGCAAAAATTGTTTTTAACATAAAAAATTGTAAAAAAAAAAGCAAAAATTGTATATATTGGTCCTTTGGCGTTTGGAAGAGCGGCTTCTGAAAATTAATTTTTTACCTTAATCAATTTTCGATAATGTTGGAGCATGGTCCTCGAGCGGCGGCGTTTTTCTTGTGAGTGTGAAATGGAGAATGGTCCTTGAGCGGTGGCGTTTTCTTGTGAATGTGAAAGATGAGTGTAAAGATGCACTTTTATTTTACAGGAAGGCGGCTTGGTGGAAAGGCGATGGTCCTCGAGCGGCCACTGTCTTCTTGATGGTGGAGAATGGTACTCGAGGGCGCCGGAGAGAATGGTGGATTTAGTGAACGATGGAATTAGGTTTAAGGGTGGAATTAATAACAATACTCATTGTGTAATCATCTAAGGATGAATAAGAAGATGAAATTGAAGAATAAAAGAAGAGGGGGAAGATGTTACCGGTTTTGTTCAAGGAACGAAGAAAAGATCTAAAGCAGAACAAAGAAGAACCACTTCATTTCATTATGACCAAATGTACCCTAGCTTTGTTTTATCGCTGGAAAGAGGGGGTTTTCAGAAGCTGCAGTTATGAAGTATACTATTAATGAATAAGAAAATGAAATTGAATAATAAAAGAAGAGGGGAAAGATGTTACCGATTTTGAGAAGATCTAAAGCAGGACAAAGAAAACCCACTTTGTTTTATCGCCGGAAAGAGGGGATTTTTAGAATGATGGAGATTGGTCCTTGAAGATGGTCACGAGTTCGGCGTGGTGGTGATGGTGGAGAGTCGTCCTCGAGCGGCGAGTCGCGGTTGCGGTGATGGTGGAGAGTCGGCCACCACTTATGTTGTGGCTAGAATCAATCTTGGCCACCACTTATGTAAATACCTTACTTTATAATATAGATTATTTATGCAAATAGTTATTTATAAATGTTTGATAATAATTAAATATATTTCTTGTTCAGAAATATTTAAAGACAATGAAAAACACAATGAAGGGAGATAAAAAGGTCGCGATAGGAGGAGCATCTCCGAACCAATCAAAGCCAAATACTAACATATCACAAGTAAGCCTAAAGGTATGCGATTAGTGATTAGGTGTATATTTTTTTCGTCTCATTACAATATAACTAATATTATGTATTTTTGCGTATTGTGCAGAAAAAAAAAAGAACACACATAACTATCTATGTTAGTCCGGCAAAATATCGTGCTGAATTTTTGCAGAGACACCGAGATCTCATTGATGTTCTAAATGAATATATATTATACACATTACATAGTTCATGGTGTATATTTTATTTGTACTATATATCATTTTGTAAATTTGTAGGTAGATTACTTTCGTACAAAAAATGTGATCGTAACAGTAAGAGACGAGGATGAATTGTATCGCTTACAATATCTACAAGTAAGATTATACAAACTCTTATGTCAAATTAGTTTTTTATAATACAAGTTCATTGTCTTATAATAATAGTTAATTGTGTTCATATTTGTAGAAGTGGAAGATGATCATGGACGAGGACTGGAAAAACAGAAAACGGTTGGCTAGGTGAGATTTGAATCACATGGTACGGATTCTCATGAATTAACTAATGTTTATCGTTTTTTAAATTATTTACTAATTATTTATGTTTTTCACATTGATAGACCGTCGTTCAGGTTTCTCCAACTGGAAGAAATGTGTATATTAACACATCTACCTTTTCTATGTTATGTTATGATATTAAATTTTTGATGATGTACGATCCACACGTTTCAGTTCTGTTACATATTGAATATTTTTTAAGTTTTTAAAGTATCGTCTGGATGCTTGATAAATTATACACTGATTTTATGATTAGTTTGTGTTTGATAACTTGGAAATTTTATTATATTTATGTAAACCATGATTATAATTTTGTTGATGTTCATGCTTATTAGCAGAATTTTTTATTTTTTGTAGTGTCTTCAGACACGGGCTATACCTAGTATATATATAATTTTTTTTTGTTACATAGGAGAGCCACTTTGGACTCGGAGTCATTGACTCGGTTCGAACCTGCACCACTAGATTGGATGACCAAGGCCCTGGCCAGTGACCTAATCCCAAGTGGTTATATATATAATTTTTTATGTAATCTATATCTATATAATAAAATAAACTTACGATGCAGATCTTTTACATAAAAGACAGTTAGGATCATCTAGAGCATTTAGTTCCCTTCTTCTCGTTAATGACTTTAATTTTTTCGAAATAAAAAAAAATTAATTTTAACTTATAAAATCAAATCTTTCCATATTCACTAATATTTTTACCTTAAATTTCTTCAATATTAAAGAATGTTATTTTTCTATATTTTTTTCTTTTTATATATTATGACATAAAATATAATATTTAACCATATTCAACAAAATATTATTTCTCTATATATCTTTCTTTTTTTATATATTTATTAAATTTTTTTACCTAAATTTAAGATTTTTCATAATTATATAATATTATTTCTCTATATTTCTTTCCTTTCATATATTATGACATAAAAAATAATCTATAGAATAAAACTGACTTTTTCAAACAGTTCAAATCTTCAACAAAAAAGACGATTATGATCATCTTGAGTCCTTAGTTCACTCAATCACATTAATGACATTAATTACTTTTTACTAATAAAAAGATTAATTCTTACTTATAACGTCAATTTTCCCATACATATTTACTAATCTTTATACTTTAAATTTATTCAAATTTCTTCAAAATTATAAAATATTATTTTTCTATATTTCTTTTTTTTCATATATTGTGATATAAAATATAATATTTAATTAAAATTCAACAAAATATTATTTCTCTATATATCTTTCCTATCTTATATATTTACTAATTTTATTGCCTAAATTTCATTTAAAATTATAAAATATTATTTCTTTCCTGTTAAATATTTATGACATAAAATATAGCCTTAACCTTAGCCTTAGTCTTAACCTTAACCTAACATTGATCTTAACCTTAACGTTAAACTTAAACTTCAACTTAAACTTAACCTTAACCTTACCCTTAACCTTAACTTTAACCTTAAACTTAACCTTAAACCTTAAACTTAACCTTAAACCTTATACCTTAAATCTTAAACCTTTGACCTTAAACCTTAGACCTTAACTTATACTTTAACCATAACCTTAACCTTAGCATTTAATTTTTTCCTTAAACCTCGAACTTTGAACCTTAACCCTAACTTTCATCTTAACCTTAACCTTAACCAAATGAAGATTCATCGTGCTACCATTCGACCTTAAACTTATATCTTATTAACCTTAACCCTAACTAAATGAAGATTAATCGCGCTAATATTCGACCTTAAACTCTATATCTTATTAACCTTAACACTAACTAAATGAAGATTAATCGTGTTAATATTCGACCTTAAACTCTATATCTTTTTAACCTTAACCTTAACCTTAACCTTAATCATAACCTTAACCTTGACATTGACTTTCACACAGAGAACCTAGGTGTTATTCCTGTCAATGAAACAATTTTTTTCTTGAGTGTCTTTAGACACGGGTTAAACCTAGTATTTTATAATTTATGTCTATATGTAGTATTTTAAATATAACATACAATTTTTTCAATTTTAAAAAAATAATAATATGAATTTACATATCGGATTTAATGGGGAAAAATATATGATAAGAAATATGTAAATGTTAAGTTTAATAAATTGTTTTAGTTGTTATAAAAATATTTACGGTTATAATTGTAATTGGTCATTCATAGATAGTTATTATGTAATGAAAAATATCATATTTATTGTATGTGATTATGGAAGAAATGATATTACAGAGTTGACTAGGTTCGGATCTCGTACGATGCACGGGAACAAAATTCAAGTTAAAATAAAAGATAATAAAAAATACATATCATAGTAAAAAATAAAATAAAAGATATTATATGACAAAGGTAAAAAGTAAAATGACATATGTCAAAAGTCAAATGACACGTGGAACATTTATTGATCTTCCTTTTATATATTATATAGATTAGGACGAACCAATCACAGTAACAATATTGATCTTATTACATTATGCCAATCACACCATGAAATGGACGGAATGAATCTTACCATTTATGTAAGTCTGAAATGCATTTGTTAATAAAAATCCTATTCTTTTAATTTCATACCCAAAATAAGAATAATATTAAATAAAAAGTTAAATATTATTTCTTAGTCAATTAAGACATACCATCAATGAAACGAAATTCTATTTGTCTCGGTGGCCCAAAACTATATCAATGAAACCAAATTCATAACCCATCAAACGAACCCAAGCCCAATAGTCAAACTAAGTCAACCTCTTTCCTCTCCCATATAAACCCCACTATCTATGCATATAATCTAAGTAGGGTTTTACATCGCATTTACCCCAAATATTCTGAATTGAAGAGGTTAAATTGCCGGCACCGTAGCTGTCTGCCTTGTCGAGCCGCGCTTCGTCTTGGCCCTCATTTCCCTTCATCTCTTCCATTCACTTATTAGGGTTTTAGCTATCTATACATATATATAGTTGTTAAAAATGGCACCAAAACAAACCAAAGCTGAGAAGAAGATTTCATACGATCACAAGCTATGCCAATTGTTGGATGATTTCACACAGGTTCTCATTGCAGCTGCTGATAATGTTGGTTCTAAACAGCTTCAAGGTATTCGTCAAGGTCTTAGAGGCGATTCTGTTGTCCTAATGGGAAAGAATACTATGATGAAGAGGACTATCAGAGTTCATGCTGAGAAAACTGGAAACAACGCTATTCTTAACCTCATCCCTCTCCTTGTTGTAAGTTTTCCCAAAGTTAAACCTCTTAATTCTTTTTTTAAAATATAATTATCAATATCTTACTGTTTTTAATTCTTTGGTAATGTGTTGTGTGTTTGTTTCCATAGGGAAATGTTGGGTTGATCTTCACCAAGGGTGATTTGAAGGAAGTCAGTGATGAAGTTGCTAAGTATAAGGTAAATACTATCATGTCTTTTTTAGTTTTTTTCCATTGATAATATATTTTATTATGGGGTTACTTTTGCGATTACTATAGTTATTTGCAATTGGTGGTCCCTAAGTAGATCATTATACATGTAATTAACAGGTCGGAGCTCCTGCTCGTGTTGGTCTAGTTGCTCCAATTGATGTTGTTGTGCCACCTGGCAATACTGGACTTGATCCATCACAGACCTCTTTCTTCCAGGTAATAATTAATTCTCTAGTTCTTTTTTTATATTATAATATAATATATGTTATTGTAATGTTAGTATTTCATTTCAGGTCCTTAACATCCCAACCAAGATTAACAAGGGTACAGTTGAAATTATCACCCCAGTTGAACTTATCAAGAAGGGAGACAAAGTGGGGTCCTCAGAAGCTGCTTTGCTAGCAAAGCTTGGTATAAGACCATTCTCTTACGGTCTAGTGATTGAATCTGTTTATGATAATGGTTCAGTGTTTAGCCCTAAAGTACTTGACTTAACCGAAGAAGATTTAATCGAGAAGTTTGCTCTTGGAGTCTCAATGGTTACATCTTTAGCCTTAGCCATCTCTTACCCAACTCTTGCAGCTGCACCACACATGTTAATCAATGGTTACAAGAATGCTTTGGCTGTTTCTCTTGAACTTGAATACTCTTTCCCATTGGCTGATAAGGTCAAGGAGTATTTGAAGGTAATTTATTTTGTGTATTTATTGTATATATTAATATGGAGATTTATTGATTTTCTTTTGAATGATCTGCTGTGTAGGACCCGAGCAAGTTTGCAGTTGCTGCAGCTCCTGCTGGTGGTGATGGTGGTGGTGCTACTCCTGCTGCTGCAGCGGCCAAGGTTGAGGTCGTGGAGCCGGAGGAGGAGTCTGATGAGGATCTAAGTTTCGGTCTTTTTGATGATTAAGTGTTGATTTTTCTTGCTTTAGTTTATGTTTATGTTGACATGTTTTCAATTGATGAATACTTTAGTGATTGTTAGCTTAAAATTGAAAATTATGGGTTCTAGATGGATATTTTGATGAAAATTTTAATATGTTTGCCTTTTCAAATTTCTGTTGAACCCTGAATCGAGTCAACTCGGTAGTGATGCGCCACTTCTTGATTGACTTTGTGCTTTTTTTATTTATTTTATATGGCTTAAAAATTTAAAAACATCTTAGGCCATACTAATAAATATGTAACCCTATATAACAATTATATAGGATGAGATTAAAGTAACGATTCAACTGAAGCATTTGACACAAACACTAATTTTCTAAGATCAGGATTATGAGGAAGTGGGACTAAAAATTACACGTACACGAATTTTAAGGATTAGGAAATTTTGATTTTTTGGTCTGACAAGGATTAAAAACTCCACGAGTTTAGGGATTAGTAAATTGGTTTTTATATAGTATAGACTAACAAGGATGAAAACTACGCGACTATAGGGATTAGGAAATTTGTTTTTATAGTGTCTGTCAGGATAGAAAACTATGCAAGTTTAGGGATTAGGAATTTTATTTTTTTTGGACATTAACAAATTGATAATAAGTTGTGGTTTTTGTAAATTTGTAAATTCAAAGTATGTTACCTTTGATTATTGTTTTGCATATGCTTTACTTCTTTATTAACTAATATGGGTAGTTCTAAATGTCTATATTTTGTTAAGTTTATTTATATAAATTGCGTCTGGGGTAACACTTAATTGCACGTCTTGCATCTCAGACTATTTGGGGGTCTCATTGTCTTTTTTATCGCCTTTTACCATATTGGTTGAACCTCTGGATGCATTTTAAATGGATTAGTATAAGTCCTTTTGGAAAATTAGCTACCATTCAACGATCCTGAGTATAATTGTTCCTTAGTGGAAACTTAGGCATCATCATCTGATTATTATTGTAATATCGTGCTAGAATGTTATGCATATCCAAATGATTATTCAAGAAGATTACTCATTATATTTAAAATTTGATACACTTCATTTTATTATCTACACTTTAGAAGTTCATCAATCTTCATTGTATTATACCTATTCATTAAAAGTTTGTGTTTCAACTTGTAATATTCATTAAACACAAAGGTTTGCTTTTACAATAAAATAGACATTGAAGACTTTAAGTATTAGAGAAGAGTGATTTCAAAGTTTGAAACTGAGCCTAGTAAAAAACTCATTCATGTTTGTGATCGAACTCATAAAAAATTACGAAAGGTTGTGACAAAACCCATACAAATCGTGGTTTAGGTTGTGGTTGACCCACGGTACGGTAAAGACTCATCATAAAGGTTTGTATCAAGAAATGCCAAAACTTAGTGAAAAGGTTTTAAAATCGTAAGATATAACCTTAGGTAATGGATTAACCCTCCAGAAGTAAGAACCACTTCAAGTACACGTATAATCTTTAACCCTATCTAATTACATATTGCCTCGTATTTGTTGTGTGTAACTATTTATAAAACCTAAATTAGTTATATATTCTATCTTTTGTGTATTTGATGAATTGCCTTTGATAAACTCTTTCAACTAATTATTGTGTTAAAAGATGGTAATTAGTCATTATTTGACTGGCATCCTATTCAACCCCTCCTATTTATTAAACTAACAAATTACAAAATTCATTTGATAAAGCGTACAAGTATAGATCGCCGGGAAAATCCAAAAGTTGCATTCCTATAGACGGATCTTAATATTAATAACCTGGCGACTTTGATGAGAGAACTCAAATAAAGACGTCTGAATTATCCCACAAATGTCAGACACTTTCTTTGTAACACTCCGATCAACCCGAACCAAATGATCTATCGGTAAGGCATTAATCACCACATCCACCCTAATCTCACATAGTTATAGAATTATGTACCCTTAAAACCTCCCATGTCATTTTTTGGCCTTTGGAAGATCCAACCGGCTCAAATCTAACCTTGACCTCCTCTGGGAGCCCCTAAAAATATTAAGTATAACTATAACAATGACGTTGAAGACGGGAACATGACTAGCAAATAAGGCCTTGTGCATCACAAATTCCATTACTACCAACGCAAATTGGTGTACACTTAGCTGTCTCATATTTAGAATAAATTTACATGTGACGGATTACAATAAATCTCGAATAAATAATTAAATCAACCATCAAAACAAAACCAAAAAAATGCTCCATTTCCCATCTTGAAATTGATCAAAACACCTGCAAGAACTCACCCCTTGCAAGGTTTCATATAATAAAATCCAGCCTGGCATTCACAACAAGCTTGTAAATCTACTTCTTTCCTAGAATAGTCTCATGAAAAAGTATAAAACTATGTTAGAATGAAGTATACAAGTTTTCACACTACAAGACTATTTTTAGCGCTAACTCTGTTAAATTATTAGTCTTAATATCTTCCAAATTGTTCATCTTTCAATATCTTCAAGCCTAGAAAGAACCTGCTTTATATCTGGCCTTTGAGAAGCTACAGGATTACAACAAGCCAACGCAAGTTCAAAGTATTTAAAAACACAATCCTTTTGATCATCAAAAGGAATCTCCGGCCGACACAAATCTTCTATCCGATGATCACGGATTGCCAATAATTCAATCGGTTCTTTCTCGGTAATTAACTCAATAAAGATTACACCGAGACTATAAATATCACATCTTTCGCTAACATATTCCATTTTAATTAGCTCCGGAGCTTTGTATCCTTGAACATCACTAGTTTCGAGAATTTTCTGTCTTGATGAAGTATTCAAGAGGAGATGTAGTCCAAAATTTGATACGTAAGGTTGATAGTTACGATCTATTAATATGTTCTTCGACTTGAGATTTCCATGGATTATTGGCTCTTCCTTTGAATTATGAAGATAATCAACTGCTCGAGCAATACCAATCGAAATTTTATGGATGTTTAGCCATTTGTGAACCTCAGAATTCCCATCTGTATACAAAATATACAATCTGATTATTCAAGTTGATTAATTAAATTAACGACAAGATCAAACTACATTTCCACAAAAACATTGTAACTTCCTTAACTAGAACTCCAAAATGTGGTCGGTTTCATGATTCTCAAGTCCCGAGATTCATTTTTAATACATAACATTTATCACATAGTAATCTACGTTTTTTAACACGAATCCCATATTAGTATATTACCAAATGTAAAATTATTGACATAGAATCTAATCAAATTTTAAGTACATCCTTAAGATATCATTAATATACCTCTGTATTTCATTAAAAAAAGTAATCCAACAGCCTAACTAAATTATCATTTTCACAAAATTATTACAAAGTATAGCGCAATTAACACAAAATCTTAGCAAAACACGAGGCATACCTTTAATTAAACGAGCAAGTGTACCATGACAAACAAAAGGATGGATCATCAGCTTCTCTCCTTTGTCCCCAGCATAAAATGCATATAAAGGGACCAAATTCACATGCCGAACAGAGCCCAATAGCTCAATTACTTCCATTACTTCTTTAATCTTCAAAGTGCACGTCGGCCTTAAGAATCTCAAGAATGCAAGTGAATTAGTCTTGACCAAACACGCCTTATATAAAGTTCCATAGCTAGATTTCGCTATAACTTCACCTGGAGCTTCTAATATGTCATTCAAACTAAGATCTTCACCGCCATTAAACTTTATCAACTCCTCTTTTTTGCTATTATCACCACCTTCTGCAGCCTTAGCTTCTACATCTTCCGAAACTTTCTCTTTACAGAAATGGTCCAGCAACAAGAAAATGATTAAACCTGTTAGCACAGAAATGCCTATGAAAAGCAAGATGATGTGTTTTTCTTCCATTTTTCTTGTGGGTAAAAATAAACTTTTTGATATTTTTGGGCAAGAATATAACTTTGTCGGATTTTGTGAAGAAAATAAAATAAAAAATCAAGATCTGGATATGATGTAAAAATGGATTCTGAAGTGAAATAAGAAAGAAGTAATCAAGATTGTACCATATAGAATTTTTGTTTTTTTCTGCATATATTTGAATAAGTCAGTTGCAAGAAGAAAATCTAGGATGACCCGGTGATGACAGGTAGGAAGTATAAAGTCAAAGATGATGTTGGCAGGTTAGGAGTCAAGGATCTATTTTATATTGTATTATTTAGGATTATTGCCCAAAAAACACCTCAAATTAGAATTAATGCCTCCTCACCCCTGCCGCTTTCTTCTTGCCCATAAAAGGCACTCCTTTTTTTTTCTTTCCTATTTTACCCACCCCAACAGCCGTCTCCAAATTTTCCCTCCTTCAAAGACTATAAGGGGCAAAGAGCTGGCTTGATTAAAGCGTTAACCACTGGTGAAAATTATATATTATAATAATCAACATATATATCATATAATTATTATTTAATATAATTTAAAATTAATTATTATATTACGTTTTTGGTAATTTATTTGAAATTGGATTTTAAATGTTCAAATACTAACAATCATATTTTTTGGTAATTATTTCTTAATTTATTTTTGCAGATGTTGAAAAATTCTTTTCGCTGCGACCCAAGTAAATTAGCGAATTTATAATCTCTTTAATTTTTTCATAATTACTGTAGATATAGATACACTTTTTTTTTGAATTATAAAATAAAAAAGCGCGTAATTAAGCATGTTACTGAGTTGGATGCTAGAGAGCACATAGTGCCATACATTGATTGATTTATGCAAACAAAACATATTAAAAAATAAAAAACAAATGATGAAGCGGCAAAAGTGTACTTGCACGAGTTGTGGGAAACATTCCCATAACTCAACATTAGCCCACAAGTACAAAAGTGTACTTGCACGAGTGCTGGGAAACATTCCCACTACTCAACATTAGCCCACAAGTACAAAAGTGTACTTGCACGAGTGCTGGGAAACATTCCCACTACTCAACATTAGCCCACAAGTACAAAAGTGTACTTGCACGAGTGCTGGGAAACATTCCCACTACTCAACATTAGCCCACAAGTACAAAAGTGTACTTGCACGAGTTGTGGGAATCTATCCCAGAACTCAACATTTAGTCCACAAGTACAAAAATGTACTTGCACGAGTTGTGGGAAACACTCCCATTACTCAACATTAGTCCATACAGTACAAAAGTGTACTTGCACGAGTTGTGGGAAACACTCCCATTACTCAACATTAGCCCATACAGTACAAAAGTGTATTTGCACGAGTTGTGGGAAACACTCCCATTACTCGCCCTTGACAAAAATTGTACTTGCACAAGTCCACTACTCGCCCTTGGCAGCAGCAGTCGACAGCAGTAAGCATTAAGGTATATTTACCTTAAGTGCCTTTTATGGGCAAGTGGCTAAGGTGGCAGGTGGTTATTGGGCTAAGGGCATTAAGGTATATTTACCTTAAGTGCCTTTTATGGGCAAGTGACTAAGGTGGCAGGTGGTTAATGGGCATTCACCCTATTATTTATTGGTGAGGTTTCCATTTTATTTGTTTTGTTTGCGGGAGTATCAAATTTCTGCTTTTCTCAAGTTTAACAATTATGGGAGTTCACCATCTGTTCATGTCTAATATTAACAATCTTCAATAAATTATTGGAAAATTTTTTATAGTGTTTATTTTTGTACGTGGGTGGTTCGAGCCATCTTGCGCGCACTACGACTAATCCTACAGAGATATACACGTCTTCTCATATATATTCTCATTAATCAGAATTAGGTTACCCATGTTTAGGGATGGGTTCACGTAATAAATATAGTGAACCAGTTGGGTTAGCTTAACTGGACAGAGTGTTACAGGGTTCAAATCCCCTCCGAACATGATAACCTACTTCTGATTTACCTGAGAATATATAAATTTGATAGTTATTCGGATAGTTAGAATCCCACGGTAATAATTACGTAATCTTAAGATTGGATATTAATCAGAGTTAAAATGATTTTCTAATATATTAAAATATTTTTCTAAAATGCTTTTAAATTATGTGAATCGTTCTCGCTCTTAACATTATGATCGTGAGTTAATTTGCACATTTATTTTTATATAAAATATACATATCTTGACATCAAATCTCGAATCTATTTTGTAATTAATTTCAAAATCATATTTGTATTTGTCTTATCTCATCTATACGCGTATTGTTGTTGTTTAATTGCTAATATACATATTTTGTGGAAGGGTGAAGATATTATCTAACTTGTTGTTGCGTGCAAAGTACTATACCTTAAAAATAATTAAGGTGTAACCATAGTTCTAAAATATAGTTAAAATATAGTGTGAGGTTTCGTTTATTTTTTTATAAGTATCGAATGTTGAATGAATAGATGAATATACCTTATTTTGTTAAGAGGTAGTGTCTGAATGAATCAGATTTAGCCTGAAATCTTGATGAAATAGACCAGGTACAGAAAGACCAAAATATCTTATTGATACAGTGTCTTAATGAACCAAATTATTATCTCATTAAAAGCAAACAAACACCACATTAGTTAAAATATACAAGAAAATGATTTTTCCAAATAAACAAAGAAAACAAGAAAAAACCGGGTTAATTAGCCTTACAAATTCGATTCCTTATGTTTTTCTTGTTTGGTTTAACCTCCAAGGATAAAACAACTTCAAAACTAAAGAAATCGAATTGAAATTCTTCAAAACACTTTTAACTCGTTTTTAATGCCAGTAAGAGTTGATAATTTGTAAAACTTAATTCTGATGAATACAATTGGGCCATTTTTATAAATGCTAAGAACATATTTGAAAAGGTCTAGTAACTCATATGGTAGGGGAAAAGACATGTGTTCAAAAACATAATTGTTGGAGGTGTTGTTTCAGAAGTACATGTTGGATTAAATGCTAAATATTTAATTCTGGAAGCAAACATATAAGAAGTTGTTGGACCATGCACGCAACACAAGATTAAATGGCACGAGCTACAAATACAAACTAGATTGGGACGGGTGCATGTGATTCAAGAGAAGTCTAGGTCTTCCCCACTTTACAAAAGTGTTTTGGCCTAAGGACACATCTTTATAGCATACTAAGCCACAATAAGCTCCTCAATTTCACCTCTTATAATTAATATGGGTCTTTTACCTCATAAATAACATTTTTCATCTTTTACCAAACAATTATCCAATGCTCCAACATAACACTTTGCGAGTTCAAATTTTCATTCACTACTTATCGAAATAATATTATTTCTTAATATTAAAATTGAAACGAAGAATTTTGGTAATCATTCCAAACCAATATGATGTACGAATTCCATAGTAATTTTGAGCTAAAATTGGTCATTTCTTCTTTCGGGAGAAACCCAAATTTCAAAATTCCACTCCTGGATGAAATCAATTTGTCATAGAGAGAGAGGGAGTATTTTGAGAAAGGTATCTTTTGTCCTTGAACCTTTTCTTGTAAGGTTATTGAATTTACTTATAGACCAATGGACGTGATATCTTTCATTGTTCAACTTTTATTTAAACCAAGTCAACTGAACTTACATAGTACCATTATTTGGTTCTCACAATTTTGCTCATTTTCAGCTCTGGACATCTCTTGGTGTTCATGAGTAATTATCATAGAATACCGCATTTACACTATTCTACTAGGGTATATAATTGGGCTCTTGTTAAGAGTAACATGTATTACTATATCTTTAAGTTGAAGATACAATAACCATTAGAAGTAGAGCTTAACCTATGCATGTACAATTTAGAAATGTATACTTGTCTTAGGAATATATATGGAAGACTCCCCACATTGATTCATATCGAGCTATAAATCCATAACTTGGTTTTTCTCTTGAACTTAGATCTCGGAATCTCCAATCTACTAGGAGTTGTTTTAACTGAGGGAACTTGGTTTTAATAAGCTTAAAATCGATTCCCCTTGACATAACTCATATTTGCTCTATATGTAGAATTTAAGTCAGTGGATTCATTGTGTTATCTTTTGATCATACATAATCAATTGTGATAACCCTGTTTAAGAGTAATTTTTTGATTGTGTTGTTCCTACAACGTAATGTACAGACTTACCAGTATAAATTTTATTTAGTGCCTGGTGTCGCCTAGGGTGTGATAAAAATAAGATCAATTTAAGTATGGAAAACTATGCACTCTCACCCTAGACAGGCACAGTACTGCAAGTATTACAGGACGTATGCAAGTTTTAATGATAAGTAGAGTTCGTTCTCAGGGACTTAAGTGTGTTAAACGCGTAGGAACAGATAACGAGTAAAAGTAAATAACTAGAAGACAGTAAATAAAATATTTGGTTTTTCGAATTTATGAATTAAAACTAAATTAAAACTAAGAAAATAAAGACAATAAAGTAAAAGATTAAGAATATGAGATGAGAAGTATAGCTTAGGTTTTGCTAGTATGCACTAATCATTCTAATTCTATCTATAGATCTAGTTCATAAGGGAGAATATTAGCTCTTGGTAATACTTAGTCAGGATTCTAAATTCCACTACCTTAGACCTTGAGAGCGACTAAGGGGGCTACGTCACAACCAAGAAGTGATTTAAAATAGGGTTATCAAACGCCACTAAGGCCCTAAGCAAATACTGCAAGTCTTGGTGATACTGTGGTTAAAACAAACCTTAATGACTATCTAGTTAGAAGTATGTTTTGTCAGAACTGCTATCGACACTAGACATTATGTGGTGGTTCAATAGTTAAACACCCTGTCAAGGAGACCATCTAACTACTCTTAAAACAATCCTAAAGTGATCAATTCTAGGAAAGACATTAAATCAAAACACATAAGCAAATATAAAGTAAGTAGCTAATATCAGATTAAAACATATAATTCCCAAAGAAACTTAGATAGAAGAATTAGAATTCATAGATTATACATATGCAAAACCCAAGCTATGGGAAGTTTAGTTCATACCTGAAGGAAATAAACTAAAAGAAATAATAAAAGACATCATCTTGCTCTCTACAATAAACTGGAAGAATAAAACCTTAAGAACTAATTACTATGAGGCAAGGATAATTTACAAGTGATATAAGGGTGTATTTATAGGTGTTTAGAAGACCTAATTCGTTTTCTTGAGGAAGAGTTAAGGTAATGGACTTCTAGCCCAACTCAAATTCGTATGGAAATAAAGATAAACACTGCTGCGTTGTTTTGGTCATAACTTCTTTATTATTGGTCCGATTTTGCTCCACAAGATACCAAAAGAATCGCAACAGAATTTCCTACGCCCTTTAGGAGTAATCTACCAAATTCGGCCTCTTTATTAGGTAAAAACGCCTATCTTTGCAGAATCCCAGATTTAGGCAGCTTTTCCTTTTCCATCTTTTTAGCAATTCCTTCCTTATCTCCAATTACCATGCAAATCTCCTTCCATAAGTTGTTGTCTTTGACTTGGACTCTAATTAAGCTCCATAATTATCTTTAAAGCTACACACTAAATAAACAATTAAACCCAATATGCTCTAAAAACATTAATTCTACAAATCAAGACACAAAATAGGAAAGTGCACTAAAACTCAAGAAAATCGACATTATTGACTTCTAAAACACTAAAAATGATGTCTCATCTTAACATAAATCTATCACAAATGAGGAGACATCAAGACCCCCAACTCAAAGTTGTATCGTCCCGATACAATAAAAGATAAAAACATAGGGAAGTCTAGAAATACATACTTATAAAATTCTCAACACAAGGGAAAAAGCATAGCAGAATATATAGAATAAACCTAAAGCACATAACTCAGAAAATTTCATGCAATAATATTCATAAACTACATACCTGTACACTTCTCATATCCACAGTCAACACGGCTTGATTTCAAGATCAGATTAGTTTCGCAATGTAAGAAGGATTGGGACTTTACTCAGTTCCCCTTGAGAGCTATAGATTGTTCATCAAACCTTACTAGTATCCAAGAATCCACTTAACTAATTTCTAATGGCTCAATCACTTCTTAATTACATAACAAAGAATCACAAGGTCTTTTAAGGTTGTAATGTAGGCTTAGGGACGGTATGATCATATATTTGGATAATTTGGAGTGAGCTTTTGGCTCTCTCCTCACTAGCCATCAACGAATTGCCCTAGAGCTTGAGTTACTCTCATAAACGTTTCTCACTCAACCCAATGAATTTCTTGATGCACAATTTAGCATCCCCAATTAACACAACTAAAGCTTAAGATGTTCACATAAAAATCCACTTTGCCGGTCCGAATATATATATTTTCTTTTCTTTTCAAATCAATTCTCGTTTCTATAGCTATGACTCTCTTTTAATGTTGAGATATCACGCTAATTTTCTCATATATATATTTTTTCTTTTAATGCCCTTGTTGGCAATATTAGCTCGAAGCTTCTTTTTCATTCACTATTACCCCGGCAAAGGGTTACAATATAATGCTGTAAAACATCCTCAATATAAAGCACAAAGCACAATAATAAGCTCAAAATTCCCAACAAAATAACAATTCCCATAATGGTGGACCCACCACCCCAAACTCAAGCTCTAAAACAACTGTCTAAGCATCGCGATTCGAGTGCGGGTCATATGTAAAAGTCCTAAAAATCTAAAGGATATGGCTTATAATGTGTTTCAATAAAAAGGCTTTAGAAAGGCTAGAAGGGGCTAAGAAGGATATAACTTTTAAACTCAAAAATCACAAGGTGAGAAGGTATAAAAAGGCTTCAAAGGCTTAAAAATATGAAAGAACCGCCTTGATCACTTTCTACACTATGTAATTCAGAAAATTTCTTACCTTTAGCACTTTCATCAAATGGTTTTTCAACTAGCTTGGATCTCACGGCCTACACACTTTCAAGGTTCCCTGAGATCGAACATACTTTCTATCGCATTGCTCACTAATCTTTTCTTTACTATCAACGTGTGTTTTCCTGCAAATACTCAAAGCATACAAATACATAGCTCATAAACATATCACTTACTATCATTAATCTACTGAGCTTATGCTTTCAAGTTATTAAACACACTCTACATCTAATTCCCATGCATCAAAAATTTTAATTTCACTCAAAAACAGAAAAATGGAGATGAGAGACAACGAATCCCCACACCCCCAACTCAAAAATGAGCCGTGTCCCCACGACTCGAAAAAAGACTCGAAAAATAAAATTAGCAGATAGACATATTTACAGAAATGGTAAGGAAGAAAGAAAACATACTCTCGAGGCTATTGCCTCGCATCATTGATATCCAAGATTGGAATTGCTGGATCTTTCGTTAATTGCTCAAGGAGTTTCATGATGTGCACTTGATTAGCATTGATTTGTGCCACATCATTGACTAAGGAAGTTTGAGCTGCTTCAAATTTCGTTAAACGCTCCTCCATCTTCTCTTGCCAATTTTGCTCCTTTTCTTCCTTCGAGGCTTGAGTAGAACCCGCTCTTCGAAGACTTTCTTTGATCCAAGCATTATCAATATAACTCGTCTTAAACTCGAGTTTCTCTTCTTCACCCAATACTACATTCGCTTTTCGCACAAGACACGTGATCATAGTTGGAAATTTAACGTTATAAACCGATTTAGGAGAGACCGAGAATCGTATCACCTCCTCATAGATCAACTGTGCCACATCAACTTCTTCTCCTCTCAAAATACAGTCCAACAGTAGCGCGTTCTTCATAGTCACCTCCAAAGTTCGTGTGTTTCCAAAGACATTAGGGATAAGGAAATTATGCCAAATTCTAGCATCTGCTTGAAGATATTTGTAAGGCCAAGGTGCCTTCAATTCTCCCTTATGTAATTGCACTTTCTCCTTGTCTAACACATGCTCAAAAAGTAATTCCTTATCAAAGATTTTTCGTTTAGCAACTGCTTCCTCAAATTTGCAACAACCTTTCGGATTCTGAAACTTGAAGTGGTTCCTAATCTCCTCAACTGTGAAAGGAACTAACTTTCCTCTAATCGGAACACAATCACTATCTCGGCTAAAGAGGCCTAGATAGAACTCGAAAACTAATTCAGGACATAATTCAGAACGGCTTACCATGAACGTAGACCAACCCAACTTTTCACCAAGCTCAAAGAATCTCTTGTATTCTCCATCTCTAATTTCTTCCTTGAATACTTTCTCATAGGCAAAAGGTAGTTCTTTTAATTGTTTCTCTGCAGAAATCTTCAAGGCCTTTGAAGTATCCACTCTCTCTATAGGTATAGGATTTTGTTGAGGTTGTGTTCTCTCCTTTGCATAAAAATAAAGCTTTTTACCATTACTATCATACGAAGGTTTCCCACTCTTCAATTTATCTTTACCCTTTGATTTAGAACTAGCTCCTTTGTCAATTGATTTCTTCTTGTTTAAATCCAATCCATTGTTACTCTTCACCTCCCTCTTGCTAGATAAGATTGATGTTCTATTAGTCATCTTCAATTAACCCCCAACTCAAAGCTTTAGCAACCCTTTAAAATTAAACTCTTGAATTAATGGATGAACAAGCTTGATTTGTCCTAGGATGGGTGAATTGGTGATGAATCTCTATGTGGGTGAGGATGATTTGTAATGGGTAGGCTTGGATTTTAGAAATTGTGTGATGAATTTGTGAAATTTGGCTCTTTGATTCTTCAATTTGAATGAATTTGGTGATGATTGGTAGCTTGATTCTCTCTTGTAATGATGTGGAGAGAAGGTTTGATGTGTTTTCCTTGATGATTGGGTAGTGTTTTGGTGATTGGTGAAGGTTTTGATGAGCTTCAATGGAGTTAGGAGAGTTGTGCAGTAGAAAGAGAGGGTTAAGGTTTAATAAATTCGGAATAATAGCTTCAATACCTCCTTTATAACTCAATCCCGTAACTTTCTCTCTCCTCTGGCGGCGCTGCGGACTACCCCTGCGGACCATGGGGTGCACCGCGGGGTAGTCCGTGACATCTGATGCTCGAAAATTTTTGCTTACTGACTTAAACCCGTGGTAGGACCCCGTGGTACGGGTTTTTTGGCTCGCGGACTAGGGTCCGGTGTACCGCGGGGTACACCGCGGCTTCTGTAGCTGCTCCGTCAAAATACCTGTGGTAGTCAACCCGTGGTACGGGTTTCTGGGGCGCGGACCATGGCACGGTGCACCGCGGGGTGGTCCGTGGAATTTTTTCGTGTTTCTGACCTAAACCCGCGGTAGCTACCCGTGGTACGGGTTTTGACCTCGCGGACCATCCCTGCGGACCATGGGGTAGTCCGTGAGGGTAGTCCGCGGGGTGCTTTCTTGCGCTCCAAAAATTTTCCTCGCGTTCCCTAACTTGATTTCTCCGATTCCTACACACCAAAAACACTAATACCTTTCTCAAATATGCATTATCAACTAAAAACAACTAAAATAAACTTAAACTAAGAATGTAAAAGACATGAAAACATAAAAAAAAACTTCGGGTTGTCTCCCGAACAGCACTTTTGTTTAACGTCTTTCAAAGTTAGACGTGTTACCTCTGTCAAGATTTGCGAATATAGCCTCCCCAACAACGAGTAAGGCTATGAACGTCAACTAATCTGCGCTTGACCCCAGTTTTGGGGCGAATTTCTATCACCTTGGCTGAAACAACTTTAGTGACAATGAATGGTCCCATCCACGAGTCTTTGAAACTTCGTGGCCTGTTCTCGCGTTTGTGGGCTTTCCATAGGACTTCATGGCCAACCCCAAACTCAATGTTTGGCTCAGTATCCACAGGTTTTAAGTGGATCTCCTCAGGAGGGACTTTGTGATGTGAAAGGCTGTGGATGATAGGTACGGTGGGATCCAACTTCCTCGGTTTCTTACCCAAGACATAGAAGGTCTCGGATACATTTTTAGCATGAAGGGTGATGGTCCCATCTTGGAAGTTGATCACACTTTGACTTGTGGCCATGAAAGGCCGTCCAAGTATGATCGGAACCTGCTTATCTGCATCAAACTCAAGAATAACAAAGTCAGTAGGGATGGCGATATTACCTGCACGGACTAAGACGTCCTCCACTGTTCCCCACGTCCTCTTCACTGAGTTGTCAGCAAACTGCAACTTCACTGGAGTTTTCTCTGATTTTTGAAGTCCAAGTCTCTCGAACACGGACTTAGGCATAAGATTCACACCAGAACCCACATCGTACATTGCTTTCACTTTGAGCCTACCATGCAATTGAATAGGAAGGTTGAAACTTCCCGGATCTTTAAGCTTAGTGGGTAGCTCTTTCTCACTTCTTCTCGAAACCCTCAGGTTCTCTCTTGGGATCTCTACACTCGCCTCTTTCTCAGGAATAACTTGCGTAAAAACTTGTTGCGGTGTAAGTCCTCTCTTCGCAATCTCAAGCATTTGGGCGTTGATATTTTCAGGTTGGTACGCCTCTACAAATGTCTTGAGAATAGTGTCATCTTTAGGATTTGTATCAGGAATAGTTGATGACACTGGTTGAACACTAGGTGGCGATTCCACCTTCTCTTCTTCTTTCTCTTCTAGCACAGCAGGTGCCACTTCATCTTCTTTCGATTCTTCTTTTGAGGCTTCTTCCTCTTTCTCTCTTGCTAACTCCGCTGCATACTCTACCATCGATCGCATCTCCTCTTGCACCTTTCTCAGTAGCTCTATGAACTCGTCTCTCTCTTCATCGCTTTCCAGATGATAAACTTCTAGACAGTCGGACTCCTCAGGGTTAGACTCGGTTGGCTCTTCTTCAATACTGGGAACTTCCACGGCACTAATGGCAGCATGTGGTGCTTCCTCCTTTTCTTTTTCGATTTCAAGGCATATAGCCTTGCAAGTTTCGAACACAACATTGTTTTCACCTCCTTCGATTGCTTTTACTTCCTTTTGTTCTGTTAGATGCTTGTTTATTTGGGCTAATTGAGTATTTAGCATCTGAAGTATGGCATCGTGTCCTCTGACCTTTTCTTCTTGAGCGTTTACAGTGGTGTTCAAACGTTCTAGAGCTTGTACTATCTGTGTATTGTCCATAGATCCTTCTTGCGGATACTGAGGTAAAGCTTTTTGGTCTAAAGTATCGGTATAGGCGTCTTGAGCAGGTTGTTGTGGAGGAGTAGGTCGATTCTGATATTGGTTTTGGTACTGACCTCTCTGTTGGTAAGAGTTGTTCTGGGGTCGCGATTGATATTGACTAGGATTGGCGGCCCCTTGTGGATTTGAATACTGCATACCCGGATGGTTGCGGTTGCCCCATCGGTTAGATATGAAGTAAACAGATTGCGGATTTGATTCACACTCTTCCCATGAATGATCGTTAACTCCACATTGTTGACAACCTTGTGCCTCTTGAACTACCTTTGTAGCAGCTAAATTCTTCTCCATCGCGATTCTCAGCTCCTTGATTTGATTTTCTAACGAGGATATTTGAGCTGAGTTCGCAGTTTCTGCATCTAAACGAAGCGTTCCTCGGGTCTTTGCTGCAGAAGCTCGCGTTGAAGGCCAACTTCTTTCTTGTTCCATAATATTTTCTAACACCTCGGAAGCTTCATTGTGATTCATGGACACAAAATTACCCTTTCCAATGTTATCCACCTTGTCTCTACCCTTGTCATCAAGACCTTCATAGAATATAGCAAGTTGTAGAGCAGGTGTATAACCATGGAGCGGACATCTAGCTAATTTTTGTTGAAACCTTGTCCATGCTTCTCCCACTGTTTCTCCATCTTCTTGAGAAAATCTTGCAAGCTCGGTTTGATCTTTAAGTCTCATGCTCTTTGGATAAAATCGGTTAAAGAACGCGGCTTGAAGCTCTCTCCAAGAGTGAATGGTTCCATGTGGTTGTCTTTCTAGCCAATCGCTAGCTCTTCCGGTCAAGAAAAACGAAAACATATGACAATACAGTTGCTCGCGTGTAATGCCAGGAGTAATGTAGGCATCACAAATCTGCATAAACTTCTGAATCGCTTTTACCGGATCTTGAATTGCAGTACCAGTATAGAGTCCGAAACTTTGAAATTGACTAAGCATACCCGGATCGGGTCTAAATTTGATATTCGGAATCTCAGGAGGGCGGTAACCGATGGGTTGAACATGGAATGGTATGTTAAGGCCAGGTAGATCTTGTTCAACTCGGTTTTGTTGATTATTCTGCCCATTACCTTCTCCTACTGGCAGTTGTACACCAGGTGGAACAAACGCAGGAGGTCCTCCTGGTGCAAAGTAAACTAACTCCGGATCATTGTCTTGAATGTCTGCCATAGTTCTTCTCGAGGCTCTTTCCTTACGAATTCTTTTGTTATAAGCTCTGAAGCTCCTCTCAGGCTCCGGTAAGGGAGGCCAAGAATTAAACACTGTGAAAACCTGAAAAGGACTAAAGCAAACCCAAGCGTAAATCTCGAAAAATAAAAACTAAAACTAAACTAAAACTGAAAAGTAAAAACTAATTAAAAACTAAAACTCGAAATAGATAACCCACACGCTAACGAGACACAAGTCCCCGGCAGCGGCGCCAAAAACTTGGTGTCGCCTAGGGTGTGATAAAAATAAGATCAATTTAAGTATGGAAAACTATGCACTCTCACCCTAGACAGGCACAGTACTGCAAGTATTACAGGACGTATGCAAGTTTTAATGATAAGTAGAGTTCGTTCTCAGGGACTTAAGTGTGTTAAACGCGTAGGAACAGATAACGAGTAAAAGTAAATAACTAGAAGACAGTAAATAAAATATTTGGTTTTTCGAATTTATGAATTAAAACTAAATTAAAACTAAGAAAATAAAGACAATAAAGTAAAAGATTAAGAATATGAGATGAGAAGTATAGCTTAGGTTTTGCTAGTATGCACTAATCATTCTAATTCTATCTATAGATCTAGTTCATAAGGGAGAATATTAGCTCTTGGTAATACTTAGTCAGGATTCTAAATTCCACTACCTTAGACCTTGAGAGCGACTAAGGGGGCTACGTCACAACCAAGAAGTGATTTAAAATAGGGTTATCAAACGCCACTAAGGCCCTAAGCAAATACTGCAAGTCTTGGTGATACTGTGGTTAAAACAAACCTTAATGACTATCTAGTTAGAAGTATGTTTTGTCAGAACTGCTATCGACACTAGACATTATGTGGTGGTTCAATAGTTAAACACCCTGTCAAGGAGACCATCTAACTACTCTTAAAACAATCCTAAAGTGATCAATTCTAGGAAAGACATTAAATCAAAACACATAAGCAAATATAAAGTAAGTAGCTAATATCAGATTAAAACATATAATTCCCAAAGAAACTTAGATAGAAGAATTAGAATTCATAGATTATACATATGCAAAACCCAAGCTATGGGAAGTTTAGTTCATACCTGAAGGAAATAAACTAAAAGAAATAATAAAAGACATCATCTTGCTCTCTACAATAAACTGGAAGAATAAAACCTTAAGAACTAATTACTATGAGGCAAGGATAATTTACAAGTGATATAAGGGTGTATTTATAGGTGTTTAGAAGACCTAATTCGTTTTCTTGAGGAAGAGTTAAGGTAATGGACTTCTAGCCCAACTCAAATTCGTATGGAAATAAAGATAAACACTGCTGCGTTGTTTTGGTCATAACTTCTTTATTATTGGTCCGATTTTGCTCCACAAGATACCAAAAGAATCGCAACAGAATTTCCTACGCCCTTTAGGAGTAATCTACCAAATTCGGCCTCTTTATTAGGTAAAAACGCCTATCTTTGCAGAATCCCAGATTTAGGCAGCTTTTCCTTTTCCATCTTTTTAGCAATTCCTTCCTTATCTCCAATTACCATGCAAATCTCCTTCCATAAGTTGTTGTCTTTGACTTGGACTCTAATTAAGCTCCATAATTATCTTTAAAGCTACACACTAAATAAACAATTAAACCCAATATGCTCTAAAAACATTAATTCTACAAATCAAGACACAAAATAGGAAAGTGCACTAAAACTCAAGAAAATCGACATTATTGACTTCTAAAACACTAAAAATGATGTCTCATCTTAACATAAATCTATCACAAATGAGGAGACATCAGTGCCCTACTAGTAGGCACTTTGACTATTACAGTGTACGTAGCTAGTTGGCATTGGATTTGTCCAATTATAAATATCCAGAAGTTTTGAAGCCATATATCTTCCTTGATAAATTTATCTAAAGCTAGGGGTGTGCACATGCCCAAAACCTGCAGGTTTCGAAAAGGTTCAATCAGGTGCCATCTAATGTTGGACCTATTTTTTAAACCTAATCTAGGGGGTTATTGGCGGGATTTTACAGACACGGTTATGGAGTGCTTGAAGCGGGATCAGGCCAAACAACTATATAACCTCGATGTGTTATTTTGTAAAATATTCAGAAACTAGAGAAATAAATAATTGAATAAAAAATAGTTTAAACCTTATATTCCTAATGTGTATCACTTGTTTTGCTTGGATTGGAAACATACTTCCAATTGCATTTTCAAGTCACACCATCTCAGTGGCATCAACCAACATATCCTTACTCAGTTTGGCAAATCATTTTTATTAGCCTCCAATCAATTAAAATAAGATGGTATCAAGGGTCCAAATCATACCATAATTGACCTATAAACTTTGACAGGTACAACTTCCCAGTTCCCAGAAGGCAGGTAAGCTGAAAAACTTGAAGTAGTAGTGAATACATTTAGTTGATCAAGAAATCATCAGGTCAACAAACCCACTATACCCCACCTCCAACAAGTATAACACATTAAACAAATATATAAATATATTGAGTTGATTAAATATAACAATCTAAGTAATTTATGTTTTATATAGTGGTCGGGCTTGGATACAATGAGTTTTGAAAACACTAAGGCCTAGTATAGATCCAAGCCCACAAGTTTTACTTACCGTATGATTTGGTATAATCTCAAAACCAGTTGTCACATACCATATTACCCAAGTTTTGGTGGATCGAGTGGTCCAAACAAACAATTTTCTAACCCCATATGAAGTTATAAATTCATATTCCAATTTGGATTTGTATATGGTAATTTATGTTTAATTGGTGAATTTCCAAGACACCTTTGCTCCCCTAGCTATAGACAAATCCAATAGTGAATTTTGAACACGTGGAGTTTGATATCTAGTTTGAATCGTTGTATCCTTCTAGTATCTCTGGTCTCCCATGATTGAACCTACTTAGCTTATTTACTGCATAAGTTATATTTTCCCTAATGTAGTTTGTTAGGTACATGAGACTGCCAATAACCCAAAAGTACTCCAACTAGTTGATCGTGTACCGGTGTTCTTAGCAAGGTGTAGATTTACATCAATATGCATTTTTGTAATCTCCGAATTTCCATGAATGGAATTGGTTAGTACTTTATTAACGTCGTGTGATTTAGATAATACTAATATCAATGCACATATGAAATTTGCAAGGCCTGGATCTTTCATGTCAATTTTATTTGAAAGCATTTTCTTAATTGATGTAATAACACTTGTTACGTATAATAAATAACTTATCATCCACGTATAAACACACAATGACATATCTCATGGTAGTGTTCTTTACATAAACACATTTATCACATTCATTGATCTTAAGATTATTCGAGATCAATCATTTGTCTAATTTATCATGCCAATGTTTCAGTGTCTATTTCGAATCCTGTAGAAATTTAACAAGTTTGTATACTTGCTTATCTTTACCTAGAAACACATACCACTTAGGTTATTCCATGTGTATATTTTTGTTAAATTCTATGTTTAGAAAAGTTTTTTCACCCTCCGTTAATATAATTTTGAGATTGTATTGCAATTAATACTCTAAAAAGTGATATTATCGTGACTGGAGAATATGTGTTAAAATAGTTGATTCCTTCATATTGACTATGACCTTTGACTACAAGGCAAGCCTTGTACTTTTCAATAGATCCATTGGTTTTCAACTTCTTCTTGAAAGTCCATTTACATCCTAGGGGGTTGTTTCCATGAGGGAATTATATTAATTCCTATGTATGGTTTTGCATTACTAAATATACCTTGATATATACCACTTCATTCCATTATGGGATCTCCAGAGTTGACATAGTCTCCTTGAATGTTAATGGTTCGTCTTCCAACATGTAAGATAGAAAGTCAGGACCAAATAAAATAAATGTACTCATTTTTCTTACTCCGTCTAGGTTCATCTTTAGTTAGAAACACTCATTCATCTTGCTCTACATATCTTGTTTCAATGGAAACATGTGCTCTTCTTAAGGAACCCGATTTAGGTGTAATCTTATATTGAAATACCATTTCAAAGAAATGCGTATTCCTTTATTCAATCATGGTATTGATGTGAATATAAATGTTGTTTGTCCTATTAACCAAGAACCAATGTGTCGTACTATTGTGAGCATATCCAATAACGATACAATCAATTTTCTTTGGTCATATCATGATCATTTGGGTGGTGGTACTGCGATCTATGCAAGACATTCCCACACTTTTACGTATTTAAAGGAAAGTGGGGTTCTTTTCCATTTTATCAGGAGTTTTGTCGATCTTCTTGGGAGGGGGGGGGGGGTACTTTATTTAAGATGTGATTTGTTGTAAGCAAAGTCTCTCCCTACAAATTCAGAGGTAACCTTAAATTTATCAAAAGGAAATTCATCGTTCCTTTATCTTACCGTTCTTGCATTCATCATTGTCATTTTGTTGAGGCAAATAAGAAGTTGGTGTTGATGGTTAATTCAGTTCTTGGGTTCCAAACTCCTATAAAGGAAACACATATCATCCTCCTTTATCTGTTATGAGATCCATGATCATCTTACTGTGTTGGTTTTTTCATCATAAGTTTCAAAATGCTTAAATGTTTCTAACACCCCATTCTTAATTCGAAGAAAGTATATATATACTTTTTACCACTTCTAGTTTGCACAAATATTAAATCACATATGCCATTGTGAATTAGTTATAAAGGCTCTGATGTCCATGTTATTTGTTTAAATGAGGTTCTCATTGAGACTTAACACGTATCTCACATTAATTTTGAGAATTCATTTTTATATTAAGTTGTAGATTGATATTTACAAGTTTTGTTGATGAACCAAAATTAACATATTCTAAACTATCATGCCATAAATCAGGTGAATCCAACAAGTAAACAGAATAAAAAATCTTAATCATAGGTTCATTTGTTAACTTTCTAGGTACCACGGACATCATATTAATTTAAAGAGAATGTTGTCACGGTATTCTATGCCTACATACATGCTATATTTAAAGAAACCAAAAATATCAACTACAAATACAAGTTAAAAACCGGCCTCGTTAATTAAGGATGTGTATACTATATTATTGCGGATGTCCGGTACATGCAACATGTTGTTCATGGTTGTTTTTTTAGAGGTCGACTTTAGTACAATCTGCATAACACCGTAAATCTTTGAAGTTGGGGAATTTTTCTTAACAGGATCTCATTATTTTGAGCATTCTTGTAGGTCTTGAATAGTTTCTTGTGTAAGCACACATATCGGGTTGCACCTATATCTACCCACCATTGTTTAGCCTTGTCGACTAGCTTGAATTCTGACACCATTGACAAAAGGTTCACCTCCCAAATATTTTCAAAAATTCAGTTACATAGACTTATATATATATATATATATATATATTTGGCTACCTTGTTCTTTCTTGTTTATATTGTCTTTAGAGCGACACCCATAATTTTAAATCCCAACTAATACTAATGACCAATGACTCGTCATGACCTTAAGGTTTGAAAAGTATTAGAAAAACATAACAACAACTAGTAAACAAGGTGTTCCGAACCCAAATCAAACGCCACATACAATCTATGTTGATGGCATGCTTGTCAAGAGTAACACTTGCGAAAAACATCTAATGGAACTAGCTAAGGAATCCTCTGTCATAATAAGGGTCAAAATCTGCATGAACCTTAATAACTGCGTAGTTGACATTACCTCAGCCAAGTTCCTGAACTTCATGATTAACCATCGAGGGATCAAGATCAACCTTGACAAGATTTAAACCATCACCAATTTAGCTTTCCCTCACACTAATGAAGGAATATGGTCTCTGGCAGGAGAAATTACATTCCTTAGTAGATTTATGTAAAAATTATCCGAACCATACACACTTCCATCTTTTTTGAAAGAAACTAATAAAAGGTCTTCAGATCCTTAAGGATGAATCGTCATTATACAAAAGAAACACTAATTAGGACAACAAAAAATAAAGTCATAAATTAAACAAAATATCACATACCTTTTATTTAACTACCCTATTAGTAAAAAAAAGTTTATGCATTATCACTTCAGAAAGTATGCTTGACACATATGTGTTCGCAATTTAATCTAGGAAAAAAGATCATGTGGATATCGGTGTTTTGCGTTTTAGACAAATACATACCTAAGGTTTCAGAAGTGGACAAAACAGGTACCTGGCGTTTCATTTTTTACCTTCCGTTAATACCTGACGTTAATTCTGATGTTAAATGGTGACGCGGCAGGAGTAAAACAGGTATTTTATAATTGAAAATAATTTATAATTAAATCATAAATGATATGCCACACTAGTATTTAACGTGTATTTAACGACGGATACTAACGAAAGGCAAAATGACAACATTAGGCCCAGTTTGGTGTGTGAAAATAATAGGTATTTTCTGTTTTCGTTTTCTATATATTTCGAAATACTAATAAAAACGTATTTGGCTAGAGAAAATAAAAACAACTTTCTAAAAAATTAAACAAAAACAATAATATATTGGAGAACATGAAATCGATATTTTCCATATTTTCTGAAAAATTTGAAAAAAAAAACAAAAATAATTTTTTTTAAATATATTCTAAAAACAAAAATAGAAAATGTTTTTCCAAATCAAACAATACCTTAGGTACTTCAATGTTTACTTTTGAAAAATCAGATATCTATTTATTAAAATTTAAATGAATAATTATTTAGGAGGTCTTTTTCTATTAATTTAACATATTGATCATTCATACTAAATATATTACTCATATGTGATCAAAAGATTATTTTCACTAATCAAATCATATAACATCAAATTACAATACTAATTTCACCGTAATAAGAAGTAACTTCTTAAATTAAACTAGTTTCTGAGCCCGTGCGATGCACATGACCATATTTCAAATGAAAAAAATATACATAATTATAATTATTCAATAATTTATAAAAAAAATCATAAGAATATTTTTAATGGTATAGTATTATTTAAAAACAAAATAATAAGTTAAAAGTTGATTTTTCTGAAAAATAATAAAAACTACTATAAAATTATTTTTCTAAATAAGGGTGAATCTCTAACAAAGTTTGTAAAAATAAAGTATTACAACAAATTATAATTTTTCAAAAAAAAATGTTAAAATAGAACACCAAAATCATGATTATTTCACTAAATCTATCATATTTCAACTCTCTAAGAAGTTTATTACTAAACTTTTACTACCAAATCATACTTTGGATTAAATTTACATATTTTTTGTTTTCAATAAACTTAGTATAGTAGTGAAAAGTAAATTTTAATTATCATCATAGTCACATATATAATAGTAAACATAAAAATAAATAATATAGGAACCTGCACCACAATTACTTACAAAAATATAGGTTATATTGCATAATATAGAGACCTGTATCGTAATTATTTCAAAACGATATAAGTTATTTTGCATAATATAGGGACACGTTGTGCAATTACTTCAAAAATATGTATGCTATTTAGCATAATATAGGACCCGTAGTGCAATAACTGAAAATATTAGATTATTGTGCATAAGATAGGGACATGTCGCATAATTACTTCAAAACTCTAAGTTATATTGCATAATATAGGGAACTGTAGCGATTACATCAATAAATATAAGTTATTTAGCATAATATAACACTTATAACACAATTACTGAAAAATATAGGTTACTTTGCATTATATAGGGACGTGTAGTGCAATTACTTTAGATAATTTACATTATTTTGCATAATAGGGGCATGTAAAGAAATTATTTCAAAAAGATATAGGTTATTTTGCGTAATATATGTACCCGTTGCAAAATTACTTAAAAAAATGTAAGTTATTTTGCATAAAATAAGGAGGTGAAATTACTTCCAAAAATATACATTATTTTGCATAATAAAGCCATGTAAAGAAATTATTTCAGAAAAAAAAAAAGGTTACTTTGCATAATATAGGTACCAGTAGCGCAATTACTTAAAAGAATATAGGTTACATTGCATAATATAGGGACCTATATCGCAATTACTTCAAAAAATATAGGTTATTTAACATAATATATGGAATTATAGCACCTTAAGAACTATATGTTATATTACATAATACAGAGACTTGTAGCGAAAGTACTTCAAAAAATATAGGCTATTTAGCGTAATATGGGCCCCGTAGCGCAATTACTTAAAAAATATAGATTATATTGCATAATATAGGGACCTATAGTGCAATTACTTCAAAAAATATAAGTTAATTAGCATAATATAGGGACTTGTAGCACAATTACTGAGACTACTTTAAAAATATAGGTTATATTGCATATTATAGGGACATATAGCACACTTACTGTAAAATATATAAGCTATTTAGCATAATAAGGACATATAGCGTTTACTGAGAAAAATATAGGTTATATTGCATAGTACATGGACCTGTAGCAGAAATACTTAAAAAAAATACTATTAAGCATAATATAAGACCTATAGTGCAATTACTGAAAAATATACGTTATTTAGCATAATAGGTACATGTAAAGCAATTATTTCAAAAATATATAGATTGTTTCGCACAATATATGTACCTGTAACGCAATTACTTAAAAATATATATGTTATTTTTGCATAATATAGGGTTTTGTAGTGCAATTATTTCAAAAAATATAGGCTATTTAGCACAATATAAGGACCTATAACACAATTACTTTAAAAATATAGGTTATTTTGCATAACATAGAAACGTGCAGGGCAATTTTTTCAAAAATTGTAGACTATATTGTATAATAGGGACCTGTAAAGCAATTAACACAAAAACAAAGTCAACGCTCCCCCACAATGGCAAGATGCAATTCGAAGTTCACCATTGTATATACTTCTGCATGAGTAGTGTTCAATATGTCATTAGTTATGATAAGATCATCTTTCATCTGATGAAGTAGCACGAGAATTTTAGCATTTAACTCAGAGTAATTCCTTTTTGTCTCACGTATATCATTCTCAAGATCGTGGAGAAGAACCTTGTATATGTAAACTTAACCCAAATAGTTTTTTCCCAATCTTGGAGCTAATGACTAACAAAAAAATATCTGGAACCTTAAAACACCAAAAAAAAAAATATATACCCAAAACCAAAATATAACAAAGTCTGTAATAATTACTTATAAAAAAGTACACATAAAAAATTACACATGAGACACCCTTCACAATTCCGGGCTACAATGAACAACAATATAATTCAGCGCGAGCATTCTAGTAACATGGAAGGATTCTGCTTTTGTAGAGGCGTACCGACAACATCGTTATTCTTTACAGATAAAGTATCTGGTGATGAAACACAAACTCCACTTCACCCAACTACACTGGAAATATGCATCTCGAACTCAAATTTACTGCAAAAAGCTGTATTAGATCATTAAATTAGCTATTGTTAAATGTAGGCAAATAAAAATGAATTGACAACATATACTTAATAAGATTTGAAAAATTTACTCCATATTTTCTGAAAAATTTGAAAAAAAAAAACAAACATAATTTTTTTAAATATATTCTAAAAACAAAAATAGAAAATGTTTTTCCAAATCAAACAATACCTTAGGTACTTCAATGTTTACTTTTGAAAAATTAGATATCTATTTATTAAAATTTAAATGAATAATTATTTAGAAGGTCTTTTTTCTATTAATTTAACATATTGATCATTCACACTAAATATATTACTCATATGTGATCAAAAGATTATTTTCACTACTCAAATCATATAACATCAAATTACAATACTAATTTCACCGTAATAAGAAGTAACTTCTTAAGTTAAATTTCAGTTTCAGATTTATGAAATGGAATATAGATTACTTTGTAGTGCTTATCAGAAATACTTAACGTCTAAATTGTCTTCAAAGATAAAACTTGTTTCCGCTCATGAATAGATGCTCTAATTTCCTGGTTTGAACCAAAAAAAAAAAATGCTCTAATTTCCTTGAACCAAAGAAAAAGAATACGTGACCACTAAACATATATGCTAAAAGATCTCAGAATATTGTCTACCATCTTCAAGTAATGCATGTTAGAATTCTGTTACAGACTATATTTTACGGGGCCAATATTTCCTGATGAAATATTAATGTGAATATTTTAAATGTTATGGATTATAATATTTTCGGCCATGGAGTTAAATCATTTATGGCTTCTCGCTCTACCTCTTTTATCCTCCTTAATCTAACTTTTTCATGTTTGGAAGAAAAAAAGAACTTTTTCATCATCTATTTCTCACTCAAAATCAAGTAAAAAATACTTTTACCATTTATTATTTACGATCTTGAAATTCTCTAGATCCTAAATAGTTTGGTTTTTTTTTTTTTTTTATATAGATCTTGGACTAGTTTACGCGCACGCGACCAATCCCACAGAGATATACTTGCCTCATCTATATTCTTATGGGGGTTTTTGTTCTTATATATTTTATTGCAACTTTTTCATTTCCTTAAAATTCATTTATATAGTTGATACGATGATCGAAATATTAAAATGAGACGATCTTTTTTTAATCAATGGTAAATTCAGAACTAAAATTGTAGACAGATTTGTTATAAAAGGAATTTAAGACAATTTTTTTATGTTATTCCTACAAAACTACATTATACAAATAAATATAGAAAAAATAATAAATAATAGATTAAATATAATAAATTAGTTAACAATAATAATAATATCTGTAGTACCGATTTATACTATTTATATAAAAATATAAGAATCTTAATGGATATATATTAATAAAACTAAACAAAGTAAACTAGTAAATTAATAAAGAAAGTAAAAATTATTTTGCGTGATAAAAAAAATCATAGTGTTCTAACAGAAAATGGTAAACCCACCATTAGTTTTTATATTAATGCAATGTAACAGGACTAAGAGTAAAAACAAAATTTGAATTTTAAATGTTAAATTAATAAGAATAATAACTAACTACTAATTTATAGCAAAAGAAAATGAGGGTAGGTTTAAGCCCATCTTTTTTAGTCGAATGCAAAATACATTAAAATAAACATAAGTTCATTACAAAGTTATTCAATCCCTAGTGGATGAAAGTCATTCTCGAGCAAAGTAGATAATTGGGAGGGTGGAAAGAAGTTCCAAAGGCTAAACAAAAAGTCTTTAAGCTCTTGTTTAGCCACCCAATCAGCAGCCATATTACTAGATCTTCTAACAAAAGAAATCTTGAGTTTTTTGTTACTCTTACACAAAAGAATATTCCTAACTATAACCTTAGTTTTACAAAAAAATTGCTACAAGGCATAGTTTGTTTAATCACATTCATACAATCATTTTCAATCTCCACAAAATCACTAGTAAAATCAGTTGCCAAGATGCAGACTTCCAAAATACCCCTTGCTTCTGCTTCTTGAATTGAAGTGGCTTGAATCTTCTTTGCAACTCTTCCTCGCAATGTACCTGTAGAGTCCCTAATAATACAAGCAATGGAGACTTGGTTAGTGTTAGGATTAAAGAAGCATCACTATTAATCTTATAATATCCCATAGGTGGAGTTTTCCAATTTGAATTCCTCCTGCCTATTATGTTACTTTCCAACTCTCTTTCTGTAATAGCATTACTAATATTACAATTAATTCCATCACCATGATTTTCATTCAGTTCTGAAATAACAGACTATAGTGAAGAGTTGTTTGATTTGTTAGCCTCAAATTTAGATCTAGTTGCTAGACTATATTCATCATAGGATTTTATTGCTTCTTTAAGTGTATACAGAGGGCCAGGACTTGTTCCTCTATATATAAACGTCAAGGGCTTAAAATGCAAAAGAAGAAAAAAAAACCATTTTTTAGTTAGCTGATTTGAATTAATAAATGTTTGTTATGAAATTTTGTAGTTTTCCTCCATTGTTGAAGGTTTGAAGCATTTAAAGGATTTTTTTTAAAGTTAGGGACGAAGACGGTTGGCGCTGAAGTGGCGGTGACATGGCGCCATGTGGCGTTGACTAATGGTCAACTGACAGAAAAATGGAAAAAGAACTAACGGTGTAAAAAAATAGGTTCATCAAGGGCGAGAAAGGGTATTACGTAAGATCGGGGTTGGATCGTGCACTTTGGCGAAAGTTAAGGGGCTTCCCGTGGGCTTTACCCTATCTTAAATGGACAACCTTTTGTAGACATCTACTTTTAGAAATTGTGACAAACATCGATGGACGGGGGGAGTAGTTTGACAAGATAAACAAAAAGATTCTTGAATATATATTAGGCAAAATGTTCATGAAAGACTATATACTCCAATGTAATTTATAGATTTCAGTTTAACCGGCAAGTCGTACTTCTAAGGTTTTCATATACGCTTGGTGTGGTTTCTTAGCTCAACCTGTACTTTTATCACTAAAAAACAATTATTAAAATATTTTTTGTAAATTATTCTGATATTGAAAACTTAAATTTTTATAGCTTATAACTTAAATTCTTATTGAACTAGTCGAGGTTAGCTCAATTGATCAGAGTATTTGTTATTTATTTAGACATTATAAGTTGGGTGAATTATCTATAGGGTCTTAGGAGCACTATTTTTTCTCTATAGAGTAGTGTCTTGAAAGTTGTTATTCTTAGGGACCTCATTTTTTACAATAGTCTTTCCTACCCTTACTAACACTAAAAGACAAAATAGTATGATGTTACTGTTTCTCTCTCCTCTATCACTACCCACCTACCACCTACCCACCTACCACTCATCTCCGACCTCCGGCCACCGACCACCGACCACCGATCTCCGACCACCGACCTCCGGCCACCAGTCAACGGAAAAAACATAGAGTATCGGAAAAAACTGAGAGTACTCTATGAAAAAGGGAGAGTACTCTCAGTTTTTTCCGGCCACCAGTCAACGGAAAAAACATAGAGTATCGGAAAAAACTGAGAGTACTCTATGAAAAAGGGAGAGTACTCTCAGTTTTTTCCGATACTCTATGAAATAGAGAGAGTACTCCGAGAATTAAAAGAATACTCTAACAATTTAAACGAATACTCTATAAAAAAAGTCGGAGTACTCTATAAAAAATAGAGAGTACTCTATGAAAAAGAGAGAGTACTCTTTGAAATTACATAAATACTCTATAAAAAATCATGTGTATCGTTTAATAAACATTTCTATTCAAAATTAAACCATTTACAATATATATAAAAAAAAACTAAACTAATCACAAGTTTTTCAAATCTGGTCAAACCAGATCTGGAAAAAAGAAAAAAAAAATACAATTGTGCGTACACAGTACGCGAGAAAAAAAAAAAGGACAGCTCCGATGGTCTTCAGCACACCTTCTTCACCACCGAGAACAGTACCGCCACCAACACTGTGCTAGGGAACAAAATCCGAGGTGTTGCTGCGCATAGCTCCGGCGAGGCTAGATCCGAAGCACCATCACCACTGCACTGAAACATAGATCCGAAGCTCAAATCGAACTTTGCTGCAGTTTGTATAGCTTCGTTTGTATAGATGAGAACCAGATCTGGAGTTTTTCGGAGTACTTTGCTGCAGTTTCGAAGCAGCCATGGAAAACCAGATCTCGTCACTGCCATGGCGGCGCTATGGTGGTTCTGCCATTGTTGCTGGTGTGGTGGAGACTCGAAGCTTCGGCAATGGTCTTCACAGCTAGTAGTCTTCGAAGCTCGTTACAGCTGGAAGAAGGAGGATAGCAGTACCACCGAGATAAAGAGGCGCCGGAGTTTTATGAGGGAGGAGGGAGGAGGGAGGTGGTGGTGCAGATCGGCGGTGGTGGTGGTCATTTAGGTGGTGTAGGTGGTTGTTGAGAGGAGAGAGGAAAGAGAAGCTGTGAGGTGAGGGAAATTATAACGTGAATAATGAAATTAGAAATAGCAATTAGTATATATAGGTATAGAAAAAACAAAAGAAGGGTAGTCTAGTAATTGGGGTTTTGGGGTTCATGTGTTAAAAAGTTTCTGAGGTCTTTAGTAAGAAGAGGCTTTAGGTGGGGGTGCTAACTCGAAGAGGGGTGTATCTTCAAGACCCCTAGTGTCATTATCTCTTATAAGTTTGAACTAGGTCAATGATATACGTAACAAATAAAAAGATAATGATAAAGTATTTTATAATATTTTTAAATAGATAAATTAATTTAAATAATATGTTTAGGAAGCGACTTTTTTGACACGTAACTATTTTTTTGTGCCTGGCATTAATTGGCAATAACACCTCAAAGTGGTCTTTGAGGCAACTTAGTCGTGATGAGCTTTTTCCTTTTTTGGGCGCAAGTCTTGATGAGTTTTTTTTTTCTTTGGTCGGAAGTCTTGATGAGTTGATGTTGTCTTAAATGCATTGCTTTCCACAGAGTAAGTTGTGTCCCACCACAACTTTTGATGTCTTTTAATATCTTCTTGATGGCATGCAAATGACTAATTATCTTAAATCATATCTACCTTTTTTTATGCCTGACAAATTATAAAAACATATTTTTAAATTAATCATTGTTTCTAAAGTAATTATAAGTTACCATTAATCATGTCATTTAACTTTCCTTAGGTTTACATTTCTTTTAATTAATATCAACATTAATTTACAGAGTCATCTTAAATAACCTAAATGGAAACCAACAATACAAATAGATGGAAATTTAACCAGTATTTGGTAAGCATACATTAGTAATTTCTTTTTTATACCATGGAGGCTTAAAATCGTTAATTAACTAAAACTAGCTAAGTAACACCCTTATATAGGGTTTAATTTTGCCTAAAAAAAAATAGGGTCTAATATAATTCTAGAGTCGCCGCACATTCATTTCTATCTCGCATAATAAAACTCCATAAGTAATTTGGGGATCTTTCAACTCGCATGGACCAACGTTCACTTCCACTTCTTTCTTTACCAACATATCTACACAAAGATTCGTGTCACGATAAACACGACTCACCTCATATTTTGGATGTGATACTAGAATTTCCATGCACTTTCTCTCAATGTGACACTTCCAATTCATGGAACTACCACCGTCCTTCACTAGCGCGTGAAACTCCCTAGAATGGGTCTCGATTTCCAGCTCCTCCAAAGCCTTATTAACCGCCCATCCTAATCCAAAAAGTAGCGTTTACACCTTCAAAAGGAAAGGGGGCTCCACCGCACAAGCTCACGAAAAGCCAGCTACGCATGTATCATCACAATCTCTAAATATCCCGTCAATTCCAGCCCGACCTTGTATTAAATCATAACTTCCGTCCATGTTTATCTTATACCGACCTACGGGGTTGACCCACCTAACCAATAGATTACGAGCTGATATAATAACCCCTCCATCACTCTCTTTCCTCAACGCTAACGCAAGGTCTCTTGCCAAGCGTAACACTTCACTTTTTACCACACCCACCCGAAAATTACCATTCAGTTGTTGGAAGATATACTTATTCCTCCTGTCCCAAATCGTCCAAACTGCAGCTACAAAAATTAAACACCATTCGAGGCCATCCTGCATAACTTTTGAGCATAGGTGACCCTCCATCCACTGATGTATCCCTTCCGCTATTGTACAACTATTCTCCAACATCGAACTATACCCCATCACCGCCCTATCTAATTTAGACTATTGGTTCCATTTTTGCTGCACTGTCCGAAGTTGCTCCAGGTCAGGTGCACCAACAACAACATTTACGCGAGTCCCCACCACAACAACACTTCTCTTACCTGATGTATAATAATACCAAGAAGGAGTAGACCCTTTTCCCAAGATTTTCCATAAATCTCTAGCGACTATACAATCTGTAAATATATGATGAACTTCCTCTTTTACCTCCCTACATACACTACACTCCATAGACTCAATTACTCCCCTCTTATACAAATTTTCAGCAGATGGAATCCTATTCCTAGCGATCCTCCATAGTAAGAGCCGAAACTTCTAGGGGCACCTAATTTTCCAGATTCTTTTGCAATTAAAATTCTCAACACCAACATTGTTTTCCAAGTAACTAAATATCGACTTAATTGTAAAAACACCAGAAGCTTCATGGAAATATTTGAAGTAATTTCTTGTCTCACCTGACAGTTCAATTACTCCATTCCTTAACACTATGTCTCCTAAGAGGATGACCTTGCATATACTAGAGTCACTGCTCTTTTTGTCACGATTCAATATTTCTTCCCTAAACTATTTATTTTTGAACACCTCCACCCACACCACTCTTTTGCCTGAAGTAATTTCCACCCAAGCTTTGCTAAAAGTGAAATTTATAATTTTTTGCACCCCAGATTCCTAGTCCTCCTGTCCTTTTTGGTTTACAGACTTGGTCCCATGAGACCTAATGAATCTTCCTCCTTTAGTCGAAGGCCCACATATAAAATCTCTTACAATCCATTCAATCTCCTTGCATACATAACTCGGTAGCTTCATCACTTGCATTTGATAAGTTAAAATTGCGCACAGTATCAATTGTGCCAATGTCACTCGCCCTACTAACGACAAGGTTTTTGCCTTCCATGCGGATAACTTTATCTTATTTTATCCATGATTTTTTTGTAGAATCGTTTAGGTAATCTACCCGATTAAATAGGCGTACCCAAGTAATTCCCAAACGAATCGCTAAGTCAAAAACCACTCGCATCCGCTAACTCCTATTGTACCCTCAAACGTACAGTCTTTGAGAGATATATGGAGATTTCTCCGCAGTTAGCGTTTGACCGGTTTCTCCACAAAATGTATTCATCGCCTCCTGTATTAGGTAAACCTGAGACAGAGACGCTTCTCCAAACAAAATCTAATCATCTGCAAAGAAGATATGTGACAGCTTTGGCCCTTGTCTCCCTATCTAAATCGGGATCTCCATTCCGTACACAACTCTTGCATAAGTAGCGACCAACGTTCCATACACATGATATATACGGCGAGAGTGAAACTCCCTGTTGAATACCCCTATGTGGTCTGAACGCCGGTAATGGCTCACCATTCCATAACACTTGCATATCATTTTCTGCCATATTAGACATAATAAGAGACACCCATCCAACTAGAAGTCCAAAATGCATAATTGTATTATAAATAAATTTCCACCGGATATTGTCATAAGCTTTTGTTAAATCGTTTTTTACCGCCATGATCCTTTTCCTCCCCTTTAGTTGACGCATCTGATGGTCCACCTCTCAAACAAGAACAATAGTATCTTTAGTGGATCTACATGATAAAAAGGTACTGACAATGACCGATTACATCAAAGAGCAGGGGCCTTCGTCTATAGACCATAACCTTCATAATAAACTTGCAAGGTGTATTTATGAGACTAATTGGACAAAATAACATATTCAATCTGGATCTGGAACTTTAGGAATGAGATGGATGAGCGTACTATTTAAAGCAAGTGGCAACCCACCATTTTCTATCGCTTCACGAGCCATAACACAAATTGACTACCCAACTGTTCCCCATTTTTTTTATAAAAGGCTGAAGACATACCACCAGGGCCCGGTGTCTTATATGGGTTCAACTGGAACACTGCATCTCTAATTTCTTTATCGGTAAAAGGAGCGCTCAATTCCCAGACCGCCTCCTCCCATCAACACCAACATGAGGAAGAGTGAAGCCCCTAGGGGATCCATTGGTGCCTTACACGACCTCTTGAATTACTCTCAAACCAGAGTCCTCAACTCCTCATTCTCTTCTACCCATTTATCACGATCATTCATTAATCTAGTGCATTTGGACCTTTTTTTCCGTACTACCGCTGAGAGGTGATACAATCGTGTATTTTGCTCCCCCGATTTAATCCATTTCTCCTTTGATTTTTGAAACAACATAATCTCCTCTTACTCCAGTACACTCTCATGCTCACTCATTTAACGATTACCCAAATGGAAAAGCGATGAATTATATAACCTCTGAAGAGCCTTTGGATACCACTAATTCTTGCTACCAAGTTTCTTTTTTTTCCAATTTATGCCCCCAAGACTTTCAATTTTCTATTTACTTAAATGTCTCTGAATGGATTGAACCCCTTGTCCAACACTAACTTGTGCTCCTTCCCATTTTTCTTCACAAGATCTTGGAAGTCTTTATGGAGACACCAAGCCGCTTCAAAACGAAAGTGGAGTGGATGAACTTTTGGTTTCCAAAACGGGCATACTGGTGGGGGCAAAGGTGTGATAAATAAATAGATAATTAAAGATAATAATAAAGAGCACACACCCTTGAGAACCACGGAACTCACTGCAAGTATCACAGATCGTTTGCAAGTTTTAATGATAAGTTAAGTTCGTTCGCAGGGATTTAATCCGTTAGATCTACTTATATTTAACAAGCGTAGATGAATTTATATGTTTAGAATAAAATATAATAATAAGAATAATTATCTAACGCGAATAAATAAATAATGAAAACAAATAAATAAATATGAATGTAAGTCAAATAAATTAGGATTAATATTATGAGTCTATTTTACTAACTTGTTATTCTAACCTGTCACAAATTAAGCATTATATATTAACCAGGATTCTAAATTCTACCTAGCCTTTTCTAGGCTTAGGAGCAACCTCTCCACTACCAAGGTCTTGGGTAATGATTGGTGATTAAATCAAACCTTTATGGCTATCTAGTTAGGCGAAGGATCAAAACTAGACGATTATGTGGTGTTGTCAATAACTAAGAATAATCCTAAGATTGACCAAATCTAGGGATGTAACAATAAGTCAAAACACATAATAACAATATACGCCAAGTTCAATCAATTAGAATAAATAAATAGTATTTATGAATGTAAAGACAAAATAATAACCCAACAATTAAAAGTAAAACTTACAGAATAAAAGCTTAGAAGTATGGTTGAGCATAAATCTATAGCTAATTACTCTAAATATAGAGAAGGTGAGATGTAGAAGAGGAGTTTGTCACTCTCCAACTTCTTCTTCTTGTCTTCCTCTATAGGTCAGCTTGCTTCTTGATGAATAGCTTGATTCTAAGGATGAATATTAAATATAAAGGACTAAGCTATTATTTAAAAGTGAGAAAATACAAGTAAGGACTAAGCCTCAGCTTGAAACTGAGCAAGGACATGTTTACAATGGTTTAAGGGTGTATTTATAGGTGTTTAGGAAGACATAATTCGTTTTCTTGAAGGAGAAGTAAGTATTGGACTCCTAGCCCAACTCAAATTCGTATGGAAATAAAGATAAACACTGCTGGACCGTTTTGAGCATATCTTCTTTGTTATTGGTCGGTTTGAGCTCCATAAGATACCAAAAGAATCCTCACAGAATTATCTATGTCCATATGAAAGGAAATTACCAAAATCGGCCTATTTCTTAGGGTAAATAGCACTTCTTTAGGCATGTACTGCAGAATCCCAGATTTAGGCAGCTTTTCCTTTTCCATCTTTTTAGCTTTTGTTTCCTTATCTCCAATTTCCATGCAAATATCTTTCCATAAGTTGTAGTCTTTGACTTGGACTCTAATTAATCTCCATAATTATCTTTAAAGCTACACAATAAATAAATAATTTAACCCAATATGCTCTAAAAATATTATTTTACTAAATCAAGACTCAATATAGAAAAGTGCACTATTTCTCAAGAAATTCGACTAAATGACTTCCTAAATCACTAAAAATGATGTCTCATCCTAATATAAATCTATCACAAATGAGGAGACATCACATACTTGCATTAGAATTGACATATGATCTGAATGTATCTGTGTTAGATTAACATCACGAGCATTGAAGAGAGACTGCCATTCCATATTTCCATACGCCCTATCCAAACGATCCATTATCCGTTGGTATGTATTCCAAGAGTCGCCCCCAGTGAAGCGCGGCCCTTCGAACCCCAGATCAATCAATCTGCAACTTTGCCGTCATTTCTCAGATTTCTCCATCCGTCTCAACACACCATTAACCCCGCCGCGTTTATCCTAATCCTTAACGATTTGGGTGAAATCCCCAGCTACTAACCAAGAAATTCATTAGTAAATTTTAACACATACAGTAATTCATTAAGATTTAAAATTATAACTGATTATGAAAATCGAACAACCTACTATATTCCCAGCACATTTTTACCTTCAATTTATTTTTGAGGACCTATTTTTATTTTATTAGAAGTAAAATAGTTATATAGATACTGAAACAATGTCTTATTTATGGATAAATATTTTTTTAGAAAGGTAAATAAATTAGAAAAAGTAGTAAATAATATTATTAATTTCGTTTCTATCACTATTTTAATAAATATTAAATTATCTATTCTTATATCCGTTTTCTTTATTGTATTTGATGTTATATAGAATGGTCAATTACCCAAGGGATCTTGAGGAGAATCATAGTGCCATATAGGAACCAAGTGATTCCTCTCTCCTACTTAGAGACCTCAAAATTGACAAATATCATTACTACCCTTCTAGTGTATATAAGACACAAAATAGATTCTTATCTCTCCTCCATTATCATTACTCTCTCTCCTCCATTACCATTAATCTCTATTCCCCCTTATCATTTTTTCTCTCTCCTTCTTCATCAACTATCAATAATTTCCAGCTCTGACTACCGACCACCGCCGGAAAAAGTACTGAGCATGGAAATAGTACTGAGCATGGAAAAAGTATTGAGTATAAAGTACTGAGCATGGAAAAAGTACTGAGCAATCGAAAAAGGTGCTGAGTATCGGAAAAATTTGCTGATTATTCAATTTTTTGTTGATTCGCTTTACTGAGCATGCTCGTTTGCTCAGTAACTTTACTGAGCATGCTCGTTTGCTCAGTAACTTTACTGAGCATGCTCAGTAATTTTACCGAGTATGCAAAAAAAAAAAATCAATGAGTTTTTGAGATTTTTACGAAGTATTAGGCCAAAATAGTTGAATAATTTTAGAGCATTATCTATTAATCCTTCATATCAGTAAATAATTTTAGAGCATTATCTATTAATCCTTTCGTATAATATGAATCAAGTAATATAGTGTAAGTATATGAATCTGGAGAAACAGGTAAGATTCTATTTTCCTTCATATTGAAAAGTATACATTAATCAACGAGTTATAAGTTACAACATAGAGTAGTTCACAAGAAAAATAAGAAGAAAAACTAATAAGAAAAGAAAATGATAACAGATCTACAACTCTACTTTAATGCTAATAGTTGATAAACAACTAAATATCTTGAATGGTGCTACTTACTGTTCATTATCATAATAAATCGAATTCCGAATCCACTTGTATAAGGATTAATTATGACCAATCAAATACAAGAATATGTGGCTAATCAAGTCATCCTTTTGTTTTAACCAAAAAAATTGATTTAAAATCACTAAGATTATGGAAGATGAAAAAAAAAAGAAATAATAGAAGAAAAAAGGGGCTTCGGAAAACCTCCACGCACCACGAGAAACTACACCACCATGCACCACCAAGCACCACCACTAGCACCAGCCCCACCAGTTAAGGTTCCGCCGTGAAAAAATAAGTCGGCGACTCACCAGCTACCGCCGCCGCGAACTAGGGTTTCGCGAGGATGCACCAGAAAAGAGCTGCTAGACTCGAACATAGCTTTGAGGATGCACAAGAAACGGAGTTGTTGGACTCGCAAGGATGCACCAGAAACGGAGCTTGAACAGTCGTCTTCCATGGCATCGAGCATATCTTGAGCGGAGCGGAGTTATGTTGAGAGGTTGGGAGGGTAAGGAAAGGAGCTCCAGTGAGTGGGGAGAGAGAGATCCGGTGAATGGAGAGAGAGGTGAGTGGGAAGAGAGAGGTGAGTGATGAGAGAGGATGTTTTTACGGTAGTGTGAAAAGGGAACATGACTTTTAGGTTTTAGAAATAGGATAATTAGTATATATAGGAGGAAAAAACAAAAGAGGGTATAATTGTAATTAGGAAATTAGGTTTATAGTGTTAAAATTGGTTTGTGGGTTCAAGACCTTTTGGGTAATAATCCTATATAGAATTTCACATACCAAATTCTAAAAGAAAGAACAAAAGGAGAGTACTATGGATAGTATTACTTTAATCATTATAGAGTTTTCGCTTCCAGAAACAAATAAATTCGTATAGTTTTTCTCACTGGGGCATGTAAAACGTTTGTATTAATATGAAAAAAAAGTTAGGGTTATTACTCCAAAAGGTGCACAAGTAATTTTTCTTTTATTAAGTTCAGCCTATTTCACTAATAAGTAATAATTCAGGTTTATAATACTCTTCATTGGGTTATGCGACACAATTCACTGGGATGTGCAACACAATTCACTAGGCTAGACGAAGATTGTAAATCTAGCGAATTGATGGGCTAGACGACATAATTTGGTGGGTTGTTGTAAATTCAGAATCCAAAATACTTGTATATTTTATTTAATGCGTTGTGTTCATTGACTGGTGGGCCTACTACCCAAGCTCGTTAAAAGCCCATCTCATTTCCTTAACCGCGATTCAACATCACCACCACCACTATTACACCTTTGCACCCTTGTTAAAATATCTAGTTCCTATTAAAATATAATAAATAATGTTTTAAATCAGATATTCTGAAAAATTGTAAGCATGAGATTGTATTAAAAATTAAATCAATTTATATAAGGCTTCAACGGTATAATATAAATATAATTTTGTAACCAATCGGGGTTAGCTCAACTGGCCAAAGTCTTGGTTATCTTTCTAAGCGGTACAGATTTGAACTGTGTCAATAACACCGAGTTTAAATAATGGCTCTCCCATGTAAAACTAAATTGTTACCTTAATTTGTTTCTTCAATTGTTAATGCGCCATGTTGACGATAATAGTGGAGAATGTATGGCGACGGTTTTCATGTGCTAGAAAACAGATTGGTGGGAAGAGATTTCCTTTTTGCGATAGTGAAAAGATGAAATTAGGTTATTTGTTTAATTGTTTCTCAATTTTACTTTTTCATGTTATTTTTTGTTCTAAAGTTTTTCAAAGTCTCTGGCGGTATACTTTTTCTATTTTAAAATCTTAACTTTTATTATTTTATTTTTCAAGGTTATATTGAGTATATTATAAGTCTAAAATAATATTTTAGAACTTATTTATCCAAACTTTTGGGCTAAACTTCTTAAAACTTGATTTGTTGGTTTAGGACTTAATTAGAAATTATCTCAAAAAGTTATACACAATACAATTACAATACACAATACTGGAGGTAGGAGAGGCTTGCTTCGTGATGAAAAGGGTAACTGGATCTGTGGATTTTCCTTTCAGCGTAATGAGATCATCCAATTATTATCGAAATAGTTGCATTATATAAATGTTTATTAATGGTAGAAAATTTTGGGCCGATTGAGGTGGTAGTAGAGGTAGGGGGGGGTGATGGAAGAGGGTTGGCGACAAAGTTGGTTAGTCGGATTTGGTAGATTCTTGTGAAAAATATGTTGTTCTCTCTTAAAGGCATCTTCAGGGAAACAAATACATGCACGATTGCCTAGCTCATAGAGGGGCTTCTCAAGAGGAAGCATGCTGTTCTTACACTGATCCTTCAAGTGGGATATGGGCTTTACTGACACGCAATAGGATGGGATGGAAGATGCCAAGGATGATTAATAATCCAAGTCTAGACAATGATGTACTAGACTAGTTTTTTTTTACCCTTGTGATCTCCATTGTAACAAATAAATTACAAGATCTATTTAAATAAAAAAATTAAAATAATATATATATTTACATGCTAAACAACATCTCAATGTATGACATAAATGACTCCACTATCAATCGTGAAAGTATGATGAATGTACACCGCATATGAAATATGAAACATATACACTTTCACTTTTTTGAGAATCGCTTCTATCGAATATGTAACGTCTCTCATTGCAAGATTGTTCCTTACTCTCCAAATGTGATAAACCGTTGCGACAAAGACAACATGTCGCACTTTTCTTCTCTAATGTTTCCAAGTTTTTAGTTTCTTGGGTCACTTTTGCAAACTCAAGATAGTGCCCACTTCTTTATCAATACCCAACCAATTTCTCACATCATTTTAAATGGGATTAGAGAAAGACATTCAAATAATACGTGGTCATTTAACTCAAAATTCTCACAACACAAACCACAAAATGGATCTAATTCCAAATATACCAACCTTTTCTTGGTTCTTAGCCTCTTCTGTAACACCAACCAAACAATAATTGTATGGTTAGAAAGTTACCCATGATTCCTGCACGATATTTTCTCAATGGCTCAAAAGATGTCGGTGGCGAGAGACATCATAAGACAAGATAGTTGGCGGTGGAGGAAAAAAATCTTCATAATACTTTTCTACGTTCCACATCCTAAAGAGAATCCTAAATCTATCTTGTAAATTTCAAACTTTTTAAAATAGTTGAATCTGTTCAAACTATTTTCCACATCCAAACACTTTGATCTTGTAAATATATCCCATGTATCCATTTATTTCAAACTATTTCCCTCATCCAAACTATTCTTATCCACAGTTCGTCACAACATTTCCATAATTAATACTTTATTCCAAACACCTAAATCCTTTAAATTGAGGCCTCCTTATTATTTCAGGGAGCATATAGTTTTTTATATAATTTGTGAAGATTTTCCATCCTAACAGAAGTTCCTACGAACGCTCACGATACAATTTTTTACACAAACTGGCACCAGAAAGATGGATAATAAAAAACATACCATACCTTATAGCATCAATTTAATAAGTTCTAACCAACCCGCATAAGGTAAGGAAGGGGCATTGCATGATCAAACATAACTCTCAACTTTAAAATTTATATTTTTTAGAAAACAATTACAAAACTTCAAGTGGTACACTTAGGTAGTGAAATGACATTTCTCCCTTCTCAAATCATTTGATTTTCAAGATCTCATCAAACTTAACTTCTTTTATCTCACATAGTAAATATTCGATTTGAGCACATTTAATCGACACCCCAAATAATAGGGATGGCAACGGATCGGATATTCTCGAAAAATCGTATAACCACATCCACATCCATTAAGAAAAACGATAACCAAATCCGCATCCATTAACCATCGGATTTTAGAATTATTTACCAAATCCGCATCCGCGACGGATGCGGTTTATCTGCGATTAATCCGTATCCGCAATCATTTAAAATGATTTAAATAAACTAAATTATTAAATATTTTTAGAATTCTAAAATTAGCTACAAAATTATTAGAAGACTATAAAATGATATTAGGCAATATAGTAATAAATAGATAATAATCAGTTAGCTAGTTTATATATGGAATAATTATATTTGATCGATATTATGTATGAAATTTGCATATATAGAATATCTTTATATATAATATATATATTTTTTGATTTTATTTTTATTTTTATTCGGATTTCGGATTATCGTAAAAGACCAAATCCTAACAGATAATCCAACGGTTACCTTTTAAGAGAACCAAACCCTCGTGGATGCACCATCGGTTCCACTAACGGATTTTTTATCGGATCGGATATCCATCGATTACGGTTAATATTTGAACCATTACCATCTCTACCAAATAATTTACAGAATTTTTTAAATTATCCATAAGAATTTTTACCGATTTGGGATTACTTTTAGCAAGTAGTATAAGATCGTCGTCTAATATCATGTGTGTTATGTTGATATTCCCAAATATTGGAAGGTAATTAACCACAATTCTTATTTTCTTTTCAAGAATTTTAAAAAATATTTAAGACACAAAATAAAAAAAAAGAACGTAAGAAGTAAGAAGAATTCACCTAGTCTCAAGTCTTTTCCATCATCCTTACATGTATATAAATTTTTATAGAGTTAGATAATGAGTTGGACACAATTGAAGTACTGTATTATAGTCTTTGTTGGTGCCATTTCTGTGAGTTTGATTATTATGAGTGAGTTGTAGTAATTTTTAACTAAACTTTCTTTATTTTTTAGGTTTCTTAATATATGCGAAATCCTTTAAAACGTCATATATCAAGGAATGGAGGGAGTACTTTATTACGCTAGAGATGGAAACAGAATCCAATGTGCATCTAATCTTGAATGAAAATGGAGGAAACAATAGTTAGCATAATGGACAATTGGACACCCCATCTTACATTAATAGTGTAAAAAATGTGTGTATAATGCGTGTCGGTCTTAACATTTGCACCCAAATCATAACAAAGACTGTCCTAAAGAAGCATGGGGTGATGTCAACGTCTTCCAGACTTCCACTCCTTAATTGCTAAAACAAGAGTAATATTTGGTATAAGATGTTTGTGCGGCAAAGGTTCATTTGTAATGGGCGAATTATCATTTTCTTCAAGCCATGCTTCTATTGCCTCGCGGTCATATGTATATCCATCAGCCGCAACACAAGCAACATTCATAACATCCTATACAAAAAAAGCACAAAAGAAAAACTCTAAATGTGAGATAAATGAGCATAGGGACGTGTGAAAAAAATGTAAACTATAGGATTGCAGTGATGCAATTTAAATAGTTTTGACCTTTAGGATATTTTTATACTTCATTTAAAGTATAAGAACAATCTATAAAGGATTGTTAGAACTCTGTGTGTAATTTTAACTTTGCTTTGTACTTTTTTGAACTATATGGACATGTTCCTATATTTAAATTTATTGATTAATTTAAATTACAGTATTATCCTTGAAAAGATAAAAAATTATATAAACAATTTAGGAATATTTTAGTCAGTTCTTATCATTCAGCTAATATTTAATAGTGTTAGATTTAGTGCCAACGGACAACGGTTGCAGATACTTAAAAAAAATCGACCACATGAGCCTTTTACGATAATTTTTAGTACAAAAACTATATGACTCCTATTTCGTAGACCACAAAGATTATATACATGCAATTAACCTTAGACTGAAATACCTTTAGGAGGGGGCATATGAAGTGGCTAGGAAGATCCGCTAGGCCATTGGACGCAGTATGACGTGCCATGTCAGCGACCGACCTTAATTTCTCCAACGTCGGGAGAATATCACCTTTCAAATCAGGTCGATCTCTACTCCGAATTTCCGTACATTTTAGCGCCAAAACCGCCAATTCCTTTGTCTCATCAACCGGCCATTCACCAGCATCACGATCCAAAATCTTAGATAATTTGTTATCATCAATCGCCTCCTCAACTTTATATGTCAATGCTATAGCTGGTTTAGCAGTTAGCAACTGCAAAATAACCATCCCGAGAGCATAAATATCAGACTTTGGAGATACCATCCCAGTTCTTTGGTACTCGGGATCTATATAACAAAGTGTCCCCACAGGACTTGTATCCTTGTATATAGTATGTAGTGCAGAAGGGTCGGGCTGAACCATCGTTGAAAGGCCAACATCACCGATTTTACTCACTAGATTATGATCAAGCAATATGTTTGCCGGTTTAAGATCTCGATGAATGATTGGTTTAGCTGAAGTATGGAGGAACACTAAGGCCGAGGCAACTTCCTGTGCAATTCTATATCTTTCAAACCATGGTAGTGGAAGTGTTTTATTATTCTTAAGCAACTTCTCTTCTAAGCTTCCGTTTGCCATATATTCGTATACTAGGCAACCACGTTCAGGACATGCTCCGAGCAGAGTTAGCAAGTGTGGATGACGAATTTTGCTCAATATTTCAAGCTGAAACTCACAAAACACCAAATATCAGTAACACAATTAAGTGTTGGTTATATTTGTAAGATGGTAAAACTATCTTGAATCTTAATATCTAAGAGAGCGAATGATCATGACTTATTACTCACGAATTTCGGCTAATTTTATTTTTGGTCGATTTGTAATTCTGTAATTGCAAATTTGGCAGATTTTACTTATAAATAAAACTGGTTTAACTCGTTATCATATATACTTACTAATTTTGGCAAATTAAACTTCTTAACAAAAACACACTTGTGATGTCACATATATACGTATTTTGACACTAATTTTTGTGAACAAAAACAGGTCAATTCCCCATATTATATAATCACAAATTTTGACAAAAGTTATTTCTAAACAAAATACAGGAAATTTGTGATCATATACTATTGGCAAAAAAAGGGGCATATTTTACTTCTCAATTAAAATTGGTAGAACAGTGATCATATAACTAATGAATTTTGTCGACTTTTTATTCCTGAACAAAACCTGTTTGATTTATGATCATATCACATACTCACGCAATTTTAACAAATTTTACTTCTAAAAAAAACTAGTCTAAGTCTTGTCATATGTTCATGAATTTTGGCAAATTTTACTTTTAGAACAAAATAATTGATCATATACTCCCAGATTTAAATTTTTTTTACTCCTGGTGACCTATTTTGGTTATTTATATCTAAACAGTGTCATAAACTTACACAAAAAAGTATACTAATGTGCTATTTATACAAAGACATTTGATATTTACCTCACGCTCAAATTGCTTATTTGTATGAGCCGCCGTGGAGTGAAGGACTTTGACTGCAGCAGTTGTATGACGCAAACTGCATTTATAAACAGTTCCATATGATCCCATTCCAACTCTATAATTCTCCGAGAATGATTCAGTAGCAGACATAATTTCCTCCAATGAGAATTTCTGGTACTGATGAACAGTCCTTACTAATGTATTCTCAAATTTTTCCTTTTCTTTAGCCTCGCGCATAGCAATTTCTTCAGCCTGAGTTTTTTGTGCAGATTCCTTTTCCGCACATTCTTTTGCATAATCAGCTTCCCTTTTCGCAGCTTCGTATTTCTCCTTCTCTTGTTTAGCTATCTCTTTGGATTCCTCCTCCTTAAAAGTTAATTCCTTGAGCTTAATTTCTTCGCCTATTCGGCTTATCTGAAGGTCATTTAGCTGATGCAAAAAATCAATCATTTAACAAATGCTTCAATATGGTACATGGAATTGAAAGAAAAAAATAATTAATATATATAACCTTTTGAGAAGTATCGAAGACCTCAGTTTGGGCTATAGAATACAGTCCTTGCATATGTCTTAGCTCCATTCGTAATCTTTCAAGTTCTAAGTTGACATCGACCTATGATGAAATAAAAAAGTATTAATTTAGGGTTTAATTGCAAAAACACCCTCTGAAACTATACCAAAAAATCTATTTTTATCCTGGAATTTTGTTAACAACCAAAGACCCCTCCTAATATTATACCTGAGTTCCTGATGAAAAACTTGTAGGGGCAACTGAGTTGGACGGTTGAGTAGGTGTCCAAGAATTGAAATAATTCTCGGTGGTGGTCGAGCTTTTGAAACTCAGATCCTGGATATTAACATCATTGGCACCCGAGATACTGAGAGTAGTAGTTACATTCTCTTCCCTTTCTCCAAAATTATGAGGTGATTTGGTACTTTTCTCCATATGGATCTGATCATTAAGTGAAAGAGATTGAAACTGTTTTGTTGGTGGTTTAGGAGACTGAAAATGCGAAAAAGAAACTCGGGTAGTGGAATCGTGCGCATCTGAGAGGCCTAAATAAGCACTTCCAACATGTTCAGATTCCCCTGTTTCTAGATACATTTTCAAGGGGTTCGCGTTTGAAGGTAAAAACGGAATGCTACGGCTTGGGGTCTCGTTATTCTTTGGATGGTTATATGCAGAAGTGAAATCTGAGTTTCTCCGAGAGAATTTGGGATCATCCTCTGCTGTTCTAATAGGAGATGAGGGAGGTGGATAATAATTTCCACTGGCGCTCGTACTTTTAGGGAGAGGAGGGGTTTGGTTTCTCGTCAAAAAGGCGGGAAATCGTATGAGTGGTCGTGTTGGAGATCGAGCATAAGGCGAAGTCTGGGTACTATCATCGTTATTTTCTTCAATTTCTTGAGGATCGTTTGAGTTTTTTCCTTTAATGAGAGGTATATGAATGGCTGTTGAAGAATGCAGTGTGTATGAAGCAGTTGAGTCTCTGTCAGTTCGTTCTGTAACAAGGATAAAAGCGTTCATTCAGTGCTCATGAACTAGATATGAGTTTAAAATTAGACAAATGTTAGATATTACTAAAAAACTCATCACGAAAATATCCCAACTTAGATGAAACCTAAGTGCTATACTGTAGAACTCGTTTTCGGGAGATCGGAAGCTAGCGCCTAGGCAAGATTACACGGGATTAGGCGAGTTTATATCCCGCTATGTAATTTTGTATATTTAGTAATATATGTAGTAATTATAATAATCATAACTATTTAAGTTATAAAATTCATCTAACAACGCAATAATATATATAAAAATTCTAAAATTAGAGATAATATCAATTTAAAAATTCTCGAGAGTAAGACAGTTATTTTTTGTCATTAAGCCGCCTAGGCGCCTCTTCCACGGCAACTAAAGCGCTATGAAGAAACACCTAGCATTTTGGATAACATAGCCTAAGTGGTTAAATCATATGACGATGAAGAAAAATATTAATATATGATGGTAATATTTTGGTGATATCTAATATTACTCTCAACATTAAACAAAAAAGAATCATAGAGACTACACGAGATTCGGTGCTCAAACAGTCAGAAGTACTTTAGTTTTTCTTTTTTTTTGTTCCAAAGGTACTTTAGTCATTTCATATGCCATTTTGTTAGTAAAAGTAAAAGTAATGGTGTTAGTATCAGGTACTGCGGGTTGCTCATATTTTTCGACCACAGAGATTTCTGGTGACATTTTTTTATCACAGGGACTAAAGGACTATTGTTTTGGAGACCGCGGATAATGGTGCAATTAACCCAAGAATTTATGGTCTTAAGCATGGAGTGAAATTATAGATACATACATACCTGATGGTGAGCTATTACTGTGGGTTGAAGAATTAGTGGTGGAAGATGTATCGCTTCGGTCATCTCTTATCATTCCATCTAACCCTGAATTAGCTGGGCGTACTGAGGACAACTTTCCTTTCGAAACAACATACACCGTGCAAAAGCTAGGACTGCATCCCGAGATTTTTGAGGACCAATGATGACCTCTAGAGAACATTCCCGTGGAGGAAGATCCAATAACTAGCTTCTTGATATTGCATTTAGCGACCTCATCAGATATTGCTTTGGAAACATCATCGTCTTCAATTTGTATAATATCTACTTTTAGCTGCATTAGAAACGAGGTATTAGTGGAATTTTTTTTTTGGGTGTTAAACTTGCGGAAGGAGATATATGTTTTACATTTCGTCTAGTGAACATTGTTTTGTATGGAATTATCTTTTCATTTGTTTGCCACATTACTTCTCTTCTGAAAGCTGTAGCTATATCGTCGCGTACTTGTGAAATCGGAATCGAAGTTCCCACTGTCATCAATGATCAGATCAGAATTACTATCAGAAATCATTTACAACAAAAATTTCGTTTTCTCTAAATAATTTCAGCATATGCTACTTCTTCAGCGAATACGCAGGGGCGGATCTAGGGGGTGGGTATGGAGGCTTCAGCCCACTCTGACCCCGAGATGCCGTGCGAATTTTCCCGAATTCTTTGTCTTTTTAATTGAGAAAAACGAGTAAAAATATTAGCCCAACCCTCACTAAAAAAATTAGACCCCCCACTAAAAAATTACAGCCTCGTTTAGTCTTTTTTTGGTTGAATATCCAAATCTGACTGGTTATCCTGGGTCTGTGAGAAATTGAGAGCCAGTGATCTAAGAAACTCTAGGCAGGTGGTCAACCAACCACCTTTCAGCACCTTATAGAGTAATTAATTAAATAAAACAATATATGGATTATAATCCAAATTTTGCATATCGTAAGGACCTATAATGCAATTAACTTGAATTTTTTTTTTTTTACACCCTTGCCTCCAACAGAAAATTTAGGCTTTGCCAGTGGTTTGAAATTTTGTGCTGCCTAGTAATCGGTCTAGGTGGGTCACCCAAACCCTAGAAGACCTACCCCATTTCTATGTGGTAAGGTACTTTCCACGGCCTAGACGGCCCATTTTTAGATTAGGGAGAATACGAGTAAAAGATAGAACAACTTACTAGGTGTTGGAACAGAATTGATCTCAGGATAAACATGTAGCAATTTGAAGCAAGTATCTCCTTGAGGAATAAAATTTTCGAGAGCCCATTTAATTATATATTTGCTTTTTTTACTTCCAGTTATAGCTATTGCAACAACGGAAAATGCTCCATCTTCTAACCCATCAAGTCCTACTTTAGATACATCATCAACCTCCATTCTTCAGCCCAATCTGATGATCTGTTGCAGTAAAACAAACATGTAAATTCTACATTTCTTGGGGACTTAAATTACATAAGCATTTGAAGAATTATTTAGAGTCGGGTTGTTTGGTGGAAATTATTTACCTGGAAGGTTAGTTTGAAACTCAGCCGAAAAACTTCTGGTCGGGGTCAATTAATAAACCGAAGGAAAAGGATGAGGCGACCAGCACACCATGCAACTAAAGACGCCTTAAATTTTTATAAGAAATTCTGTTGTGTCTGAAACTGTACTTATACCCCTGAAGGCTAAAATTCTTGTGAAATTACTAGGTGAGATCCTACAAATTAATTAATATTACTTTTTTGATTAAGATATTTGAACATTTAAATTATATTAGTTACTTTATAATATTATATTAATATAAGACAATTGAATTCTCAATAATCTGGTTGGTTTATTTTTCAAATATTTAAAAATTATAGTCTAGTTATAGGTTTGATACAATGTAACTTGAGCATAGTTGATTTCATTTAGGGATATTATTGATTAAGTCGGGCTCTAAATGAGTAGTTGATTGCATGTTCTTCACTTGTGTCAACTGACATTGTTAGGTATCTGTGGATTTAATTGGATATTGATAAAGAAATGAAGTAGACTTTATACATAATTTTTCCTTTTGGGTTTTTGGATACTTTCAAATTAAGGATAATTGGAGAATCTTTAAATGTCCGCAAGACAATACCTCATAGTTATGTGATACCTCAAATTTGACTTTTTTGTATTGTTGGAAAGATACCTCATATTCCTCATAAATGTATAAGTACCACTTTTTTTCTTAAAAAAAGGATTCCATTAATAATATAACAAAAACGTTAAACTATACAAAATTAATTGTCTAGACTCAAAAACATAAAATTATCATTATTTATTCACTAATTCAATCTCAGTAAAATACAATTAATGGTTCACGATTATCTATAAAAACATGATGTAAGTACAAAACGAATAGTATGGAAATTGATAATATGAAAACTCAGCTCAATACCATTCAGATGAGGATTATGGGTGGAGATACTGATCCATGTACACTTAGTGAAGAAAAAATACTTCATCTAAAGCTGGAGGAGGCTATTATGATACAACATAACATATTGAAACAAAAAGCTAAATGTGAGGCAGTTAATAATATGGACTGCAGTACTGCATATTTTTATAAGATAGTAAAAGGTAGAATGGCAAAAAATTCTATTTCTACTCTCATTAATGAGGCAGGTGATGTAATTGATAACCCTGATTCAATTAAAAGAGAGTTTATAAATTTCTACACAAATCTCCTTGGTAGAGAAGATGATAATGAAGAAGTATGTTCTGTAGAAACTATTGAAGAGTTAATTGGAAACAAACTCTCAGCTGAGAAGAGTTCCTTACTAACAGCTCCTATCACTGATATTGAGATTAAAGAAGCTTTATTCTCTATTGGGGACAATAAGAGTCCTGGGCCTGATGGTTTGAATGCTGCCTTTTATAAATCATCTTGGGGGATAATTGGAGAAGAATTCACAAGTGCAGTCAAAGAGTGTTTGAATAATTGCAAGATACTAACTCAGATCAATGCAACAAACATAATTTTAATACCTAAAGAGAAAGATGCTGCTAGTGTAAAGAAATTCAGGCCTATCTCTTGCACTAATATAACTTATAAGCCTTATCTAGAGTTATATGCAAGAGGCTGAAAAAAGTTATCAATTCAATCATCTCTTTTAACCAAGCAGCTTATGTTGGGAATAGGTTTATTAGTGACAATATTTTGGTTGCTCAGGAAGTGGTGCTAGGATATGAGAAAAAAAACTCAGCTCCTAAATGTACTATAAATTTGGATCTTCAGAAAGCATATGATAGTGTGAATTGGAAGTTCTTACTCAACACCTTAAGAGCATTCCAATTTCCTGAGCAGTTCATCAAATGGATAGAAATGTGTGTGTGCACTCCATCATATTCTGTGTGTGTAAATGGTGAGGCTTGTGGCTTCTTTAAAGGTAAGAGGGGGTTGAGACAAGGAGACCCCCTCTCACCTTATCTTTTTGCCATTTGTATGGAGATATTTACAGGGCTATTTAATAAGATGGGAGAGAAAGAAACTTTCAAGTTTCATCAAAAATGTGAAGAACTTAAATTGAATCATATCATCTTTGCAGATGATCTGTTGATTTTCTTAAAAGCAGACATACACTCAGCCATGGATATTAGGAGAGGGCTTGAGCTATTTTCAAGAATGTCTGGACTGAGTATAAATTACCAGAAGAGTGAAATATATTATGGTGGAACAGAAAACAGTTTGAGGAAAAAAATTCTGAGATCTTGGGAATTAAAATGGGAAATCTACCTGTTAGATACCTAGGAGTTCCATTAAATTCAAGAAAACTAAGTGTGGAAGATGGAAACAAGCTGGTTAGTAAGATATATAGCAGTATAAGCAGCTGGTCCTCTAAATTACTCTCTTATTCAGGAAGAGTAGAACTCATTAGAAGTGTTTTGATTAGCAAAATTCTATTTTGGTGTCGAGTTTTCTTATTACCTAAGCAAGTGATATACAAACTCAATCAGCTTATGAGTAGCTTCTTGTGGAAAGGAGGAGTTGAAGGAGCAAAAGGAGCAAAAATTTCATGGGATAAAGTATGTACAAGTAAGAAATGTGGAGGTCTAGACATTCCGAGAATAGATAATATTAATCAGGTATGTTTGCTTTTTACGTTTTGGAGAATGTATGCTCAAAATGATAATCTATGGAGTAAGTGGGTGAAGTGCAATATAATTAAAGATAAATGCATATGGAACCTTGAGGAGAAACAAGCTCACACTTGGATTTGGAAAAAAATTCTGAAGGTTAGACATATAGCTTATAAATTCATTTACCATAAGGTTAATGATGGTAAAGACACCTTTATCACCTCGGATAAGTGGATTGATGGGCAGAGTGTGCAAGAAAGACTAGGAATTGAGCTGAACAAAAATGATATAAACTGCAACAGAACAGTCTACAGCTGTTATGGAGGAGGGAGGTGGAGATTGCCTCCCAATATAGGTAAAATTTTACCAATTATAAAAGAGATCAAGCTGAATGATAGAAGAGATGTGAAAATTTGGAATGAAAATGTAAAGATGAAGTTCTCTTTCAAAAAAACATTGGCTAAAATTAATGAAGAAGATGATACAGATAAAATGTATTGGTCTGACTTAGTATGGGCTAAACGAAATGTGCCTAGATGCTCTTTTATATCATGGATAGCTGTAAATGATAGACTGAGCACTAAAGATAGAATGACTCAGTGGGGATACAGTGTTGACCCTCTTTGCTTATTCTGTAGAGCTACTATGGAAACAAGCAATCATATATTCTTTAAATGCTCGTTCAGCAGAAGAATTCTAGCAGAGATAATGCAGACCTGCAACATTAACACTATTCCGAGTAACTTTAAGGAGATGAGTGTGGAAATGGGTAAAACAGGAAGTAAAGACTATGCAAATCTTATCAGTTTAGTTTTTACTTCCTATGTGTACTACATTTGGTGGCTGAGAAATGAGCTAGAGCATGGAGGAAAAAGCTTAAATGAAGAACAGCTTCTCAGAGTTATTCAAAAGTTAGTTATGAGGAGGACAAAAGTTTGGGTAATTAAAGATGGAAAAGTCAAGGGAATCGTTGAGAAGTTAGTAGATCACGCGTGAAGCTTATTCTATTTTTGAGTTAACTTACTTTAGCCCTTTTAGTTTATTTAGAACATGTTTAGTGGGCCGTTAAATATGTTAAATTTGGAAAGGTTTTTATAAGTTGTAATAGTGGGTAGAAGTGGGCCTATTCTAAGTGAGTTAGAGTAGGTAGCCCAAGTTGTAAAGACAATGGATGTTGAGTTCCTTTATTAATAAAATTTGATTTGATGATCAAAAAAAAAAAAAAAGTACAAAACGAATAAAATATAAAATGTGCAAATAAAGAACTTCTTTATAGCTTTATCTTTAAAGGAAGGGAGTTTCACATCTTATAATAAGATTGTTTTTCATCCACTAAGTATGATAGATAATAGCGAAAAAAGACTACTTTTCATATTTTTTCTTCCAATTTTCTAAAGTTTTAAATTTTTTTTGCCATTTGAGGACACTCAAGATAGTGGTTATCTCTTCCCCAATAACCAACCATCTCGTCATGTCCTCCCAAATGTTGTTAGCAAATGCATACTTAAAGAATAGGTTCTTGTTTGATTTTCAAAAAGTTTACCACACAACTCACAAAGTGGATCTAACTCTATATAAATCATTAGATCCTTAATGTGAAATATCTCTTGTATTGTCATCTATACAATGGTTGCATGTTTAGGAGTAATACAAGAGTCCCATGCAATATTCGCCAAGTTTAAAAAAAGTTCGGGGTTGAAAAATATCATAAGATTTCTTAACAATGGGGTTATCATTTGAGGTGGATACGATGCAACAACTTCTCTCCTCCTTCATACCCAACTGAAACATCAATTTTATCTTTTAATTACTATAATTGTTTAAAGAGCGGAGAATCCATTTTTCTCACTTGCCACAACCAAAAATTTTTGTTTTTCAAATATTCACCATGCACCCAGTTGATTCACAAGAAATCCTTTTTTCCATTATTTTCCACAACATCTTAATAAGCATTGTTTTATTTTAAACTCCGAGATCTTTGAGGCCTAATCCACCTTCATCTTTTTGAGTTGCGATATTCTTCCATTTTATTTGTGGAGATTTTCTATCATAATAAAAAATCCTACAAATACTCACAATTCTATCACGCACGCAAATCAGTATCGAAAATATAGATAACTAAAGCAAACAAACCCTTGAAGCACCGATGTAATAAGTTCAAGTCGATCCACATATGAGAGAGGAGGTTCATTCCAAGATCAAACATAGCTTTCCAACTTATCAATGAGAGATTTGTAGTCTATCAAAAATAATATCGAAACTCCAAGAGATACACCCAAATCACAAAACGACATAACTTCTTTTTCAAGTTGTGTAGTCTCTAAAATATCTTCAACAAACTCACTCGTAATTCTACATAGTAAGTATTCGATTTAAGTACATTAAGATGAAGTACCGAACACTTAACTTACTAAACTTCTCCAAACTATCGGTGAAATTTTTGCCGATTTATGATCACCTCTGGCTAAAAGATGAGGTCATCGACAAATGCTAGGTGAGTGGTCTTAGTTTTCTCACATTTTGGATGTTATTTGAACCTAACATTTGTATTTCTCTTCAATAATCTCGAGAAGTGTTCAAGACACAAAATGAAAAGGTGTGGAGAGAGAGGATCACCTTGTCTCAAGCCTTTCCTTCCTATGAGGAATCTATGAACTTCCTTTATTAAGAGCAATCAAATATGCAGATGTTGAGACGCACTCCAAGCCTTATTTTACCGTAAAAAATTACCCCAATCAAAGATTACACAATCTAAATTATCAATCTCAACTCTCGAACCCAATAGCCTCTTATAAAAATACAAAAATGCATCCTTAATTTGAGCACTATAAGTGGTAACTTCTCGTTTGAGAGTTAAACTTTTTTTTTAAAAAATTTTTGTTTGCTTTTCATGAGGCCGTGGAAAATTGTCGTGCATCGATCGCTCTTCAAATTATATCCAAGCTTCGCTTTTTGTTGAAACAAACTTGTCCCGGCTTTTTTAAGTCTATTCGCAGTTTTCTGAATCTCCACCAACTCTTTAAGATCTGCATCAAATGCTATATTATATTGAAATTTAATTTTGGCTTCCTCCAAGGTCTCTCGTACTCTTTTATTCTTTCAGAAATATTATAAAAATGTTCCTTATTTAACCTCCTCAGATCCAGTTTCAAGTTCCAAAGTTTTTGACACACAATATATTGTTTCGTACCTCGACCTCGATCTTTGTTCTAACCATTGCTAACCACATCCGCGTAGTCTTTATGCTCCGTCCACATATTAAATAAGTGAAACAGGGTGACTCTCGTAACATTTTGTAGAAACAAAGACAATATACATGACGAATGATCTGAAACAATGGAGTTAAGAAGAAACTCCACATGCACGTAATGATTTGAAGCATCTGGCCTTATATTACCCATCGCTCTATCTATCCTACTAAGTATGTGATTAAATCCCACGTATAAAATTGACCCAAATAATAAAGATGCTCAAATCCAATAGTATTACAACAATCCGCAAACTCATTAAAATCTCCCATAGTTACTACTTTTCCTCTCGTTGTAATTTAGAATATTGTTAAAATCACCAAGGAGAAGCCACAAAGTATCAAAAGTAGTATCATTATCCTCTAACTCCTTCCACAAATCCCTCATTTCTATCTTATCATTTAACCTAAAACTAACACACCAAAAAAGGATGATGGTAACAAGTATTAAGTGTCAGGTATCAAAACAAAATTAACTTTAAAACTTACCAATAAATGGATAATGGCCTTCAATGGGATTTCTACCAAACAACCAAAGCCTATATATGAACTGCATCATCGCCAGAGGATCAACTAACAACCTCACTTATACTATATTCTAGACTAGAGTAAGAAACCTGTATTGGGTTGGTAACATCTTCATCTAAAAAAAGCTTGATCAAATCTTATAAGTACAAAATTCAGTTTTAGAAACTTGCCGACATTATCATCAATAGATTTACTAGTATCCATTTCCTAAGTAAACAAATTACCTTTAAGGAAAGAAAGATTGGGAGTAGATTGGATAGTATATAATGAATCAATCTTACATTATAGTTGCAATAGAATTTATACTCCATATACCTTTCTTATAATAGTGTCTAATAATTTTATGAATAGTATATGATATGCTTCACCGATTTCAGCCTTCTTCTTGGCTGAATCCTTAGGCCATTTTTTCACATCAACCTCTAAGCCTATTAGAACCTTATGGTGTGATTGAAAAACATGCATATTCTTTTATCAAACTCCAAAATCAACTTTTCCATCGAAAATAGATACGTGAAGCCAAGTAATAGTCATATTATCAATCTTATAATTAGAAATCAAGCAGAACAAAAGTGTTACTGTTAGGGTTAGATTAAAAGTAAACCCCCAATTAATATAAAACTAGGATTGAAAACAACTTCTAAACCCCTATTAAATACAAATATCACATCTAAAAAGTTAAAAATAATTATATATCAAACAATTTCTGCAATATAAACCTTTTTTTAATACTCAAACAGATTTGGTAGAAGATTGAATAGAATCTAAGCAATAAACGTCGATAATATTATCCTTCACAAAACTGATAAAGAAAAAACTCAAGGAACCGTTCATATTCTTTCAAACAACGTTAAAAGAATACCAAGTATCCAATAACGGTTCTGATACCAGTATTGTATATTTAAAATAGAGAAACACTTGATATATACCCAAAACAAAGTGAGTAATGATCTTATTAAATTATAACCGCAAACAAGAATATAAATAAATTATTGTAAATTAAAGAACACAAAAAAATTATCGTGTACGAGTTATGCCTACATCCACATTGAGTACCAGAGTGAAACATGGATTACACATCTAAAATGATCGTCTTTCTCATATTGCAACTATTTAACATATATTATGGATTTCAAGGTAGAAAATCCATAGTATACAGAGAATAGCCTATATTTACTTTTGAAAGTAATATACTAACACAATACGACCATCCTGTTTAATAATAATGGCAGAAAACAATCGATTCGAACCCATAATGATGAAATATCGAGCAATCATGGATCGTCCCACTTGTGGAGCATAACGTGTTTCCCAAATACATGGTAAGGTCTATTTCGCATAACCAACTCAAGATCCTTTGAAAGCTGGAAGTCAAGAACACAATATTAAGTCGCATTTTTCCACGGTGACATGGCCTCTAAAGCCCCATAATTTCTTGATGATATTCTTGAGATAGACAAAGTTAATGGCTTCTTCAGATACTATGACAAAAAATCTTACTATGGTCTAAATTTGCATAATTGGAAACCTTATCTGGAGTGAGAATGAAATAAGAATCACCCCCATTTGGATGGATTTCAGCAAAAAAAAATTCAAATTCTGTGGACGAAAACGAAGCAGAAAAAGCAATATGAAATGAGAAACAAAAACTCGGCGATCTTCGTCTTATAAAGTAGGGATCACTAACAAACGGGAACCAGAAAAGCGAAAGGAATAGAGATGGTAAAAGATCAACAATAAAGGACAAGGGTGGGTCGGGTAAGGTTATTTTGGACAGAAAAATGTATTGTAAGGTGGTGGGAAAGGAAGTGAGAGGTTGAGTGTATGTGGGTTGGATCAAATGAAATGGATTGTGGTAGGTGAGATACGAAAGGAAAGTTATGGCGGATGGGTATAATACATATGGTGAGGCGAAGTTTGGTGGTGGATGTGGGTTATCTTGGGAGTCGGCCAGGGAGTGAGGCGGAAACCTATTTTATTGTTGGTATGATAGAATTGCAGAATATGTATTGGAGAAATAAAACAAATTGCTTTCTTTTCAATATGATTTAATTTATTGATAAATTTAAAGATTTAATATAAAATAAATAATAATTTTTCTATTTTAATAATAAAATATTTAAATCTTTCTCTTTTTTATATATATATATATATTTATGATTAGGGACATACGGATCTTATTAACTAAAATTTTAGTTTTTAAATTTTGTTGACATATGCTAAATAATCGATTATTATGGAATCGAGATATTGCTTCTTTTGACTTTTTATTTCTATCAACGCCACGAATTTGGATCTTCTACTAACTTGATTCTTATACTAACTCTACTAACTCCAATCACAATTAATAATTGATTTTTAGCATTATCTTTATTTATAATTTATTTCTCTCTCTTTCTATTATATTTTACATAGTGATTTAATTATAAATAAAGATTATGCTAAAAACCAATTATTTAATTGTGATTAGAGTTAATATAGTTAGTACAAGAATCAAGTTAGTAGAAGATTCAAATTCATCGATCATTAAAATATAAGAATACTAAGTTGTGTTCATGAATAATTCGAGGTTCAAAATAAAATTTAATCAAACTCATTGGATAAAATATATGAGTCAACCCGTTAGGATAGCTCACTGGCCAGGCCTAGATCATCCATTCTAGTGGTGTAGGTTCGAACCGAGTCAATGACTGTGAGTCTAAAGTTACTCTCCTATGTAACAAAAAAAAAAATACATAAGTCAAACTTGGATCATGAGTCCAAAACACTGCTCGGTTTGGCTAGGCTAGGCTACATTCCTGCAATCCTTCTTAACATAATAGTAAGAGTATTAGAAAGCTCGATCCTTACAAAGTCGTACCATCGCAAATTATCCAATTAAATAGGGCGAGTATCAATTATACATTCCATTGAACATTGTTAGCAATGTCTTTATTTAATATGAAAACATTACATGAAACAATCTGTCATGAAATATAATACATAGGATTCGGAAGCTTGAACGACCGAACAGATATAGAAGTCCCTATTAAATCACTCCATTGATCTCCCGAGTTGCCGATTATTCGATAACCTTCTTCAACCATCTTATTTCTCTTCTCCGACTTAAATATTGTAGCCAGTTTACCATGGTCTTCCGGTGCCCTGCACAGTTTAATACAAAATAGAGTGATTACTTGATTTTCTGTGGACTTATTCACATTAATTTACTCCTTTTTTCTTTTCTGGATCTTGTTGTCTAACAAGTGCGTACTACCTACCTGTAATTTCAAAATTGCACTCGACCTCCCTGTGATTACAAAATAGTACACACACCTATGTGGTTTCAAAAGTTCGCCCTACCCCCATGTGTTATTAAATTTGTGCAAAAAACACTCCCTTAGTTTTGACGGGATTTTGGATTGAATTGAGTTGTGCACTACTTCTTTTCAATACCATAGGGACACGGGTGGAGCTAGTAAGAGCCTAGGGTGGGTGGGCCATGGCCCCCTGATCTTTTTAAAATGCTGATTTTACCCCTAAAAAGAATTACAAACAAAAAATTGCTCATAACACCCCCAAAATTTTGAGAAATTTCCTGGCTCTGGAGCTAAAGCGCACTTTTGAAACCAAAGGGGGCCGTGTGCATTAATTTGGTATCTCACACACACTTATTATAAACCACGAGGACTTATAAAGCAAATACCGAATAAAGGAAAATCTATCAAATTTTGAATTCATGAACGAACTAATTGAAATAATGGTTAATGTATTACCTCATTATAAGCTTATCCCAATCTTGAAAACCGGCTTGCACCAAATTCTGAACGGTGATAGCTTGAAACCTCTCACTCCGGCCAGTTAGCAAGAAAACTTTGAATCCCAACTTCCAAACCTCTTGATAAAGATTCAAACTAGCCGGAATAGATAAAGCTAAACCCTTCTCCACCCATTTATCAAACTCCACACTATCAAACAATTCCTTCCTGCACCATACACATCCAAAATTATATTTCCGAATTTCTAAAATAGCATATATATATACCCCGGGTTATTCTAAAATTAACGAATATACCCCTTTAAAGAGATAAATTTGCAACTAGAATGTATACGGGTACATTTAGCTATTTTGTATAGCTGAAGGATCAATCCAACAATTAACCATATAATATTATATAATACACTCACAAAATAAAAAAAATTCAATTCCCATTAGTCCAAATTCATCAAATTGAACCATATAAGATTACTAAAAAAAAATATATATGAAGGGAGACAAAGGCATCAAACATCAAATTTTAGAAAAGGAAATAGAAGCATTACCCAAAACCATGTTGAGAATAATAAGGAAGATTAGAAATTAAAGTCTCATCGACATCAAAAACCCAAACATCTTTTCCATCACCATTCAGTTCGAAATTTCGTGCATAAACAGCAGATTCTTTAGATACCCGATCAATATCAACTGCATAACCCTTCCCCATCATATAATCCCTCACATAATCAACACATTCTTCTGGAATCGTCTTCCATGGACTCAAATTATTAGCCTCCACAGTGAATCTCCAGCTTGTACAATGTAAATTCACCTCTTCAATTGAATCATTATTCTCTGGATAAACCATGCATAAAGGCGTCTCATTTTCTGGGTTGTTTATTTCTTCGCAAAACGTTGATGAAAATGTCAACAAGAGGAAAAAAACTCGTAAGAACTTCATTTTCTTTGAAGAATCAGAAAAAATATAAACACTGTAGGTATATGTATATGTATTAAATAATATAGAAAGATGGTTAGTGGGGTTTTCTGTATTTGCAGAGATAAGAGATTTCTTTTTCTTGGCGGTGATGATAATGATTTTTATGCTTTTCTTGATTTGGTAAGGATAAGCACTTTTATACCATACACTTTAAAGCATAAGCACTTTTTGCACCTTTTGGAAATAAACTTTGAGACAGATTGAGGATGGTGTTGCGTGTCTCCTAAGTAATGAGCAAGTCAATGGAGAAGGAAAGGACATGAAGATGATGTAGCTATGCGTGTGGTTAATGTGTTTAAGGAAGGTGTTTTAAAACGTATGAACCAATAGGATTGTTGCTTTTGGTCGTGGTCGTTTAATTAGTTAATTTAATATTACATACTACTGAATTTGTTTCCTAATTTTGTTAGACACGCTCAATTTAGTACTCTTTAAAAAAAAACATATTTTTGACAAAAAAAAACATATTAATATGTATCCTCTCTTTTTATTTACTTTTAAAGTAATAATACTATATATATTCTTTACATGTGATTTAATATAATCCAATAATTCGAGACAAATAAGTCCAACTTAATTAAAAAACTAAAATATTCTTTGTTACCGTAATTAAAACAAAATATATTTTATAATTAAAATTTAATTTCCATAACTACAATATTCAATAAGTAAAATATTAAATAATTACACGACTATATAAATAAAACACTCCGTAACGTTTTATATTTCATCACAAAGAATCAAATTGTTTTCTTAAATTGTTAATTTATCACCATTTAAAACCAAACTTTTTTTTTATCAGCAAATAAAAGTATATTGAAAAAACTCTAAATAGCAAAGTCAATACACTATAAGCCCACAAACATTCTAATGTGCCTCTACTTTACTAACAAATTACAACTTTTGGGGTACAACGGATCAAAAATATTATAAAATGCTAACTATTACAATTATTCTCAATCATAGTCACAACATTAGCACTCTTGAAAAGTCTTCTTTCAGCTGTACTGTAACAAAGGAGATAATCCTGTTAAAGATCTGATCTTCATTCATCTTCACTCTTTTCTTAAAACCAAACTTGTATCATGTATGAGCATAAAATCAAAAAAAGTGGGTTAGCATAATAGAAACAGAAGGTTGGCTGCATAAAATACTGAGTTACACAGACATATCAATAATTTATACGTGTAATAACAATGGGATGTTAAAAACTCACCAGAAATGTGTATAAAAATAGTAGTTTATTAGTTAAAAATAAATGGGTTATAACTGTAAAATTGTGAGTTATTAACTAAAAATGATAGACTATAGATGTAAATTTGGCGGGTTGATAGTATAAATTAGTGGGTTGACCTGCAAAAAACTCAGAAGGTGGAGATAAACAAATTATTTGGATTTAACAAAAAAAAATGAACTAAATAATAACTCAACAACTTAACCAATAATCACATAAGGACAACAAGACCCAATGCATATAATATATGAACATGTATGAATTTGTAAACTAACCCGAATTTGAACTTATTAACCTAATATTACATACCAAACCTAAGGTCTTACTAACCTAACAATATATCATATTCATAAGCAAAAATAAAAGAATAATATAAAGGAGCAACTTTCATTCAAGTTCGGATACCTTTCTTTTCTCAAACATCAACTATTGTTGTATTTCATTTATTTCCCCTTCCAGTCTTGTGTTTGTTGATAACAAGTTAGTCTCCTCGTTGGTTGTATTTTTATCTTATATTTATGTACACATGTTGAACTTCACTCTCTTTAATTTTGGTACATAGTTATCATCCATTTATGGTAATCAAAGAGAACACACATTACTTTCATCAATCAAGTTCTCGTTCTAGTTTTCCTTTTTTGTGAATAATTGAATCTTGTAATTATTTCACCCTAATCTTTGTTATTTTATATATTTGATACTCCCTCGCTACAGCTGCTTCCCCTACTTTGATATACTTTTGCTCTTCCTATCTATATTGGTTAAATTCATAAAAAAAAATCAGATTTTTACCTTGTAAGACTAAAGCTTCAAACCAAAATTTCGTGCTCCTGTTGCTTTTCTTTTCTTCTTTGTATGAGTGGAAATGGTATATCAGGTGAAAGAGGGACCTCTGGTGTAAACCGGGTGAAATCGGGTAACGAGAAGAGTAATGATGTCCAGCAGGGGAGAGAAACCCATGAAGTGACACATTGCGTGTAATAGTAAGGTCATGTCAATTCGGTAAGGCCAGTCTTCTTGTCTTTCTCCCTTCTACCATTACTTTCTAAAGACTTAGTAATGAATGGGACTTATACTAAAACACTACATGGGTCTTAGGCCTCTATAAATATTTTATCCTTTCCAGATTTGGTAAGTGTGTGGAAAAACCGAGGATGTTTTGTGGTGTTGAGGTAACTAATGTTTAATGGAAAAAATTGGGTTATATATCCAAATAAGTGGGGTAGCCTTAATTGGATGTGTGGTAAAATGGGTTGCACCCACTTTGCTAAACAAGAACACACCAAACCCTAATAGTTACAAACGTAGATTAAGTTTAAACCCTAATCACTTACTAATATGTAATAATAATATTTCTAATAATGCTTAACTAACATCACAATCATCTATTAATCCCTAGATAATCTTTCATATTCGCAGAAACAAAAATCAAAACCAAGCAAACCAATAAATACATTACCATAGAACGTATTTGTTAAAGTTATACAATTTTTCATATTTTTACCATATAAGACTGAAGCTTCAAACAGGAAACATATGTGCTTCTGTTTCTTTATTTTTTTGTATGAGTTATAATTCTGTGTCAAGTGAAAAAATGAACATTTGGTGTAATCTGTGTGGTATTGGATAACAAAAAGAGTAATGATAGCCCTTTTTGCTAGTAGGAGACAGAAGCCAATGAATTGTCACATTGCGTGCAGCTAGGCTGTAAACGAATCGATTTGAGTTGAGTACTGAATGTGCAAGCTCGTTTGTTAAGGTTTTCGAGTCGAGGCGAGCTCAAATTTAAACGAGTCTAGACATAAAAATTTTAACTTGTTTGTTAACTTAGCGAATGAGCTTTTTTTTAGCCGAGCTCGATTTATTAACGAACAAATTGTTTTTTTTATGGTGAAGCGAAACTTTCATGAACAATTGGTATTAGATAGAGTGTGTACTATAGAGTATAAAGTGTGATATTGATGAAAAGATAAAATATCTACGAAAATAATATTAAAACAATCCAATATATTAGGTTTGATAATATATTATCAATAACTAATACATTAATTTATAGATTATAAATATAAATGGGTTGTTAACGAGCGAGTATTCTAGAATATAAATATAAATGTCTCTCATTTACTAGAAGTGTGGAATCTTAGGTTACTCATAGGTAGAATACTGGGCAATCCAAAATTTTGTTGAATGAATGCCCAAAATTTTTGTTGAATGATATTCAAGAAAAGAATATTTTAGAATATGATCTTTTTTGGAAAGATAATTTGTGCAAGTTGTTTACTCAAACATTCTAGCTAATACATTAACTACATTTTGTTTCGAATTGTAATCAACTAATCATGTTTGTCACATATTCCATACATCACACTATATAGATATTATATTTATGGAATTTGATTCATTTTAAGATGTCTTAGTACCTGTTTATGATTGTTTTTTAAAATAATCACTTGAAGTGATTTTAGATTCATAACAATACTTTGTGCTCTCAAAATCACTTTTAAGAAAAGCACAGGATAAGTGATAATTAAAATAATCACTTAAATTGATTTTAGAAGTCAAAATATTTTTTACAAATATTTTAATTTTAATTAAAAAAGCCCTTTTAACTTTAAAATAATCAATCCCCAACGGGTGGTGAAATATATACGGAAGATGGTATCGGGCGCCATGAAGGGATTTAGTAATTTTTCAGTAAAAAAGTTTAACTTATTTAATTCTTTAAATCATCAACTTTTGATCTTAAACAAAAAATCAATATTGAAGTTCATGCACATCAAGCAGGTGAAGAACCCAAATTAAGATAAATTAATCAGATTAACAATGCTACACATAATTTCAAATTCAGTTAGATTCTTAATCTCTTAATAAAGTTTTTGTATTTGCGTTTCTAGATTATTATTATTTTGAATATATATATATATATATATATATATATATATATATATATATATATATATATATATATATATATGAGAACCATTTTTTACTAGAAATTATTTTGACTTCAATAAAATACAATCCCAGGACCACTTGGTCTCTGCGGAGTAGTTTAACCACTAGTCAACTATCTATCGATCTTCGTTTCTAGATTTTCCCCAAAGAAGAATCCCATAAATAATATAAGATAGTTTGTTTTTAAATTTGGCAACACCTTTACCAATAAGGTATTACAGTCTGATTCATATAATCATAATTATATTAGATAAAATGGTTTTAATTTGTAAACAATTATTAAATCAAAGTTACGGATAAAAAAGAGTGTTTGGAACCATGATCGAGAGGGGAAACCCTCAGAGAACTTGCACATTTCACAAGTCACAAAATGGTTCATTATTTTACACCTTATAAAATTAAACACGTTAGTAATAAAATATCAATCTTGTCCTATTAAACATGTGGAGAACCTATCGTGCAAACATGAAAATTAACATAATGGCCAACCAGCCCCAAGTCAACAACATAACTTAGCTTCCATAGCAATCTTTTGCAAGTCAATCCACCTTAAATAAGCATTTAAACTTCACAACAATTATCTCATACCTAGCAATGAAAATCACCAGAAAAGCAGATGATCATCCTTCATCTGCTGAAATCATTGCTTCTATTGATGATCTCTTGATAATCATCTTATTACGCTTACCAATTAGATCACTAATTTGTTTCAAGACCGTATCCAAACACTGGCTTTCTCTCATCACTACACCAAGATTTTCACTTCTCCGTAGCCCCAATCATAGCCCTGCTATAGGCATGTTTTTACCACGTGATGCTTTTCGCGCAAACGCCATGTTTAAGTATGTTCATTTTGATACCAAGAACCCGTATAATCCACCTTTTCGCAAGCTTATGTTTCGAGAGGCTACATCTCGCCTTCGTATTCTACAGTCTTGCAATGGATTATTCCTATGCTCGACTTATCGAACTCGCGAGTCAGATTGTAAGTATTACGTTTTAAATCCAACTATGAAACAACTCACCATACTCCCGGAACTGAGCAACAATCAAACTGCCGTATATAGTGTAAACTTGGCTTTTGAACCTTCCAAGTCTCCTCATTACAAAGCTGTGTACATTACGGGTCCTGATTTGATTCCCGGTCCTTATCAGGTTAGAGTTTACTCATCTGAGACCGGTCCCTTGAGAATATCTGGTGAGCCTTTCTCGACTCATATCGATTTTGCAACTGGAGTGTATTGGAAAGGCTCAATTCATTGGATCGATCCTATATTATACTCAGCTTTGTGCTACGGTTATAGTAATGAAAGGCAAGAGCAATATAATACTTCTTTGTATTACGATATTGAACACGAAACCCTTGGAAAAATTCCGATGCCTCCTGGATTAATTGGATGGGAGAATGGGATGTCTGTAGCTTATTTCGGAGAATCGTGTGATCATCTACATTTTATTAAAAGATTCATCTCCGAGATTAAATTTAATGTCTACGAAATGAAAAGGGATTTTTCGGGATGGTTTGTTAAGTATGAGGTTGATCTTACGCCAATTACTCTCGAATTTCCTGAGATGATCACACTCACGGTTAATGGCTTGGAATACGATTTCTCAATATTTACACTTATTCGAGGCAAAGACGACGCTGATGCTGATTCATTCTTGGTATTGCAGATTCCTGAGAAGGCCATACGATACAATATTACATCGAAAACATTCGAAAAGCTATGTGATATCGATGGAATTGATATTAATAGTACTTTGCCATATCCAATAAGAAAAGCTTATGGATATATTGAGTCTCTCTATTGTGTATGACACTGTAATTAGCTTTCCCTATTCGCAGTATTTTGTAATATCAATTGTTTAGATTACCTAAATCATCCTTATGTTTATGACTTTGTGACTACTTGGTCTCTTATCTTTAAAGAGTACACCTTAGCCCGGGTAATTGCTCTAGTGGTATAGACTATTGGGTAATTGCTCAAGTGGTATAGAGTACTTTGTTAAGACCTAGTCCTACTCGAGTCAGTATCGATCTTACCTCGATTAAAATCGCTCCTGATGTATTCAAAATAGGTACGATACATTTTTGACATCCATAAGCTACCACTTTTTGACATACTTAGTCCATTTCTCAAAATGATTGTTTGGTCCCTTAAGTTTGGTACTTTTTGACTACTTGGTCCTTTACATTTACCAAAAACATCACTATTAATTTTCTTCAGACTCCATTAATTTTGCGAAGGAAAAAGACTAATGGTGACACTTTTGACAAACATAAGAAACCAAGTAAAAAACATAAAATACCTAGCTATTCTCAAAGTCCCAAACATAAAAATTATTTTGGTAATTTAGCCTTGTTTTTTAATGAATTACAAATGTTAAATATTGTAGAAAATAATAAATGACTAAATAATATACACATTAATCACAATTATAAACCATAATTAAGATTAAACAACAAACACTAAAGAAAAAGATATGTAACAATTATAAACTTGCACAAGATTAGTATTTAATGTGTATAAAGAAATGAAAACCATTTCATCTTGCATTATTACAAAGGCAGAGAAGCATTTTGCCTAATGAAGCAATCAAGTTTCTTCCACAATATCTCTAACTCCATTTGCTTTTTCTTGTTCTGCCCAGTTGTGGCATTTTCGTAAAATCATCACAAATACTAACTAACCTGTGGTTGTGGTTGAATCAACTTTTTTGCTCTCTAATGGGGTGAACATAAAATTACCCGACAAAATAGCTTCTTTATCTGTCAATCAAAAAAATATCATAATTCACAGAGCTTTGTGAGAAAAAAAAAACCATACATTCAAGAATTTAACGGAAAATAAAATGCACACCTGTTAATGACATACAACCCCATTCCCTTCGAACATACCTAGCCATAGCCTGAGAATTACATCAGTAAATAATGAGCGTGCTAAACCTATTTCTTTATTTAAATAACTTATTATTTTCAATTAAAAAAATAATTAATTCTCGGACTTACCTGGACAGGTGGTAAAGCAGCACTAGTTGGTTTTGATGAACCATCATCAGAGAAGACATTCCTAGAAAGGTAACTCCATATTTATTATCACAAATTTACTAACAATTAAACATTTAATTCGAATTTTATTTTATTTTAAATCTCCGTATTATTACCCTACCTCCAAAGCACATTCTGCAATGCATCTTGTTTAGCTTCAGGAAGTAAAGCAGCATCATAAGCAACAATATTTCCGTAAAATATTTTTTCCAAATCCTTCATCCATTTAATTAACAGTAAATTAACCTGCGATTTCCAAGAGAATGAATTTTTAATCACAAGCAAATTTAAAAACTGAGTTCTTAAGAAAGTATCACTAACCCCAGCTTTAGAAACCCTCATTTCCAAATCATGATTGTAAATCTCATACACGTATTGTCCCAACTCAACACCTTCTGTACCTTCTTCTTTTAGGCGCTTTAAACAAAGCCACATATGGAGTACAAGTAGAGAATATGTTGTCTTAAAATTCTTCTCCAAGCTAAATACTGTATATCAAATGTATGGTCTGTGTTAAATTAATTGCATAATTATACACAGATACACTTTCAAAACAGAAACTAAATGATCAACATACCATCATAGATACCAGGTTTATCAACCTGAGATACAACACGCCGATATATAACATTAGCTCCTCGAATTGATCTGCTTTGTTTACTATAAAACAGCATCATTTTAAAGATGAAATGTTTCATTCCCACATATTGTGGCTCTTCAACTCTTAGTGGTGAACCAACTGGTACTTCCAATGAACAAGGCTTTGACCAAAACATCTTATTCAAATTTGCCTGCAAAAAGTCAATATGAAAAGAGTATGCTACAAAATTCAATACCTCAATCACGTAACATAATTATTGAATTTGCTACCCAAATACATTCAATAACAAAACTCAAACGGTTGATTATAACATAGATCCGAAGTTTCGATTAAGATATTAAAAACAGCCTATAGTATATAAACTCATTCTAAGAAAGTGATTCCTATTTTTCAAGTAAAGTTAAAAATTAAGCTCATCTATATACCAACACATCTAACAGGCAATAATAAGTATATGAAATTTATTATCGTTGTAAATTAATACCTCCGGGTTTATTACATAGCTTTTCTCCGGGGGATCAACAATGGCGGCAACTTTGGAGTAATTTCGCCATGAAAACGAATTAAAATCTTTCCTCATTTCTGTGCTCAAATGAATCCTAGAAATGTGAGCTATCGCTCTACTCCATCTCCGCGACATTGTTTCTGCAAATCACCGAAAAACCGCAGATAAATTTTCACAAAATAATCAAAAAAAAATGAGTATAAGCTTAGCAATGGTGAAATTAGTGAGAGCTCACCGGATTAGGAATATGCTTCTGCGATGTTCACCTGATATTGGATTAATTTTAATTTTAAATTTTGTTTTTAGTGATTATTTGTTAAACCCTAGGTAAATCGTATTTTGGGAAATGTCTTGAAGTAGTTCGGTATAGGGACCACAATTCCACGGCCAAAAATTTTACACGACGTCGTGCGGGTAAACGCTTGTTTAATTAATCTTTTATTTTTGTTGGTTTGAATAACAAACCCGAACCAATGAAAATAGAGATTCGACCTAAGGAGGATGGTAAATTTTGTTATGGTTAAAGGTTACAAATAAATTTATACGTGGTCAAATTTAATACGTTAAAAAAAAACACAACTTACATAAAGATAAAAAACAAGTAGGTGATATGCTCGGCTAGTTTTTGAGTCAGGTTGAGCGACTCGAAAATCTTTGGGTGGCCAAAAACCCTTCGAGCGGCTTGTAAAATATCTGAGTATACTCTGAATATCTCTTGACGTGGTATTTATTGATTTTTTTTCAACTGAAATCTTTTAACATGTACGAATTTTGACGAAATTAAAGAATACACCTATATAGAATAAAATAAGGATTAGTACCCAAGAAACGCCTCAAGTTAGGATTAATTCCCTCTCACCATAGCTATCTTTTTTTGTCCATAAAAGACACCGTACATTTTATTCTTTCATTTTTTGCCCATAAAAAAAGTAGTTTGAATTATGGAAAGTTTCTCAGAATTCAAAGTTTGAGCTATGGGAAAATTCCCAGAACTCGGATTTTAAGTTTTGGGAACAACTCAAGATATCTTAGGAGGATAAAAAAGACAGTGCCTTTTACGGGATAGTGGATAAGATTGCAGGAGTTTATTGAGTATTAACTTATAAAATAATTACACCTAATTTTACTTCTTATAAAAAATTTACGATATTTACAAAAATTTGATTCTTAGTTACGAAAAATTAAAAAGAATTTACTTTAATCGAACTATAAAAGATATGAGAGACTAAAGAAAAAAAGAGGTTTTGTGTGATGACGTCAACATCTAACGTCGACCGGCGCCATCACCCACTGGACCACCATTGACGCCGAGCTCCACCGCAGTCGTCGTCGTTTTTCCGCACCACTAACATAGATGCACCACCGCGATGTACTCGTGATTTGTTGTACTTTACAAACAGTATCTCATTTCGTAAGCAAAACCTTAGCTACCGAAAAACAAGGAAAACACGAAACCACCATTGATTCGCCACGACTGCATCGTGAGACAAACCACAAACGAGTTTCAAGTTGGGAAAAGATTAGTTGAGAGCATTATCAGAGAAAATTAAGTAGGTAAGTTTTAGATTTATATTTTAAATGGATTATAATTATGCGTAGGGAAGTTATGAGGATAGAAAAATAATGGGTTTTAAGATTTATCTTTTCTTCAAGATGGTATCTAAAAACAAAACTAAAAGTTGAGGTCTTTGGAGCTTAGGGTCAAGATGGTCTCTAAAAACAAAACTAGAAGTTGAGGTCTTTGGAGTTTAGGGGGATTCTTCAAAATCCTATTAGAAATAATCTCATGAAAAAAGATGGTTCAGGATTCTATCAGAAATAATCTCAGAGATGGTTGATAAAATTGGAAGGAGAAAAAATTAAAAAAAAAAAATAATAAGGGAAAAAATTAAATATATTATATTATATTCATAGTTTGGTAACAGCATTAAGGAAAAAATAGTTATCCGCAGAGATCAAGAGGTATTGAAATCGAATCTCGTTGGAGTTGTTTTTCATTGAGTCAAAATGACTCCGAATCCAAAGTGGCTCTCTTATGTATTCAAAAACAAAAAAATAGTATTCGAACTGATACAAGTATTAGACAATTAGTAACATTTAGAAGCCATGTGCATATTTTGATTACTACAAAGATGATTCTGAAAATTCAACTTAACTAATTTTAACATTTAGAAGCCATGTGCATTTTATGTCTAAAAACACATGTATTGCAGGCAATGTTGCTTTCAACATTTAAGAGTTCAAATATGTAGGTGGGAAATAAATACTTTTCTTATTAGTGTTCTGTTTTAAAGAGAAACAAAAAAACATGATTCTGTATTTTCAGTACTTTGATATATTAATATAATTTTTTATTACTATATTATAGATTAACTATACAAAAGAAAAATGGTTTATATTAGTATAGATTTAGACTATTAGCTAAATAACAATTGAAGACAGAAGAAAAAAGATAAAATAGAAGACCAATAATCAAATATAATATCCTGTCAAAATTCATGTGAGCCGTCTGACTATGTTGTGTAGTGAATACAGCAAAAAACCTAGATCACATAATAATAATGTCTTTACTTACTATATATTACATATCATGTAAACTCGTATTTCAAAATTGCTTCGTATCTCCCAGATGCAAAAACTGAGGGACCAAACATGTAAATAAAACTATTTCCACATCATAGGTAATCACGGAGGCTTTCACCACTCATGATTTCCATTTCTTTCATAATCTCTTGTGCAAGTGATTTAACAGATGGTTCAACATCCTCAAGCAATTCACTCAAAAATGGTATTGTTTCAGCCAATAATACAACATATTCTTCTTTCAGATTCTCCACCATATATTTCACGATTCTTAAAGACAATATTCTCGCTCTCACCTTTTCATTACGTGTTTGCATCAAAACCTAAAAAAACAAAAACACAAATAAGTATCTCCAATTGGAAAAATCCCCCTGATCTAATCTCTTTGGGTACAAAAACCGATAAATACCTCATGATTCAGAGGCTTCCAAAGAAGGTCCGAGCCAGATGTAACAGCCATTTGACCAATACAAGCCACCAAAAGATCATCAACTTCTTTAACAGATGGTACGTTAGTATGCTCCTCTAAATCAGCTGGTGGGTCCAAGACAATTTGTGAAACTATAGGTTTCAAAAGGACCTGTAAAGAAAGATTGCAACCTCGTTAAGAAAATAAGAAAAAATTGAAACAAAGATTCTCCACTTGCCTGAAAGTTAGCCGAATCAAGGAATTTCAAACTTCCAGTATCATAAAGAAAACATTTATGCAGAGCCGATAAAACTAATTCCCTTAAATGCCACTTTTGAAGCGATAATTCACTTTTTGAATCCTTTTCTTTCTGAACTTTCGCCTTCTTTTTCTTCTGAGTCAATCCAACACTCACATCTTCATCACCAGTTAAATGTCTTAAACACCCATCAAGCAAATACTTGAAGTACGGAACAAATAATGATCTGTTCAAAATAAATCAATATTACGTGTTAATTAACAAAACAGATAATCAAAAGGTAAGTTCCAGTTTTTTTACCTATGGCTTTCCGCAAGTTTATTAACCAATGCGTAAAAAGAAATCGCACGATTGCTTTGAGTTAACTCATCATTGTCGAGATTCGATCCTGACCATTCAATGCTTTTGATGAAAAGAGGTCTAAACGTGGTTTCGGTGAGTTTCATCGTTAAATTAACCATTGACTCGACAACGCTTTTTTCAACTATGTCAATATTTTTTACTGAAGCGGGATTTTGTGCTCGAAGATCTAGAGCTAGCAAGCACAAGTCAAAAATCTTTGCGTGGTAAGAACTAACTGAAGATTTATCCATTGTGGAAACTAAACTTCCGAGCATCTCGAAAGTAACTGATAAACTTGAATCCCCGGATTCTATGGAAGATGAATATACTGTCATCAATGGTGGAAGTAACAAACGAACCTGATCAAAGATTCAAAACATGTGTTACATACTTACTTATTTAAGGGTATTTTAGTAATTTTACTTGATTTGGAATGTAAAAGAAAACGAAATACTTACGGGAATCTTGTGAGTTATAAGCTTTCGTAAACCATCAGCTTTTGTCTTCAACTTTGGATCTGACTCAGACACGTATTGAGGTCTCAATACAACAAGTTCAAGAATATCTCCAAGATAAGGATTCAAAAACCCTCCAAGCTTATCCACAACTGCTTCTAAAGTGCTTAAAATCGCCATTAAAAGAGAATCTTTTTCCACATTCGCTACAGAGAAAACGTCGTGAGCTTTCTTTAATACACTCTTCATAATCCCGGGAAGATCGGTAAGAGTGCGGGGCCCAAGTACGTTTATAAGAGAACCAATCGTACGAAGGCAAGAAGAAGAAACGGATAAATCATCCGAACAGATGGTTTTACTAATAGTTTTAAGGCAAATGGTCAAGATTGAATAATCTGATGGGGCCCAGTTTGATAAAATCTCGACCGTTGAAACTGCGGATAACTTTAGTGTGTCATCGCTAGATTCATCGATCAAGTTGAGTATTTTCGTGAACATTTGTTTGAAGAATTCTTGAGATATCTCATCGAGTTGAAGCCATGAGCTTCGTAAACTTGAACGCATTTTTCCCTTTTTCTCGTGCTTCTGTGTAATGGTGCTAAATTCCTTCACTGATTCACATAAAAGCTGTAGAGCCTGTGTGTATTACAGTTAAACAGTTAGAAAACAGAAAGATTTTGACAAAAATTCATGGTGAAAAGTTTACTTATTATTTTACCTTCTTTTTTACGTTTTTCTCGTTATGTCCAAGCAATTGAATGATCACTTTGAAATAAGTTGAAGGTATTAAACTTCTTGTAATACTTTTCAGGACAATTCTCATGTTCTCTTTCAGATCCTTTCTGATGGAAGAAGAAACAGCTATTTCCTTTTTTCGCAAATCCACTAATTGTAAATTAAAAACAACTTGTTCCATGAGTGAACCAAATGTACTCTGAAGAATAATCGAGTCTTCTCCTGAATCAAGCTTAAAAGCTATTTCAGGATCTTGAAGCTTATCAGAGATGTATCGTGTGGTCACGAATAGCGCGTTAAATAGTTCTTTAGTCCAGGTGGCAGTGTTTCCGATTTGTTGTAGTAATAACACAATAGAAGGAAGCCAAATCATGCATGAAAACTGCTCGGTTAATTGTATGGCGAGTATATATTCCCACTCAGAGGTGAATTCAAGGCTAGAGAAGCTCTCCTTTGAGATTAGTGAGTTGAAGAGAAGGAATAATAGCGAAGCTAAACTAGTTGTCTCACCAAGATGCCTGTATATTCACAATTCGTCAGAAAAAGAAAAAAAAACTAAATTTAGAATACAAAGATGTAAATTAGATGGACCTTAGAACAGGTAGAATTATCGAGAGCCTCCTACTTCCAGAAACTTGAGGTAGTATATCTACAAAAACCTATAAGAATAATCAAAAAATTTATCAGATTTTTGAATTGATGGAAAACTACTCTGGGATTTTCTGCAATTTTTAGACCACATAGGGGTCATATTTCAACATTACCAAAACACGAGAAATTTACATTACCTGAAGCAATTTAGTGGAATCATCAGTCTTGGACAACCAACATGGTACAACAGCTGATATAAGATCTTCAAACACACGCTGAGAATAGCTATCCAACTATATAAAAAAAATGATTAGATTGTTCTAAACTCATACTTATATACAATGTAAAGCAGATTAGTTCAGGGGGTGAATAGCAAATTACAAACCTGTGTTAAAGCAGATTCCCCAGTAACAATAAGTATATCGAGTATATGGTCTAAAACTTTTTCTGGGATAACTTTCGCAATAGTAGATAACAGTGAGAAGACATGGTTTCGGGTGACTGGATCATTTGACACACGTGCACATTTGACTAGAAGATCCAACTCAATATTCTCGTCAATGTTGATCTGACATTTCAAAAAAACAATAAATTATTAAAGAAAAAACGTAAAGTAATTGGAGAATGTGTTATGAAAAATTAAATTAAACCAACCTTTTCAGTAGTATTATTGATGAGTGTAGAGATTATATCTTCCAAAAGAAGCAAGATTGTCTGTTGAATATATGTGGTTTGAGAAGTGTTATCCACCTCGTGCATCCATCCTTCCTCCATAAAAGCTGTTTGCAAAAGCTTGAATAAGGGGCCCACTAATAAAGCTCTGCAACACAAGAAAAAAAACATTAAAACTATTTATTTATGTTTTGAGAAATAATTAGCTGCTTTGATGAGAATAAAAGGTAAACAAACCTGTTGTGCATGTTCTTTTTCAGTAGTATAACATCTAGAAGAGAGCTGGTGAACAAAAGAGAGTTTTCACGATTCAGATCTAAACTTTGATTACTAGTTGCCTTCTTTTTCTTCTTTCCATTTTGGGAATCTGCTAATGAACTGTGTTCTTGATTCAAAACAGATTCCAAGGTTCGTTGAATAGTTGAGCTCTTGATCTGCAAATACCAAATAAATCTTGATTAATTATTCATCTTAAATTTGATATAAAAGCAACACTTCAGTAAGGAACTAATAAGATAAAGAATGAATAGAACAAGGAAAGGGTACAAACGTCAATTCGCAGCAAGGCCTCTCTAGTGGCATTTTGCACATCAGCTTTGTCAGTTCGGAAAAGAAGCACAAGCGCCCTAAAAAATAGATCCTGTCAAAGGAAAAAGCAAATCATAAGCAAATTATTTCCAAATAAATTTTTATAGTTAATTGTATATAAGAATTACCTGACTTTCACTCTTCAATCCTCCATACAATGAGCTGCTTAGATTACTCAAAACAGTTAAACAAGGCTCAACTTGCATTCTATTCAACTGTAACAAATACAAAACAATTTAGTCGAGATATAAAATGGAAACATGCAGCATCAAAAATTCAAAAAACTACTCACTTGCAAAGCCTTTAACATAGGATCCTCGCGAATATTGGTGCTAAGTGATGAACAACTCTAAAGAACAGTAATGAATGCTTATCAGTTCATTTCAAATACGTGAGACAATATATTATTAACACATTTTGCGCCTTGTAATCTTACCTCCAATAGTACGCACAAAGTTTTAATTTCAACTTCAGATAATGTGTTTAAGTGATGCCTTTTCAAAAGGTCATTAAGCAACGTTTCGACACCTGTCACACTTACAACTCTACTCCCCAACCCCTTGAGCAATGAGAAAATCTTCAGCTGCCATGAAAAAAACACATTTGTTACTTTTCATACAAAACATAACAGAGTTTTTTCTTGAATTATTACAAGGATGATATGATATAATGAACATCACTAACCTTTGCATAAGTAGGAAGTCTTAGAGCAGAGCCTAACATGAATACCAGTATATCATTCTTTGTTGATTCATCAAATCTAAAATACACATAGCACAAAAGGGTATTATAGTAAACATACATAAAACAAGTGAGCAGTTTAAAGACAGCATATACTGATAAGATATCATGAGACAATTATTTAATGAAAAATGAAATAAACCTCTTTCCAAGATTCTGTTGCATTAAGAAGCTATCACATGAGGAGCTGAGTAAAGATGTGAATAAAGAAGGAAGAACATTTCTATCAGATAGTATCATCCTTTTCTGCTGAACCATTAGGCCTAAAAGCTCCCCAAGGAAATTAATCCATAGTGCACTACTTCCTGTAAAATTTCGCAAATTAGAAAACATGTCACATAGGGAACAAGAAATTATTTAAATTTCCAATTTACAAGTGAACAGTATCTGAGGGGGAAAAAGTACCATTTTTAGGTTTGTTGAGATTAACACGAGACCACATTGTGTGTAACCCTTCTATGCAGGTCATGGCAGCTAAAGCTAGATCCTACACAAAAAAAAGAGAAAATAATTAACTGCTTTAACTAAACTTTCACGCAATGTGAAATACTAAATACCACAGAGGTAATTTAGTATTTTAATTATTTCAATTAGTAGAAGAAGATTTTAAAACCTGGTTATCACTTGATAGTGGAACGAGTATTGAAGGAAATTCTGCAAGGAGTTCTAAATTTAGGCTTCCCTCTGATTGAGAACACAAATGTGTAAAAGAAGCAAGACTTTCCACTTGTACAGAAACAGAACATCCTGTAAACAAAAGCAATTAGTACCATTACAAAAAGGATTAATTGCAACTTTAGTCCCCTGTATTCTAAAAATACCACAAAAGGTCCCTAAGATCAATATTTATGAGCACAAGTCCTTCATGCATAGGGACCTTTCGTAGCGTTTTAGATCACAAGGTCTATAGGACATTTCAAATTCAAGTCTAACAAAAAACCTTCTTCAGTGAATAGTTTCAACAGAAACTGAGATGGGGGTATTTTGCATTTTGCAACAACATCACGGAGATTATCTCTAAATACACTTTTTGTCTGAGACGTGAAAAAAATAAAGACATCTCGAACAATTTGTAACCACGCTTCATTTTTTATCTGCGAAATTTGGGCCCCACAATTAGCAATAATCGAAAAAGAAAAACAAACAAAAATACTTAATCAAGGGTAATATAACTAACCACAGTTACATCATCTGGGCCCATTGTAAAGAACGCCTCGAGTATTCTCCAAAATAAACAAACAATAATCTCCGTGTTCAACTCTTTGACATTTGTGCTATGCAAACGTTCAATGAACGTTTTACAGGTACTATCCAGCTTTACATTACACTGTAAAAACATTGTAATTATATAATACAGCACCATCGGAAAAAAAAAAACTTAAATTCAAGAATTTTAGAGAATTAAATTATGTACCTTTTCCGGATTTACCCCTAATTTCTCCCATTCACTTTTTAGCAACGGAAGGCAATCAATAACAAGCGCATAGAATCGACCAACATCTGATAACCATGAAAAAGAGGAGAGACCATATTTTAGGTATCGGAACAATTATACTAAAAAATTAAAATGGAAAATTAAATACCTTTCTCTGACATCATAATTGACTGTAATAAGATTAAAAAGAATAATGTTTTAGACAGCTCCATCTCATCAGAGCAATTTACAAGCCAACTAATATAATTTTCAGGATTCTTCAAGAATGCTTCTGTGAGTGCACCGATATTTTCCGTATTGATAGATATTACGTGTTCACTTTCAAGTTTCTGTCCAGATTTAATATGACAAGTCAGCAAAAAACAAAAGGAACTTAAGGAATTTCTTAACCTTGGTCAATAGTGCATACCTTATCGGTCCCAGAAAGGCTCACAAGATTTCCATATAAAGGCCAGTTCACTTTCTTGGCCAATTCCAAGGACTTCAAATTTAATCTTTGGTTCTGAATTGGCAAAAAGATTCAAAAGTTAACAAGCGAAACCACGTAAAATCTAAAATTTGACCCAAAACAAAAGAAAAAATCACCTTAGGGAGTAGTAAGATTAAAGGAAAAGTCATTTTCGCCAATTTTTCCGCATATTCATCCTGATTTTGGAAGTTGGAAATAGCACACTCCAGGGTTGAAACTGCAACATCACATACTAGAGACTTCTCACTTGGTGCACCTGTAATAATAAAAAATACTACGTGAACAAAATAAACATAAAGGAAAGTAAAGAATTCAAATAATAAGTAAAAGAAACTTTAATATCCAATGTAGCTTTACTCACTTTGCATCAAAATTTCAATGCATCTTTGAAGCACATTCCAGAGAGCATCAATAAGATGTTCCGAACTAATAATTTCAGACAATCGCTCCAAGTTTATAACTTCCTTAACAACGCTGAGGTCATCATCTCGAAGCCGACGAATTATTGCGTCATGAATGGTACCAAATCTCTTTAATAGAAAGAAAAAACGTGTAAAGAAGAATCAAAATTATACATAAATCTCTATTAATTAGGTTAACAAAGCAAACCTGTGAATCATTAGCCTTAATGCTCAATATTCCTGTTACATCCAAACCAGAGAGTGTTTTACGCCGCACCTCAGCCTGTACCACATAATAAAAAAGTTAAATGACTAAAACACCCCTACAAAATGAAGAGTACAATAATAAAGAAACTCCAAAAGGACCCACCTTTGGATGTTCTAATGCAAACCAAATTTTGGAATCAGATATTGTATGTGACTTATCAGAATTTCCATCTAAAATCTGGCATACAATTTCATACTTATATTGCTCTTTCTTGGATTTCAGTTTAGTGTCCTATAAAAATCAAAAGATCCATTGAAAAATTAATGAAAAATTCAGGTCTAACATATAAAGTGAGGAAAAGAAGTGGGGCATAGAAAGATTTGATCAAACCTGAAGGAACTTTTGAACAGCCCCACGTAGTTCCAATGGGTATTTTTTATTCAAAGACATCAAGATTTGATTTGCATAGGTCCCTAGATAATATTCAGAAACGGGTCATGAGTACATGATCAAGCTAAGTTAGATATATTAGAGCATATGTGCATGAACAAGGACAAATTATAGAAGATATAAACCTGATCCAGAAGAAACTGCATCATTCTTGTTTTTCGAAAGCTTCACACATGCGTTAAGAACCTTAAAGACGAGACGATCAATGAAGGGCTTCATGGGAACATTGTCTAGTATCGATAATAATGTCTGAACGCATTTATTATCATCAGGACTACAAAAATAAAATTTGAGTTAGAATAATTTGAGTTAAATAAATGGAAAAAATATTATAATAAACGTCTCAAACCTGTACTCAATAAGAGAATCAAGCATTATCACCAAGAATTTATCGACATTAAATTCTTCATTAAGACCACTCAAAACCATTGAAAGATTCCTTCAAATTAAAAACAAGAATTATGAGTGAATTACAGACAGGAATTACGATAATAAACCAAAATTTAGAATCGAGAAACATAACAAATTAACTTACTTGATCTCATTTAGGACATCTAAAGTCTTCTTCGGGATTATATCAACAGATTGTAACTGCAGAAAAAAAAATCAGCTTCAACTTCATATCATGAGAGAATCCAAAAGAATGTTTAAATTAAATTCATATTTTTCAAGAATCAAAAAATAAATAATACCTGAATAAGATTGATCAAGGCCATAATTGACATTCGAACCCATTGCAAATCAGCTGAATCTCTTGCATCTGATCGAGCCACATCAGCTAATATGCGAAGCAAGCTTTTGATAAGAGTAGGAGAGAGTGCTACTTTCTCAGCTAATGAACTAATAATTATCAACGCGCTAGCCTGTATAATCATAAAACAGAATTAAGTCACATTTATTTCAATAATTTCAAAATCTCACATGATATACATAAGTCAAAAACCTCACCTTCTGATCCAATCCAATCTTTACACCAAGCTTAAGTCCAGAAATTACATATGGAAGGATTCTTTGTACTAACTCAGTCTCAACAGTTTTAACAGATCTTAGAATCTCCACAATTACAGCTGTGCAAAAGCCAATCACAGGCCTTGATGGTTGGTTATTCTTCGTTTGTGTTGCCTAGAAAAAAGTTGAGTATAAGATTGTCAAACTTCAGGGGTATTTTGGTATATTATCCTATTGGAAAATAATATGTTAAGAAGAGAATACATACATAGCTACATAAAGTCTCCAAGACCCCTAAATCGCGAATACACTGTTGCACAATAACTTGACGAGGTGGAGGTGCACCTTTCTCTTTAACTCCTTCTAGAAACTTCCACTTATTATTCCTGTAACACACTTTAAGATTTAATAACTCTCAACTTAAAGTAAAATTAAAGTATCACTAGAAATGTTTTACTACCCAGATGGAATTAATTGCACGATTTTAACAAAGACATGAGTATCATGATATGGTAAAGCACATAAAATTAGATCTTCTGCGTTGTATACATGAACCCTGTAATTGAACAAACAAAAAGAAGTTAAAATGAGATAAAAAAACTGTATCGAAAATCATTATTGCATTAAAGATAAGATAGTACACTTACTTGTATCTTCGAACTAGGTACTCGAGTGTTTTGAGTGCAGAGGATGATTCAAGATATCCAGATAATATACGCATATATGAGGATATAGTTGCATTAATTTGGTTATTTTCTTCAATACCCAACAATTCTCTGTCCACTTCTCTACTCTTGTGGCTAAATAAATCATTTATATAGTTCTTAAACCTTTCGTCTGTGCTCATAAGTGACTCTAAACCTGAATTTCAAACCAAAATCAAGAACAAAAAAAAGAAACAAGCATTTAAATAGGGATATATTGGCTACTTTTTGGTACACAACGGGTATATTTGCTATTTTTTGAGTAAAATGGGTACAAACATTTAATTTCAACTAAATCTGAATTATATGAATTACGTAAAATTACATAGCTTCATCGATTACACAACAATTACTACTTCTTAAGCTTCAAAAGTAGCACATTTTTATAAGCTTTAAAGCACGGATAGCATTACAAAAACTCATTGATTCTCCACAACAATTACAACTTTTAAGCTTCAAAACATTACATTTTCTTTCAGCTTTATAGCATGGACTAACACAGAATCATAAAATTAAGCAGTATGTAAGCTTTGAACTAAACAAAAAAATCAAAAGTAAGAAAAGAGATATACCCGAAATAGCTATGCTAAAAAGTGTGTCAAGGTCAATATCAGCAGCTTCTTTAGGGTTAAACAAAACTGACGGCCGCGTAAATGGTTGTTTGAGCGGCTCCGCCCCATCGGCCTTCACTAACGATTTCAACGCCTGTAACTGGGAAGCAATTGAAGTACCCATTGAATTCTAAACCTGAAGAAGTAGATGAAGTAAAAGAAAGATATATGAGAGCACTGAAGTGGTGAAGCTTGAGGTTTAGGGTTTTGTTCTATTAAAAGGTTTACTACTTCTTTTTTATTTTAGTCAAATAAAAAGTTTTACAACTTAAGGGGACGGTGGACGTGTATGTTTAAGTTTGAAAAACAATGTATGTGGGGGTATTTTGGTCAGTCTATACTTTATAAAGTCCTAACAATTCGAAAATACAGTATAATAAATTGCCTCCAACCGTCACGGCAAATCATGGGACCAACAAAAATCACACCCATATATGGGTAAACTATGTTTTAGGGTCTAACACTACTAGTGTTTTATAAATTAGGGCCCCAATTGGATCTAAACCAGTCCAATTGAAAACCAACTAAAAAAATACATAGAACCCACCCCCCTCCTCTTCTTTCTCGACAGAAAACCCAATCCCCCTCCCACTCACCTTTCATCTTCGACCAGAACCCCTCTCCCCCCACCCATTCCCGCCGCTGCTTCGAACCACCACCACCATCGAAGCCAGCTTCTGCAACCACAACTGCAACCTCTCGCCGACGCTGCTGCTCCCTCACCCATTCCCGCCACTGCTTCGAGCCACCACCAGATCTGCTTCGTAGCAGCCCTCCTCCGTACCAGCCCCACCGTCGAGATCCACCACCACGTTCGAGATCCACCACCACCACGTTCGAGATCTCCCCTACCCTCGTCGCCGCCAGCTTGAGGTCCACCACCACCGGCATCGTCAGGGACCACCAACACCACCATCCACCATCAACAAACCCCCCCTCCGTCGCTTTGAGCCGCCACCATCAACAACGCCCCCTGCGTGAAACAGATCCACCATCAACAACCCAACCTGCTTGAATCAGATCCACCATCAACAACCCACCCTGCTTGAATCAGATCCACCGTATACAACCCCCCTCCGCCGCGACGAGCCACCAGCAGCGACGAGATCTTGACAGCACCACCAACAGCGACGAGATCTTGACAGCACCACCAGCAGCTACATCAGATCACCACCACCACCAACCCCATCAGCGACATCACACCAACACCACCACCAACACTAGTTTATTTTAGGGTTCAATCTGATATGTTAAGTGTATTTGTGATATTTTAGGGGTATTTGTGATATTTTAGGGGGTATTTGTGATATTTTATGGGGTATTGTGGTATTTTAGGGGGTATTGTGGTATTTTAAGGGGTATTGTGGTATTTTAGGGGGTAATGTGATATTTTAGGGGGTAATCCGATATTTTAGGGGGTAATCCGATAATTTAGGGGGTAAACTGATAATTTAGGGGGTAAACTGAAATTTTAGGGGGTATGTCCCCCTGTTTTGGACTAAGCTGTTTATTTTGGACTGCCTTGGACAATATGGACTCTAAATAATATGGACTTAACTTAAAAAACGGTAGGCGTGTACCCCCCAAAAAATTAAAATAGGGGGAATCTACCCCCAAAAAATTAAAAATAGCGGGTGTGTACCCCCTAAAAACTGGAACCTAACCAGGAAAATTTCTAGTTAGGCCCTTCAAAAACATAAAAAAAACTGGGCCCTTAAAATTCTCTTTTTTGAATTTTAGGCCTCAAAAGGTATATTCCTCCCCATATATGCACACTATTTTCAGCGTATCACTTCTTATTAGGGGTGCACAGGGGCGGGTATCCGACCCATCGATACCTAATCAAGAACCAACCTGCACATGCAGTTTTAAAGTTTTAAAAACCGAAAACCAATCCGCTATTGTGATGCGGGTTGGTTTGGATTTGGTTTAGTTTCACGTTCACTTTGCTTATTTAAAATTTGGTTCCTGGAAAATTGAATAAATACAAAAACAATTAAAGACACTCTAAAACCGGATAACCATGACTTACAAAATACATTTCAAGTTCATATCAAGTTATCAACTACTTGAATTACCAAATACAAGAATAAACAACCTTGAATTACAAATTACAACTTTTCAAACTACCAAAACCAGACATATTAATATATTACATAGCCGAATCACCAAAGTTGTCTCAATTACAGAATAATACATCCAAAACCAAAATTCAAGGCAAACATTTCTAAAAACAAACTGCGACATTGATTTTTAATTTTCAAGAGTCGAGTTTGAAGATACAAACCTTTAACTCTTTATTCACTCCATTCCAACTTCCAAATTTTCATTTCATTCTTGTTTCATAAGAGTTGTACAATGCCTCCATTAATTAGTTCCAAATTCAAGTTTAAATAATGTATTTCAGAAATGAAGTAAAAAATTCATAGCCTCTGATTATTATATCATCATTGGTATGAGTTAGTGCCTCAGATTATTTTTTCAATCATCACAGGCACTTTAACTTTAGGGACAAGGGAAATGGTCAGTTTTACAAAACAACTTACAATTTTCAACTATCAAATGCATGACAAAAGAATGTCATCTCAAATGAATTACTCCTCGGCTCAATTGTACATAAAAAACCACTTGTACAAATCAAAATTAACCTAAACTGCATCATAGGAAGCTCATGAGTTGCAATCTTTAGTCTAGATGCATTGGTATAGTGAAATGCAAGTCATTTAAGTATGAAACTGACTTATAACTTACATAAGGTTATTAGCTAATTCATTAAATTAGTTAGAGTGGATTGAGAAATGTCACTCAAACTTAATTCATATAAACCATAATAACCTACGTAAAAAAAATATTCAAGTTAAACAGGATTAAAAATTCCAAGTTATACTCTCAAATTGCAAAAAAAAAATTAAGTACTAAAAATTTACCCAATTCAGCTTCCAAGTCTTCCACAAGTTGTTTTGATGTACCGAGATTAATTGGAAGAGAAGATCTAAGCCAATTTTGAGTATAAATTAAAGGTTCAACAGTTTTGGGGGACAAATAATTTATAAATTGATCAAGTACTCTCCCACTAGTGCTAAAGGCTGATTCAGATGCCACTGTTGAAACTGGAACAACCAACACATGTTTGGCAAGTTGGGACAAGACTTTAAACCTCATAGAATTACTTTTCCACCAATTTAAAATGTCAAAATTAGAAGTCATCTCCTCTATATCTTCTTTTAGATACCTATCTAATTCAGATCCTTTAGAAGGATGTTTCTCAGCCATGAAAGTCTGAAATCTACCACAAAGAACACAAGGAGTTTCAACTGTGCTTGCATTAGAGCTTCTCACTTCACCACTAGTTGACCTAGTAGGAGCAGCAGCTTTTTCATAAGCTTTAAACATCCTTGTTAAAGCATCTTTAACCTTAGTGAGCAATAGTTCACTTTTAGTTGGTGTATACATAAAACTGAAGTAGCATTGAAGGTATTGCAATAGTTCACTTTCAGTTGATGAGCAATAGCATTGAATTAGCTCAACTGGACAGAACCTTGGTTATCCTTCTAGGCTGTACAGGTTCGAACCGTGTCAATGACACCGAGGCCAAAAGTGGCTCTCCCATGTAACAAAAAGGAAAACATCAAATAGCAACATGTCATGATGAGACTTTAGCTCTCAACATGTTAGATGTCACCACATCTATTGCGCTAAGGCACATGAAACTTTGATTAAACAACCTTAAACACCAAGGGACCTGACCTTACAGTCACAACATACGCTTTGTTCCAAAGTGAATTTTCAGATCATCTTAATAATCATGCTCGTAAGATCAAAGTATCATTAATATAAAGGATACTAATATACCCGAAGTACTCCCTGACCTAAATTGGAACTTAACTGAACATCTTACGAGCTCGACAAATGCCTCTACGTGACAAATAATACCATTAGTTTAATGAACCTAACTCAATTTCATGGCTACATATTAATATAAAAGGCCCCAACGAGGGGTCGAGGGTAGATTCCTCCTAGTAGCACTCCCTACATACGACAAAAGTCCATTGGACATGTATGCGACTTAATATCCTATAAATACCCATTATTCTTAAAGAGAAAATGTATATGAATAACTTAAAGTACTTGTCTTATATATAATTGCCCTCAGACTAATTTGACCTTCATATTTGATTAAACACCAAGGACCTAACCTTACAGTCACAACATACACTCTGTTCCAAAGTGAATTTTCAGATCATCTTAATAATCATGCTCGTAAAATCAAAGTATCATTAATATAAAGGAAACTAATATACCCGAAATACTTCCAGACCTAAATTGGATCTTGACTGAACATCTTACGAGCTCGACAAATGCCTCTATGTGACAAATAATACCATTAGTTTAATGAACCTATCTCACTTTCATGGCTACATATTAATATAAAAGACCCCAACGAGGGGTCGAGGGTAGATTCCTCTTAGTATCACTCCCTACATACGACAAAAGTCCATTGGACATGTATGTGACTTAAATATCCTATAAATACCCCTTATTCTTAAAGAGAAAATGTATGTGAATAACTTAAAGTACTTGTCTTATATATAATTGCCCTCAGACTAATTTGACCTTCATAGTGTCTTCAAGATGAGCCCATGTCTTTGGTGAATAAACCCCTGGTTGCAGGTAACAAATGCATGTACCTATAAGATCTCTCAAACCAAAACACATAAATCCTAGATCCAAACTATCTATCCTTTTACCTGAGCAATCAAAATTTAAATAAGAAATCGACAAGCCCCGACAAACTTGATAATTAATACTTGTATCAAGGTTACATATCGTGAGATAAGTAGTTGAAAACTATCCACTTAATGTATGATCTGACCTACACATAGGTACCATTATCCTAATTAGGAAGTTTAACTAAAAAAAAACCTTAGATTGTACTGATAACTTAAATGTTTTTTGATGAACTTTTCCATGAATTATTTTCATATATATTTATTCTCGTGTGAATTTTCATTGTTCTTTATCGTGTAAAATATTAGATTTCTTAAAAAAAAATATATATATATATATATATAACAAATAACACTTAATTATCTCTGTAATAAAACATTTTTTAGGATAAAAGTTCCCTAAAATTAAATTCTTGCTCAGTTTTTTTTTTTTTTTTTTGTTCACGAATTCTTGCTCAATAATATATACCATTAATCTTCAGACCCAATTAGACTTAGAATAAAGGATTTAGAAGAAAAAGAAGAAGATTTAGAATAGAGGCGGGAAGTTTCAATTTTATATTTTAATAAATAACTAATTTTAATTTTTGGGACGTACATCCCTACATAACCAACCCACTTCAATTATCCTTTAAAAAAAAGTAAAAAATCAAATTGAAATCTATAAATACTCTGTCTTGTAGATGAAAATTCAAAACTCAAACGAAAAAAAAATGTCTTCACTCTCTCCCAATGAAGCTTCGTCGATCACCTCATAAATAATGGAGGTTGTTGAAGAGGCTAAAATTTTGCAATCGGAAGCAATAGCTTCTCTCTCTGCTGCAAAAGAGGCTTTAAAAGCTGCGAAAGAATTGCGAGATGAAACAATTAATAGAAAGAGAGAAAGAGAGAGATTTTATTATATTGAGTTTGTTAAATGTTTACAAGAGCTGGAGTGTATATATATACTACTCAACACACATCTTATACATACACATACATACACCTATACATACACATATTATTCTAACTGTCTTGTAACAACTTTGACAGCTTGTGTTTAGTTTGTTGGAGTTATATTCTTCTTTATCTTATCATCCCCCCTCAAGCTGAGCACTGAGATTAGTGGAAGCTTGGAAACATTCGAAACAAACAAAGTGGAGCTTAAACCTTTAGTGAGAAGGTCAGCTAATTGATTTTCTGATGGAACATGATAGAGCACAAGGGTCTTTGACTTTACTTGTTCTCTAACAAAGTGGAAGTCGACATCAATATGTCTTGTTCGAGTATGAAACACAGGGTTATTAGCAAGAGCTAATGCAGAAAGATTATCACACGCAATCGATGGAGTTTGAATCGAAACATGTAAACTCTGCAACAAGAAAGTGAACCACTTTAGTTCAGCAGCAACATGAGCTAAAGCACGATACTCCGCTTCAGTTGATGATCGTGATACTGTGGACTGTTTCTTCGAACCCCAAGACACTAAATTCTGTCCCAAGAATATGCAATAACCAGTCACAGAACGTCTATCAATCGAGCAACTAGCCCAATCCGAGTCAGAGAATGCTTTAAGATGAGGAAGAGATGGCTTGAAATAGAGACCATAACTGACTGTGCCTTTTATATAACGCAACAATTTCTTCAAAGCTTCATAATTAGCGTTTGTGGGATGATGCATTGACTGACATAGCTGATTAACTGCATAAGCAATGTCTGGTCTAGAGATAGTCAAATATTGAAGTGCACCAGTTAGACTTCGAAACAAGGTTGGATCTTCAAAAGGTTGCAAGCCATGTTCAGAAATAACTGAGTATTTATTTAAGCTTGGTGTAGCAGAAGACTTACACTCGCTTAAGCCAGCTTTACTTAGAATAGATTGAGCATAATTCGATTGTGTTACAATTGTATATTCATTTGTTTTCATAATTTCTAAACCCAGAAAATAAGACAACTCACCCAAGTCCTTCATCTCAAAACGACTCTTAAGGTCATATATAATAGATGAGATAGAATTTGAATCAGCACCCGTAATCAGTATATCATCAACATAGACCAAAATAATAGTGAGGGAAGAATCTGAACCTCGAGTAAACATAGATGTATCTGCAGAGCTGATGACAAAACCATGAGCAGTGAGAAAAGTAGCAAGTAAATCATACCAAGCACGAGGTGCTTGTTTTAATCCATATAATGAACGTTTAAGTTTACAAACATAATCCGCATATTTTGAATCTATAAAGCCAGCTGGTTGAACCATGTATACCTCTTCATTCAACATACCATGAAGAAAGGCGTTTGAGACATCCAATTGTCTAATTTTCCAATTATATGTTACAGCTAAAGAGAGTATAACACGTATAGTTTGATGCTTTATAACCGGACTAAATGTTTCTGTATAGTCAAGACCAAACTCTTGAAGAAAACCACGAGCAACAAGCCTTGCTTTATAACGGGCCACATCACCATTTGCATTTCGTTTAATCTTGTAAACCCATTTGCAAGTAATGGGATTTCGCCCAAGTGGAGGAGGAACTAATTCCCAAGTTTGTTGATGAATTAGCGCAGTATATTCATCAACCATTGCATCTTGCCAACACTGATATTTAGAAGCTTCTTTAAAAGAGTTTGGTTCAGACAGAGAAGGTTGAAGAATTAGAGCCTGACACTTGTAAGAGGGTTTTAGTGAACCTGTTTGCCTACGAGTTATCATAGGATGAGATGAAGTGGGAACAGAAAGAGGAGGAGTAGAGGTAGAATTTGAAGTGGAAGTAGAAGCTTCAGTAGAGGAAGAAGTTACAGGAGGCAAACTAGCAGTAGGATCAATAGAGAGAGGCTCAGAAATGGAGTTTAAATTTATGTAGTTTGGTAGTAGATCAACAAAAGAAGTGAGAGTTGATTCTAAATTGGATGAGGAGGTGGAGGAGATATGTGAATTGTAGGGAAAAACACTCTCATTGAACCTCACATGTCTTGAGATAAAAAATTTATGAGATTCCAAAAAAAAAACACTTATATCCTTTCGAGTTAGAGCAATAGCCCAAGAATATACAAGCATCTGATCTTGGAGACAGTTTGTGAGTTGAGTAAGGTCTGAGCCAAGGGTAACACAAACACCCAAAGATTCTGAGATGATCATATGTAGGAGGTTGATTATATAGTAGATAAAATGGGGATTTAGTTGATAAATTTGGGGTAGGCAAGATGTTAATCAAGTAAACTGCAGTAGCTAAGGCTTCAAGCCAAAAGGTGGAAGGCAAATGACTATGGGAAAGTAAAGAAAGTGTAGTTTCAATAAGGTGTCTATGTTTCCTTTCTGAAACACCATTTTGTTCAGGTGTGTGGGGGCATGAGGTTTGATGAATTACACCATGGTCTTGAAGAAATAGTTTGAACAAATGAGACAAGAATTCTCCACCATTATCTGATCTAAGGATCTTAATAGAGGTATTGAACTGTGTGAGTATCATTTTATAAAAGGATTTGAATACTTCACACACTTGTGACTTCAAAGATAAACCCAAGAATAGCGCGTAAAATCATCAATAAACACAATATAATAACGAAAAGAAGTAGTGGATAATTCAACAGGTGAGGGGCCCACACATCTGTGTGCACTAATTCAAAAGGTTTACAAGTTTTCCTACTAGACAAATTAAAAGGTAGTTTATGAGCTTTGGATATAGAACAAGCTCTACATTGAACACCATGAAAATCAAGTCTAGAACCTATTACATTTGCTAGAGAAGTTGAAGACTGAGAGGATGGATGTCCAAGCCTGTAATGCCAGACTTGAGCAGAAGAAATAGCTGAAGATGAAGGTGAAACAACAGTTGAAGACAAACACAAAACAGATGAAGATGAACTTGAACAAGAGTTGTTTGACACACCAAAATGAAGAGGATAAAGGCCATCTTTACAAGGGCCCTGAAAAAGAATATGCTTAGAAGTTAAATCAACAATTGACACTGAATTGGCAGTGAAAATGATAGAACAGTTATTATCTTGAGTAAGTCTAGAAATAGAGAGCAAATTGGATTTGATAGAAGGCACATGAAGTATAGACTTAAGTAATAAAGAGGCTGAAGGAGGAGAAAGCTTACTATCACCAATGTTTGCAATATTCAACGGTTGACCATTACCAACTGCAACTGATTTTGATCCATTGTAAGGTGTTTGAGTTTGAATTAAAGAAGGATCATGAGTGACATGACTGTTAGCTCCTGAATCAAGATACCACAGCTCAGGGTCATATGAATTTGACTGAGATGTGTGAGCAGCTAATGCAACACGATTCTGAGCTTTTGGTGATGGATAGTTATTAAAATCAGCTTTAAACCAACAGTCCAAAGCAATATGACCAAACTTCGAGCAAATTTGACATGTAGGTGAAGCAGTCATACCAAAAGAAGCTTGATTTGGAGGAGGTCCTAAGATCGATTGAAAAGAATTTCGACCTCTTCCTCGATAATTATTATAAGAGCCTCGATTATTATTGAGCATGTAATACTTATATATAATATATAAGATGACCCCTCCTGACAGCTTAAGCTTTTGGGAGAATCGGTTGTGTCTAACATGGTATCAGAGCCCAGATCCATAAGAGGTCGCAGGTTCGAGTCTTGCCGTCGTCACCCAATTTAAAAATTCACGTAGCAAAGACTAGACATGCAAAAAATTGACATGAATCTAGCTTGCACGTGAGGGGGCGTATTGAGCATGTAATACTCATATATAATATATAAGATGACCCCTCCTGACAGCTTAAGCTTTTGGGAGAATCGGTTGTGTCTAACAACAGGTTGTGTCTAACAACAATGGCGTCAGTAAAAGACGCTTTGGATGATGCTGAGATAGCAGCAATGAGATCTAAACTCGAGGCTGACAGAGCTAAAACGGCAGCAGAATCGGCTTCTAAGGCGGTATATGCTATTGAGGCTGTTGGTAGAGCATCATGCAAAGAGTTTAAGAGAGCGGCAAAAGAATGGCGCGCTGAAACAATGGCTTCTATTACTGACGCTTTAGATGATGCTGAAATAGCAGCGATGAGATCTCAATTTGCAGCTGAGCGAGCTAAATGGGAAGCGGTATCGGCTTCAAACGCTGTATTTGTTGTTGATGCCCTTGGAAGAGCATCTGCTGGTCGCAATGCTCCTCGTCCTCCAGGAATCGCTTGGCATAAAATTGCCATTACCTCTGCATTTTTAATGCTTGTAGCAGGATGTGTTGTATATGTAGGTAAGCCTGATCTCCAACTCCCTACCTTTAAAACTCTCCATAGAATTGAATTTGGAGCGAGAATTTTCGGTAGAAAAATATGAAGATGAAAATAATAGCGTGTAGCTGTAATTTTTGTTCAATCTTATCTCAATTCCTTTGGATTGAAGATAAGCTGCAGATGTTTAGCTAAATCGTCATAAATTTCTGTTTTACCGTTTATAGTGTATTTGTTGTTCCATGATTTTCAGATGTGAGTCACATGTAGTGAACATGAATAGTTAGTACTATTGACTTTCAGTTTTCCGTATTTCTTTGTTGAATTTTATATGGTGTGATTCGAATAAGGATAAATTGATTCTCTCCATCATCGATAATGAAAAGTTTCTTCCCTGTTTTGTCTCTTACAAGCTGTTGAGATGCCGATTAAAATAAATCTCTTGAAATAAATGCTGAATCCTACTTCAGGTGGCCTTGAGTAGTTTACAAATTTAAAAAAAAAAAAAAGAGACTAAGAGATATTTCCTACAATCAAAATTCTCCACAATTATATAAAGTTGTTTCGTTTTTTGTTATTTTGTTGTCGATATCATCGTTTTGTATGTTTATGTATGTGTATATCTGAATCGTCTGTTTTGTATGTGTGTGTAAATCTGAATTTAAACCCAAGGCACGCACAATCACAAGGAATAGTCACATAACTGCTTTTCTTATATTTGCATACAGAGGAGTCTAAGATTCTAAGAAGTCAATTAAAATAACAGGGTATTCAATTAAGATTCTAATAAATCCAATAAAATCTAAAGGTATTCAAATAAGAATATTTAAAATCTCTTCAAATCAACCGGTATTAAAAAATCATTGAAATTGTCAACTGAATGGATTTTATAAGATTCTACGGTTTGAGTTGATCGTGTGTATAAATAGATCACTTCTCTGAAATCTTTCCACAACCAAAGAGATTTTGCAACTCCAAGAGAAACAACGCTCCCCGCCAAAAAGGTAAAAAAAAAACCTCTTTTCACTGCTACTGTTCTATGATTAATCTTTTCTTTACTCATCGATTTGATTAAAAAAATTTATACGTGTTTAATCTTTTCTTTACTTAAAGATTTGATTAAAGAAAATTATGCGTTTTAATCTTTTCTTTAATTGTGTGATTGTGATTTTGTATATGATTGTGATGTTTGTGGTATGAATTCCTACCCTGAATGCCTGTTATTAATGTTAAAATTACTACTTGAATTATCTTTAATCCTAGGCTGTAATTGATTTTCTCTTGCCCAACCAATTTTGGCCCAAACAAGTTTGAATTTCAAACACGCTTGGAAAATGTGTATGTTGTTATCTTCATATCACCTACACCAAGGTAACATTCTGGACTTCCACCCCCTGAACACGTCCCCTGGAAATGCAATGAGTCAACACAAGTGTGTCCTGACCTTGGGTTATACCCATGATTTCTGATCAATAAACTATTATATTAAAATCACCTCTATGTATTAGTAGGATTATAATAGTATTTATGTTAATAGGATCATAATGGTCGATCTACAACACGATGTTAAAAGAAAAACAAATTACGAACAGTGGTCCAAAGAAGAGAGTGATACTTTATTAAGTATCATGGTTGATGCCGCTAATAACGGATGGCGTGATAATAATGGAAGTTTTAGCAAATTAATGGTAGAAGAAAAGATCCTTCCTGCTCTTAATACAAAACTTAAATGTCAAAAAACGTATAGTAATTATCAAAGTCGATTGAAATGGTTTAAAAACCGTTGGAATTCTTTTTCAACCCTTATGCGTTTTAGTTCTGGCTTTGGGTATGATGCGAAATCAATGATGTTCACAGCTCATGATGAAGTATGGCAAGAATATTTTAAGGTAAGTGTCTAGATTCTAGTTATAAAATTTAAAAATATTACAAAAAAGACTGAACTAAATCTTTTCACTAGGCTCATCCAAAAGACTCTGACTTACGGTATGTTAAACATGAAGATTATGAATTGTTAGGAATTGCTGTAGGAAACAATGTGGCTGTTGGAAAAAAGTCAATTGGATTGGGTAGTGTTACCGATGCAAGAACATTATGTGTTGAGAAAACTAGTAATGTGCGCATTGCCGACCTCTCTTTTGATTCAGATAGCAATACATTTGTATCTCAGGGGGAACTACCTACTGACTCTATATCACCTGTCCAATCTATATCACCTGTCCAATCTCCTGAGTATATTGAGGTTCCTGCCCAAAAAATAATCCAAAAGAAAAGAAACAGAGTTCAGTTTGAGAAAAACTCCTCTGAAAGTAATCTTATGGAGAAACTTGATAAACTTTCTACTAGTTTTGAAGGCATTTATAATTTAATGGAGAAAAGAGAACATGAAATAGAGAAAAGAGAAAGAGAAAGGGAAAAGGAGAAAGAATACACGTTATGGGATGCTATTAAGGAAGTCCCGGATTTGAATGAGGATACTCGTTTCAAGGCGTTGGCGTTGCTTGATACGAAGGGAAGGAAAGACGTTTTTTTCAAAATGACTCTTGAAGAACGAGCAAAATGGATATCCTATATGATGTAAAACAACTTTTAGGAGTCATCTATATTCAGATTACTGAATTATTAGAGTAGTGACTTTGCTTATGTTTAGCATTTTAATATTTAATGGACAGGTCTAATTAGTTTTAAGTATTTTCATGATTGAGTCAGCTTTTATCTATTTGTTATTTAGATTAAAAAATTATAATTGTTTTTTTTGTTCAATTTATATATCAGTAGTTTTTTTTGTTATTGTTTGATGTTAAATCAATATCAGTTGTCGAGACCTCCCCTGTGAAGGGAGGTTTGTATTCCACAGAGTAGTACTTGATGTCTTACCTCCCTAAATGCAGCTACTCCTGCTGTTATCAATCAGCTGCTGTAGCGATAAGTAGCGATAAGGGAGCTGCTCTGCTGTTGCAAATCAGTGTTACTGCAACTTTCAAAATTGCAGATGCTGGTCCCTGGTAATCTGTTACGCATGAATCCACTCCCCTAGTGCAGCAGGTTCTCACTTAGATCGAAATCCCCCTTTCCTGAAATGCAAGTTTTTCTAATCGAGTCAGGTGACTTCACCTTTTCTTTTTAGAATAGATTTTTTTTGTTGATTAAAGTTTAATTAAATCTCTATTTCTGGTTTTCACTTGACAATGGTGTTTTATTAATTGATTCAATTGAAGAAATAGTTGATATTGGGGTGTTTGCTATGATATATAGAAGTCTTTGGATCATACCAATGAGGATATGTATCATTTTTAGTTGTTTTATTTTTTAAATGATATTTTTTAGTTGATGCCTTTAATGCTTCACCTTCTTTTGTCTCAAGTTTTGCAGCTAAACGATTATTTTGATCGAATTTCATCTTTTTTAATCCGATTCGCATTAATCCATCATTGTTTGTTGCACACGTGGCAAGTGGATACAATACACATGATAGAAACAGAGTAACCATTACTACACCTTTCATATTCACTCCTATTTTTACCATTTTTACCGATTTGATGAATAGAAGAGAAGAAACTGTTTTTGATGATCAATTTTAGTTGTTTGATCAGCTTGTTCTGATGGTTTCAAGATTTCTAAAATAATAAAAGATCTTTATTCCACCTTTATACATAAACCTCATACATAAACCACCTTTATATATTTTAATATTATTCTTGGATCAAAGTAGAAAAGTTGAAAAAAGTAGAAGAAGATTACTTATATATAATATATAATATAATATATTTTGATTTGTATTGCAGCTCTTCTATACGGAGTACTTATTAATACCTCTAGTAAGATGAACATGCATTTGATGAGTGTGCAGTATGATTAAATTATTTCTTTAGGTTGTTTAATAATGGACGAGAGACTGCTTTGGTCAGTTTAGTCTGGAGCGAAGGAATCTTTAATTTGCAGTTTTCCACCAAGTTGATTAAATAGACATGTAACACGTATTATTTTCTTTAATTAGTAGATATTTATAAATTTATAGAGATAAGTCCATTACATTAGACTTAAATGCATTTGATAAATCTTTGCAGTTTGCAATATTGAGAAAAATGGACCTTTTAATACCATTTAAATGTTTTCGATTTTCAGCAAAAATTAAAGGTTTTGAGCAAATATAAGAGTAACCAAGTTCATAAATTCCAGTTTCATTTTCATATAACGTACCTTGCGCAATTTCTTAGCTTTCTTCTGAGCAACAACAGTAAAGATTAAATTAATTTGTGAGTGAATTTGGTAGCTTCGTTGTTGATGGTTTTGGTCAGTGTGTGTTTCTGAAGCCATGAGGCTGAGCTCCATGAAAGACTCGTTGGTGTAGATGACATTATCTCACTACACTTTTTGCTCGATTTTGATTCTTTGAAAATACACAGTAGTTTTTTTTTTTTTTTTTGCTATAAGATCATTAATCTTATCCTGAAGTTGCATTGTCGTGTGTGTACGATTATAGGGCCAAAAACAAACATGGGCTATTTTAATCAAGATTACTATTTTAATTCTCACATAATTAATGAGTTTGCTTTTAACACTGCAGATATTATTTCATTTTACAGACATGGATAGAGATGACAACGAAGAAATAGAAGATGTTGAAAAAGAATTTTATGATAATATTAAGTATTTGTTAATGGCATCTCAAACGATAATTATTGCATTGAGAAAGACTTTAGATACGATGACTCGTCCACGCATTCAAGGTCCGTTGAAACGGAGACCAGTCACTAGAGAAGGATATAAGTATATACAGAAAGTGTTAAAAGAGGACCCTCAAGATTTTCGAGATCTACATAGAATGCCTCCAAATGTATTTCTCAAATTGTGTGATATTCTTAAAGAACAGACACCTCTAGAAGATACAAGGTATGTATGTGTGGAAGAAATGTTAGGAACATTCTTGGTTATAGTGGGACACAATGATCGATATTGCAACATTCGTCAAAGGTTTAATCGTTCACAATACACAGCTAGTCAGAGTTTCAACAAAATTTTAAAGGCGTTAAATACTATAGCACCACAAATGATGGCTAAACCCGGAACTGCGGTGCCTTCTAAAATAAGAACAAGTACACGATTTTACCCCTATTTTAAGGTAATTTTTTCACTTTAACAATAATTAAGTAAAGATAATTAGGATTACAAACTTATGTCGAAACTAGCTACACTTTGTAATTTTTTTGTCAAAATTTCAGGATTGCGTCGGTGCTATTGATGGCACCCACATTCCAGCTACGGTAACTGGGCATGATATAAGCAGTTATCGTAATCGTCATGGATTTCAATCTCAAAATGTTTTGGCAGCTTGCAACTTTGATTTAGAATTTATTTATGTACTTAGTGGTTGGGAAGGTTCGGCTCATGACTCAAAAGTGCTAAATGATGCATTATCAAGGAGAAATGGGCTAAAAGTGTTGCAAGGTAATTAGTCTTTATATCATGTTGGTTTTTGTGAGATAAAACTTTGTATACAATATACTGATTATCCTATTTTTAGGAAAATATTTTCTAGTAGATTGTGGCTTCGCTAATCGCTGTCAATTCTTAGCTCCATTACGAGGTGTTCGATATCATCTCAAAGATTTTACTGGCCAAGGTCGCCACCCTCGAAATGCTAGCGAGTTATTCAATCTTCGTCATGCGTCATTGAGGAATGTGATTGAAAGGATATTTGGTATTTTTAAATCACGTTTTACAATTTTTAAGACCGCGCCTCCATTCCCCTTTCAAACTCAAGCAGAGTTAGTGCTAGCATGTGCTGGATTACACAATTTTCTTCGCAAAGAGTGTCGTTCGGATGAATTTCCTCCTGAAACAGAAAATGATTCTTCATCTTATCTTGACATGGACGAGGATGACCCTGAAATGTTTTCTCAATCTCAACAACAACAAAGAACAGAAGCTAATATTTGGAGACTTGGCATTGCTGAAGCTATGTGGGTTGATAGACCACTAAATGTTGATAATGAAATACCAGAAGATAATGATGAGAATTAAGAGGGTTGAATTGCATAAAATTGAATATTGTATTATGTTTTTTTAACCTTTCATGCTTTCTTTCTATTTTCAAAGAATATTGTGTTTAGTTTTCATATCTTTTGATTATTCAACTATTTTACCTACTGTGTGAGAATGATTATTTTGTTTATTTTATTATCATTATGTGTTTTTCTAATCATGTGATGCTCAGTTTAACTTCTACCGGCTTATAAATTAGATAGTTACAAATGGATATGTATTTTGGTATTTTCGATGGTTCAGTTGTTTCTGATGGTCCGAGGACTAATCTGATGCTGGGATTAAATTACGGGTGTGATTTGGCCTTTTGTGGAACTGATCGTCATAGAAAAAGGCATGTTGTTGTTGGAATTTTTAATACAAGGACTAAATTGCAAACTTGTAAATATTTAAGATATGTGGTTGCCTTTACCGTAATTTTTCAGTCTCTCCATTTTCTAAGGATCTCTACTACTAATGAGGGTATGGACAATTTTAATATTCACATGAAAACTCCAACTTTGAGATTTATAATTCGCATGAATTTTGTGCCAATCAAAGTGAATATAGTGCTGCGTGATATGACCATTTGTTGCTCCAGTACCACCAAATTGACAAGGCTGCATATGGCTTTTAAATGATTTACAGAATAGGTTAATTTTAGTTATACGATAATTAAGATTATTTATTTTTAGAATTGTTTTGTTGTATTTTGTATAGTTAAGAAATTTCAGTAATACAAATATAAGAAAGGATGTAGAGGATATTATACCGATTTGAGTTTGTTATAAATATTTTATGTCTTCAAAATAAGATTATGCGAATTAAACTCTTTAAAATTCCATTGAATTCCATTGAAATCTTAAAAAATACTGATGTAAAATTTAATTAAATTCTATCTAGATTTTAAAAATTCTTTTAAAATCTATGGAGATTTAAAACAATTCGTAAAATCTAAAAAGTCTATGACTTTTAACAACTCCAATAGAATCTTTTAAAATCCTGATTGAATAAACCCCCCTAAGAAGCCGTTCAAACAGTTACAATAGAATTAGGACCTCACATGGTCTCTAGAACTAATGTGTAATGCCCAAAAAAAAAAAAAAAAAAAAAAAAAAAAAAAACTAGACTAATGTGTCACATCTTTTAGATGTGATAAGCACAAACATTGTGGATTTTGTGTGTGACTTGAATTACTTTCTACCTAAAGGAAAAATTGGAGGGATGAGTGAATATATATTTAAAAGTGACATAAAAAAAGTTTGTAACTTTTGGAAATTGATACTATTTATTAAGAAAATAAATTTATATATAATATGTATAATTATTTTTGTGTATTACTTTTCTATTCAAAAATTAATTTAGTTTAACTAAAATGTAGGTGTAGAAAATTACTTAGGTTGTTTTCTTTAAAATGAATGTATATAAGAAAATGAGTGTGTAACTTCGTTTTTTATGTTAGGTTCATATTAAAACACATTTGCCTTGAAAAATCAGATATTAACGGTTAGTAACCTATAAGAGACAATAAACATGCATTAGTGCATGCGGGAAACCAGATGGTTTTCTTTTAAAAAGAAATTCCTACATTGAAGGTAGGGATGGCAATGGTTCAAATATTAACCGTAACCGATGGATATCCGATCCGATAAAAAATCCGTTAGTGGAACCGATGGTGCATCCATGCGGGTTTGGTTCTCATAAAAGGTAACCGTTGGATTATCCGTTAGGATTTGGTCTTTTACAATAATCCGACGGATAATCCGAAATCCGAATAAAAATAAAAATAAAAAATCAAAATATATATATATAATATATAAAAATATTCTATATATGCAAATTTCATACATAATATTGATCAAATATAATTATTCCATACATAAACTAGGTAATTGATTATTATCTAGTTTATTATTATATTGTCTAATATCATTTTATGGTCTTCCAATAATTTTGTAGCTAATTTTAAAATTCTAAAAATATTTAATAATTTATTTTATTTAAATCATTTTAAATGATTGCGGATTCGGATTAACCGCGGATAAACCGAATCCGTCGCGGATGCGGATTTGGTAAATAATTCTAAAATCCGATGGTTAATGGATGCGGATTTGGTTATCGTTTTTCTTAATGGATGTGGATGTGGTTATGCGATTTTTCGAGGATATCCGATCCGTTGCCATCCCTAATTGAAGGCTTAACAAGCCTATAGGTACGATAACTAAAAGAAAAACATTTCACAAAAAGCCCGATACAATTCTAGGAGTCAAACAACTATTTTTATCTTTTATAATAAAATTCCAAAAATAATATGAGGGATTCTCTAACTTAATAGGACAGTTGCTTATTTACTCCTTCTTTCGCTAATTTATCCATACATAGGTTATTTCGAAATTGGGATAGGCTAAGATTAATAGTTGATCTAGTGCTTAGACTACTCCACAAAGACTAAAAGATTTTATCACCGAATCCAATATATCTCTCATATATGTATAATTTTTTTTAAAAATATCTTCAATCCTAACGGAATCATACAAACCAATGAAGAGGACATACTGAATTATGATGAAATATTTCATAACTAAATCTGCACTCATCATATAAACACTACTACAACGAGCGTCAATAGCGATCACTATATTAGTGGTAACATGGATTTGTCGCATGTACGTAGTCATTGGCGATAATGTCTAAGTTCTCTTTGTTATTGATAAAAAATGCAAATGATAGGGTATTAGCGACGACCTATATTGCTGTTGATGCCATTATTAATTTAGATATTTATATCAGCAAGTTTCTTTAATGACAACATTAGCGTTAATAGCGACGACCACACATTGTCGCTAAAGAGTTTTACTCTTAAGACCCGAAAGTGTTTAGTTTCATTTTTCACTTCACCTTAATTTTTTTCACCATCGCACCTTCCCTATCCAGACGATGATGTGCTCCGCCGCTGCCTTCCTTGCCATCCCACAGATTTTCCATTAGGGCAGCGCATGGTCCTTACCCGACCTTAGGGAGTAAATCCTCCATCCAAGTCTATCATTGCGGTTTGGTTAAATCTTAACCCACCACCCGATCCTAAGTCACTTTGAAACTACGGTTTGGGTCAAATTTGGGTCGATCTCGGATTTGGTCAACACATGGTCAAAATACATCGTTTAATTAAAAAATTGCAAAATTTGACAGATTTCTAAAATGTAAATGACAACATACCTCCGAAGTACTTGCAAATATACCACAATCCTTACTAAGTTATCACAAAACACAATTTTACCGAAAATTGGATCTTGGATATGCATTTATCGTCACCGGTTAGGCAATTCTAATTACATTTTGTACAAAAATTACAACTTCATCAACCTCTAAGTACAAAGTGTACATCATTATTACAATAACACCTTTGCTTTACATAAAATATTCATAAGCACTTCTAAATTTTACAAAAAATATTACATTTGGTTCACTAGATTGATTTATGATTAGAATCGAGAGTCGGGGCATCTCAAAACTTGCATTTTCACACTAAAACTAGAGAAGAAGATTGTTTAGTATTATTAATACCTTAAAATTCAAAGAACATATCAGACGATGATTAAAAGTCATGTATTGTGGAGTAAGGAAGGAAATTGGGACTAAAGGAACCCATGTGTGCTAAAAATCATCTTTTTTGGGTAGGGTGGGTCGGTTTTTATGGTTTACGGGTCGATGCGCTAGTTTCAGCAACCATACTTTCCATCACTATCACTTTAAGTATCCTATTAAACTTTTTTTATATTTTCTATATGATATATATATATATATATATCCATATATATATCGCTATGGGGGTATAAAGAGCGACTGAGATTTATTCTTAACTAAAAATGTGTCACGGGCAACGGTTGAGATCGATTCGTTACTTAAAAAGTTAAGAAGTTCCAAAAATACCCTTAGTATATATATTACCTATTAAAAGAAAATTCTAAAAGTCTCTCTATTTTCTTTTTTATTTTCTAAACACCTCACGCACAAAAATAAAAAACCTTCTTTCTGAGCGACACAATATTCATCTCCTCACCTCACACCGGCGACACCAACCTCCGCTCTACCTCACTACCGACCCCACTCCACTCTGCTTCACCGCCACACTATCTCCTCCGATTTACAGCTCCAGCTCCGAAGAAAAAGGTTAGCAGCATTCTGGTTCTAGAAGAATGGCGATTCGCAGAACAGGAGTTGTCGGTCGATTCTGGTCATTAATTCTCTTTTTAACGATATCGGAGAACAAAGTAGTGAGGGGAAAGACGTCATGAGGGGAAAATTTTGTATAAAATTATACTACACTTATAAACTATTTATAATGTATGATATATAGGTGAATGCATTAACAAGGTCATAAATAATATATGATACTATTTTAATTATATCTTTTTATAATTAACAAATATTAGTATAATCATTGTTAAAAAAAATTATTTCTTTAGTGTCCTATACAAACTAATACGTGTGAATTTTGCTAAAGTATCTTCAGGCATGGGTCAAAAAGGTGAATTTTGAAATAATTTTTACCAATTGTACCATAAGGTGTACGCGAATGAATAGTGAGTGCCTCATGAAAACGTTTTATACTTTTGAAAACACTTCATGTGCTTACATTAGATGTTATTATGGGTCTTACCGACTCAATTATCGGGAACTCTGATATTGCTATATTCCTATAAAAAGTAATTTAAAGGGTTCTCTTTTTTATTATCATTTTTTTAATTATACTCATAAATTTAAGTGATTGTTAATTATTCTATACCGACTCTAACCCGGAAGAATTAATGGAGATCCCAACAATAATGTGCAATGAACGGATTTGACTAATTTGATATCTACCACATATCCCAACATGCATGGCTATGAAACTATAACTAACACTTTTCTTAATGAACGTACGTCCGCGTGAGATGATGATATTAGTGAGATCAACACTCTTACACTTGGTATTTTTCGGGAATTCAAAAGAAGTATCCAGCAACTAATTTTATTAGATGGTTCTCGAAATCCAAATGAGTATTTAAACTCATTGAATCCGAGTAGGTTATGAGATCTTTGTACACATTAAAAACTAGAGGATGTATGATTCACATATTTTTATTTTGTTACTCTTTGATTGTTTTTGTATTTTAAACTATTTATTAGCTGTTTGATACATTATACACATATTTATGGTGCATTTGAATTTGATAACTAATTTTTTTTATCTCACTTATTTATTCACTCTATCTATTATTTCGGTTTTTACGTATTTAAAAAAATATCATCCTAACTTTTAAACATTTTCTTTGCGAAAATTAAGAGTCTTCTATCAACTAAATTTTTATGTTTCGCAGTGCCTTAAGACACGGGCTATACCTAGTAAGTCAAAAAAAAATGTTGTTACGATTTTATTTGTCTTTCGCGAGCACGTAATGTTGTCGCTAATATGGGTCTTTCGCTAGGGAAAAACAACCCTTTAGCGAGGACAAAATGTCATCTTTAAAAAATTATCGTACTAAAAGTCTCCAGCGGGCAGATCTCCATTAATGCTATTAAAACCCCAAAAAAACTTAAAAGACCTCCAAAATTCTCCATTATTTCCACTAATCCACAAATAATTTCGAGGCCCATTAATAATGAAGTTTCTCCACTACATCCGTACATGTGGATCTCACTTTCAAGCAAAAATATCTATTAAGTTCTCCAAGAATTTGGTATTTTCTAAAATTTAATCCTTTTTTTTGTTTAAATTATAATTGTTGTTGTATTTTGTATTTCATAAATGCAACGTGTAGTATTGAGTATTTTTTAGGTGATATAATTTTTTTTTTGTGATATAATTGTTATTTTTGAATTTGGTTTTATTGTTTTTACTTGGTTATAATTTTAGGTGTTAAAATGTAATTTAAAAAATAATTTAGGGCCTTAGTGAACTATTTAGATAATTTAGGGGCATTTTAATAATTTAGAATAATTTCAAGGGTTTAAATAAAATTTTAAAAATAGTTTAGTGCCTTAGCAAACTATTTAGATAATTTAGGGGCATTCAGGGGCATTTTAATAATTTAGAATAATTTTAGGCATTATTGTGTAATTTAAAACATAATTTAGGGCCTAGTGAACTGTTTAGATAACTTAGGGGTATTTTAGTATTTTAGAATAATTTTAGGTGTTAAAGTATAATTTAAATAATTCAGGGTCTTAGTGAGCTATTTAGATAACTCAGGGGTATTTTAGGTGTTAAAGTGTAATTTAAATCATAATTTAGGGTCTTAGTGAACTATTTTGATGATTTAGAGGCATTTTATTAATTTAGAATTTTTTATGATATAGTTGTTATTTTTTAAATTTGTTTAATTATTTTTATTTAAAAAAATAATTTAATTTGAATAATAGACCCTATTATGGACAAAAGTTAAATTAAATTAAATGATTTAGTTACGAGGATATATGTTGGGTATAATAGAATTTAAGAAGTAAAATATGGTCTCCCCAGATAATATTTAATGGTGAAAACTCTTTTTGATATATTGTGAGGTGTTCGAGTCGGACAATGTGAAAGACTCTTTATGATTAATGGTGAGAGTTTTTTTTGTTAGTTTTTTTTATTGGATTTTTTGACGATGTCCCGGCTAGGACCGTAATAGACTAACTAATGGATCCCTTCGTTGCCTAACCATCTCTGTACAGTACTTCTCCTTCTCCATTGAGCTTGCAAGAGCAAGATTATCAGTCATCTGAACAAACAAATTAGGGGTTAATATAGACGAAATCAAGTAAACATAGAAGTCTTTTCCGATCGAAGTCCAAGAACATGTTTATCGGAAAAAACCAAAAAGTAACAGTATGCCCACAAAGTTTCTCTAAAAACAAAGGAAAACAGGGTTAACAATTCGTCGACTAAGAGAAGAAGAGATTAATTCCAGCAGTCAAGTTTCAATCAAGCGAAAAAATTGAAACAAAACTGGGTAACGATTAATTCCAGCAGTCAGATCTACATAGTGCAGAAGTGGTGAAGGTCCCTCTTCATACTTCTTTTGTTCAATTTATTGCTGGTGGGTCAACAAAGAACTCGAGTAGCCGCCTATCAACGTTAAACTGTAAGTGGGGTTTCTGATTCTCTCCTTTGATCCTCCTTATTCTGACCTTTTGTACCATCACTAATCACATACGTCTTCAACACCCATCAATCTTCAAATCTTCAATTAACCAGGTTATCAAATCGAAGAAATTTTAAGAATATGTCTGAAAGGCTACTTCAAAACGCCGTCGTTTGGTCCTTCTTCTTCCTCACATGCAACTTACCATTACTTTCCTCAAGTAAGCTCACCGGTTTATTTACTTTTTCAATCTCTAGATCTTGTTAGCCTTTCGTTTTGTTTTAGTTATTTTATTGCTGTCTTATTTCCTTGTAATTGTTCCTTTTTGGGGCTCGATTATCATATGCAATTTACCATATCTTGAATTATCATTTCGGTAACCTATATTAAGGGTGATCTGATCAAGATCTTAGACAGAGGACTCCTTTTTCAGCACATGCAGGAACTTAATTATCACAATTTTTTTATCACAAATTATCTTCAAGCCATCAATAGAGTTTCTACTGGGTTTTGATATTTTCGAATTTTATAAAGTTAATGTCATAAGGAAAAATCTCCATTAAAGATCGATGGCCTAGGAAAATTCTGCAAATCCTACTGTTCTATTAATATTTTAATTGCTACTTTATGGAATTACTTCTGTTATCGTGAGGGATGTATAGTATGATATTCTGGAACTGTCAAGGGGCTAGGGCCCCCTTGACTAAACGTTCTTTTAAAGCCCTAATGGTGAAAAATAAACCTTCCTTTGTTTTCCTATTTGAAACTAGACTTAGGCGTCATGATGTTAGTTCTTGTAAGCAGTTTAAGTCTTTTAATAATTATCACGTAGTTGACCCTGGGAGAAGAGCGTTTAGGTCCGGGGGATACTACTTTTGTGGAAGGATGAAGTTGTTATTTCTATTAAGTTGTCATGTCCTAACTTTGTAATTGCTGAAATTAATGAAGTTAATGGATTTTCGTGGTATATCGTTTGCGTCTATGCTCCAAATAAGAAAGAAGAAAGAGAAAAACTTTGGATAACTTTATCAAAAAAGATTAAAGAAATGGATAAACCACATATTTTAGTGGGTGATTTTAATGATGTATCGAAATACTCAGAGAAACAGGGGAAAAGAGAAGCAAATTTAGAGCGAATTTTGAAATTTAATGAGTTTATTAATCGAAACTATCTAGTTGATTTGCCAAGTAAGGGATGCCAATTTACGTGGAGTAACCGAAGGGAAAAGGAAAATAATGTAAAAGAAAGGCTTGATAGAGTGTTAGCTTCTAGAGATTGGTGCGCATCCTTTCCGAATGTGATGGTTTATGTTCCACCGGGGATTGGGTCAGACCATTCACCGCTGGTTGTTTTTCGTAATAATAAAGAAAAGAGGAGTTATAAAAATTTTAAATTCGAATCAAGATGGCTAGAACATGAGCAATGTAAAGAAATTATTAGACAAAACTGGAAAACTAATACTAATGGGAATAGTATAAAGAAATTCTGTAACAAGAGAGATGCTACTTGCCTTGCGCTAAAAGGTTGGAGTAAGGAGACATTTATAAATAATAGAAAACGGATTGAAAATCTAATGGACGAGATGGTTTGGATAAATAAAGAAGAAGTCACCGAAGAGAGCATTTGGAAAGAGAAAATGATTAAAGATGAGATCGAAGAATTATGGAGATTGGAGGAACTATATTGGGAGGATCGAGCTAGGGATTTGAATATAAAAAGTGGTGATAAAAACACTAGATATTTTTTCGCAAAAACGATGAAAAGGAGGAAAGTTAATAAGATTTGTATGTTAAAAAATAGCAAAGATGAATGGGTTGATAAGCCGGAGGATATAAATAAAATTATTCAGGAATACTATGAGAATCTTTTCAAAGATAACGGAACGGTGGATCCTAACGATATTACGAAACTTATTCCGAATAAAGTTTCTTTTGAAATGAATGACGAATTAATAAGAATTCCTACTAATGAAGAAATTAAAGAGGCGGCTTTTAGTATGGGAGCGAATAAGGCCCCTGGCCCGGACGGTCTACCTGAAAATTTTTATCATGAGTTTTGGGGAATAATTGAAGAAAACGTTTATAAGATTGTTAAAGATTTCTTCGAAGCAAATCTGGATATTTCTTTGATTAATGACTTGGTGATTACCCTGGTGCCTAAGGGAGAATCTCAAGAAAGTATTAAAGATTTTAGACCTATTTCATGTGCGAACTTTTGTTATAAAATTATCAGTAAAATCATGGCTACTAGATTACAGCGTTTTATGGGTAGTGTTATATCAAAGACCCAATCTGCATTCATTAAAGGCAAGAGCATACACGATAATATTATAGTTGCTCAGGAAGTCTCTTATTATATGAACACAAAAAGGAAGGCAAAAAAGTATTATGCGGCAGTTAAAGTGGACATGGAAAAAGCTTATGACCAAGTAAACTGGGAATTTCTCCTTAAAACTCTTAAAGCTCTTGGATTTTATGAAACATGGGTGAACTGGGTGAGCAGGTGTATTTCAACAGTTTCATTTCAGGTTAAAGTTAATGGGCAGAGGCTTAAAAAATTCAAGCCTAAACAAGGACTTAGACAGGGCGATCCGCTTTCACCATTATTATTTTCTTTGTCACGAAAAGTCTTATCAGTCTAATTAATTTTCATAGTCGAGATGGGTCTATCAAAGGTATATCTATAACACGAAATTGTCCAAGTATAACTCATCTTTTGTTTGCTGATGATGCGCTTTTCTTTATTAATATCAATGAGAAAGAAGTTGAAGTTTTTCAAAAACTTATTATGGAATACTGTAGCGCATCTAGACAAAGATTTAACTTGAGAAAATCGTCTATTGTGTTTTGTAAGAATACGTCGGAACTTATGAAAGAAGAGATATCGAAGAAACTAAATATTGGTATTGCCAAGGAATTAGGCAAATATTTGGGACTACCGCTCACAATCAAAAGGGCTAAAAGCCAGAATTTAAATTATATCAAAGATAGGTTGTTAACAAAATCCGCTAGCTGGATTTCTTCACTTTTGTCAGAAGGTGGTAAAGAAGTGCTTATCAAAGCAGTTCTACAGGCGATCTCTAATTATGCCATGTCAATGTTTGAATTTCCCAAAACCCTATGTAAAAAGCTTTCAAGTATTGTGCCAAATTTTTGGTGGGATGCGGGCAATAAAAAGAAAATACATTGGGTTAACTGGAAAAGATTGACGAAATCAAAAAAGATTGGTGGTTTGGGATTTAGAGAATTTCATAAGATGAATATTGCTATGTTAGCAAATCAGGCATGGAGACTTATGAGAAATGAAGATTCTTATGCCTATAAGGTACTTAAGGCTATATATTTTCTGAATACAAATATGTGGAATGCAAAAATTAATAAGCGGAGGTCGTGGAGCTGGGTGAGTATATTTAAGGGCTTACAATTCCTGAGAAAACAATGTATTTGGCAAATTGAGAATGGGAAAAGGATTTATATTTGGAATGATTGCTGGTTAAGCAAGGGTATTTATCTTGATAAGTCGAAAGGATGTGAGGTTCAATTCTTGAATGAAATATTTGATGGATTGGGAGAGGGGTGGAACGAGGAGCTTATTAAGAAAATTATCCCATTAGGAATCGCGGAAGGAATTATCAAGATTGACAAGTGGAGAGGTGATCAAGAAGATGCAATAATATGGCCTTTCACAAAAGATGGTGAATATACAACAAAAACAGGTTATCATACACTAGTCAATGAAGAAATAGCCAATGAAGCTCAATCGTCAGGTACGAATAATATAATTGATAATGATATATGGAATATTGTCTGGAAGAATAATGTACCACCACGAATCAAAAATTTTTGCTGGAGAATATTTAATAATGCAATACCGGTTAAAACAAACCTCAAGAAAAAGAAGTGTGTAAATAATGATATTTGTGAATGGTGTGAAATGGACAAAGAGGATGTTAGACATCTCTTTCTCACTTGTCCTATTAGCTTACAAGTTTGGGCGGAATCGCAAATGCAAATTAAAGTTGACAAAGAATACAAAGGTTCAGTGGCGGAATGGTGTAAGATGGTGATTAAGGAATATTCAAAGAATGGATGGGAAATGAAATATATTACAACATATTTATTATGTATTATGTGGTATATGTGGAAGGAGAGAATGAAAACTTATCATGAGGGTAGCAAGTGGTGTAAAGAAAATATCTATAATAAAACGAAAGATGTGATATCGCGGTTATTTGGGCCGATTAATGAAGACAAGGTTGGTAATAATAAGAGCAGGAATAACAGGGAGCAAATAGATGGAAAGAACCCAATAATTGATGATGATGCGGACATGATATGGATGTGTGACACATCTTTTACAGAGAAAAACAAGCCCGCCGCGGTTGCAACAATTGGTATTGATAAGGAAAGGATGATAATAAGAAAAATCAATATGAGAGGAAGAGTCAATAACGTTATGGACGGTGAAGCATGGGCTCTCATTATGGCAATAAGAGCGAGCAGTGATTTTAAAGATCAGAGTGTTTTCTTTTACTCTGATAACCTTGAATTAGTTTAAAAATTCATGGCAGGAGCGGACTTCTTGGAGTCTTAAACCATTTCATGCGGAAGTTAAAAAATGGTTAGGTCAAGAAAGCCGATGGAGAATCTACCATGTGACTAGAAGATACAATAGCATTGCGGACGCTTTGTCTAAGTGTACAAGGATGAGACTGAATTTATTTGAATGGGTAGATCGATCATTAGACGCTTCTAATGCGTATCTTAATATGCTTTGTAATAATACGTTGTAAACTTATTTTCGGTTGACAAAAAAAAAAATTGTAAAAATTGTTGTACGTGTTCGTGTATTGAAATTTATTATTCAAAAAAAAAACATCTTCTGATAAGTAACATCTTAGTTTTGTTGCTATAGTTTTCTTCAGTATCTTTATACTGATGTAATTTGTGGAGAGCTTAAAAATCTTGCGCTACACAATTAATCTTGATGCATATATAATGTAGTTTGTTTTAAGAGTTCCTGCTATACTAAAGAAGATCGATTAGTATACTTCTGCAATCTCATAAGTATCATTTAATGATAAATTTGAGTTTATCTAAGCCCTAATCCTTTAATAAAAAACCAATTTATATGAATTTAATACTTTAATATCCATTTGAAGAGAAGAAGAAAAAAAATCAGATATACAAACTACCATATTTGAAATTGAAACTTAATTTGCATAATATAAGTATCAACTCCATAGGCCATAAACGGTTTCTCATTTGCAAAGGAAAAAGAAAAATAAATTTTAAATGCGGAGCCATGGATATTACCAAAATATAAATTATAGTTTATCCAAACCCTAAGCCCTAATATTGTTTGTCAATGAATTAAAACACATGTTGTGAGTGTAACGACTATAAAACAAGGCATGAACACTTCAACCCAGTCATTCTTAGTCCAGTCGCCGAATAACCAACCTGCAAAGTTAGAAGCTGGTGCAACACGATCAGCAAGGATTTGGGCGGCTTGGGCAACTTGGGCACGAGCAGCAAAGATCTTGGCAACTTGGGCGGCTTGGGCAGCTTGGGCATGAGCCACAAAGACATGGGCGGCTTGGGCTTGGGCACGAGCAGCTTGGGCTTGGGCACGAGCAGCTTGGGCTTGGGCACCAGCGATTTGGGCGGCTAAGTCTGCTAGTACATTTTCTACAGGAGGGGCGGCGATAGGTGGTGGTATGAATGGATACGATACAGAAATCATTGGAATATATTGTTCCATTTGTAAGAATTCGTTATTTTGTTCTTCAGTAGCTCCATCATTATTGTACCTTATATATGTGCAGTCCTCTCCATTAAAAGGAGATAAGGCGTGTTGGTGAAATCTGCCTTCCTTTAAGTGAAGGCATGGAACATTCAATCTCTGTGACATGATAATAATGAAATATATCAATGGTTTACTCAGTAAACAAAAAAGATATGGTAATAGAATAGAATAAGGTTGTTATACACCACGATCCGTAGGATATCCGTTGTAAGAAAAAAAAAAAGATATGGTAAAACACAAGGAATTACTTATTTAAAGGAAAGGAATGGTAGTGACATTTATTTGATTTGCCTTAAAAAAAATTGCCTTGAAAAAAATTGCCTTAAAAAAGCATTATATTTGATAACTTGTATAATAAGTAAGGGGTTTCTAGATTCTGACAAGATTGAAAGATTTTTTTATTCTATTTTTTTCCCACAATATTTTCTATTTAAGTATTTATGATTCTATAGTTATATTGTTTCCTATTTTATTCTTATTTTTTAATATTTATATAATTTTTTAGGATGTTTTCTAGAAATAATTACTAGGATCAACTAAGTTGTTAATATATAAAATCATTAACTTTTATTTTTTATACTTATATATGCCAAATAAAAATTACCTATAATTGGACCGGAAATTGGAATCCCGCATTACATATAAGCTCGTTGATATTGATTCTTCAAGAGCACTTTGTTGTTCGACCATCATGATAAACTTTATATAATGAAAGATTCATTAATAATAATATTATCCTATGCTCTCATATGATATGGTTATTGGTTATCCGTATAAAAAACCTTTTGATATGCTCTTCTGGAGACCTTTTTTTTTTTTTTTACAAATGAGGTCAAAAGATCAAGAAGAAACTTCCTAAAACTTATTAACTGTCCAGAACTATTCTAGGTGTAGTCCAGCCACACCTATCCTTCGTTAGGAAACGCCAAAGGCCCTCCGGTGAATGTTGAAGTGGCATCGGTCCCTCTTCACTAAACACCCCCTTCTTTGCTAACCAATCTGCGCAACTATTAGCCTCCCTATAGCACCAAACAAGCTCATATCCTCCTCGCGCGTCTAGTATATCTCTACACGCCTTAACTATATCACGTGAAAAACCTCTTGAGTTCGCACCGCCCTTCACTAGCGCGTGCAACTCACACGAGTCAGTTTCAACAACCAAATCTGTAAAACCACGGTGCAAGGCCAAACTCAAGCCAAAATGTAATGCAAGCAATTCCGCATCGAACGGAGAACGCGCTACACAACTACCCGAAAAGCCCAATACATACTCACCCTTTGAATCTCTAAAAAGGCCCCCTACTCCAGCCCTTCCCCTATCCGTGTTATAGGAGCCATCAACATTAAGCTTAATCTTTCCCAATGGCTTAACCCATTTCACAAATACACTTTTAGCGGATGTAAACAAACCCCCATCTCTCTCAAATCCCCACGCCCTTACATAATCGCTCGCTACATTTCTAATAATTGCTACCAACTCACTAGTCGATCTATGCCTCGCTTCCCCATCAAATAACCGTTTATTTCTATCCGTCCACACTACCCAAACAAACGCTGCAAAAAGGATACGGGACTCAATGCCGTTAATAGCTTTCTTATTCGATAACCACTTCATCCACCACAGTGCAGGCGAGGGCTCATCTAGGAGGTGCTGCTGTCCAGCTCCTGAAGGCGTTTCCTGCAGCTTAGAATTCTGCAGCTGATCGCTTTGTTGCTGGTTCTGTACACCAGCCTCCACTCGGTCCTGTCCAGCAGCGTCACTTCCAGGCTGCCGCGTGCTCCCAACAGCTATCCACGAAGCTTCCACAGCAGCAGCAGGTCCATCCAAGCGAGCAGCAGCAAGTCCTTCTCCTCGCGCAACAGCAGGTACCTCGATCAAGCTCCGCTCCAGCCCACCACGAACAGTACCTGTAAAGCAAGCCTTAAGCACATTTACATAACCATTACATGAACTAAAAAGGTGAAGTGCGGATTCTTCCCTGTTTGAACATCTCTCGCATCCCGAATTTTGCACAATTCCTCGCAACGCCAGATTCTTCCTTGTAGGCAACCTTTCCCAAACGGCACGCCACAGGATAACCTTAACCTTTTGCGGGCACTTTAACGACCAAATCGACCCCCAATTGAATCTCGGATTGTCCCCACCTTGTACCAAGCTGTTATACGCGCTCTTAACGGAAAAAACTCCAGAGGGTTCCCTATTCCACTTCACCACTTGTTCATCGCCGAATCCCTCCACACTAACCCCTTCTTGTAAGACATCTTTCCCCACAAGAATGTTTTTGCACATTCGCGAATCCGATGCCTTAGCAACTCTTCCTAGAAAATCCGTTCTAAAATACTTTTGCTTGAGTACCTGTACCCAAAGGGCTCGATCATTCGTGAGGATTTTCCAACCCAACTTTGCAAGTAAAGCTTTATTATAGTCCTTCGCGCTACGCAACCCAAGACCTCCTTTCTTCTTTGGCTGACACAACTTTTCCCAACCTATCCAATGAACCTTCCTCCCTTCACTAGAAGAACCCCAGATAAAATCCCGTATGATACGATCAATCTCCTCACACACATATATTGGTAGCTTAACTGTCTGCATTATATAAGTTGGAATCGCTGACAACACCGCCTGAGCAAGCGTAATCCATCCCGCCATAGATAAATTTTGGCTCTTCCAATTCGGAAGCTTCTTTTGCATTTTTGATATTACTCCTCTAAAGAAACCACGAGGTAGCCTCTTCGATCTTATCGGAGTACCTAGATATGTTCCTAGCGACTCACTAAGTGTAAATCCGCTACGTTCCGCAAGCTCCACTGCCCTTCCTTCCGGTACATTAGTTGAAAAATAAATGAGTGATTTCGCATTACTAACTGTTTGCCCGGCCTCTTCACAGAACATGTTTAACACCCCTTTGACTAAATCCACTTGCGCTTCATTCGCCTCCATAAAGAGAATCAGATCATCTGCGAAAAAAACATGTGAGATAGAGGGACCTTGTCTATGAACACGAATGGGATTCCATTCATTATTCTGGCATAACCCTTGAATAAGAATAGAGAGTCTCTCAATACACAAAACAAATAAATAGGGTGATAAGGGGTCTCCCTGTCTAATTCCCCTTTGAGGGGTGAAAGATTCCAATTGATCGCCATTCCACAAAAACCGCATCGTATTCGTAGCCATTGCTGACATAACTAGCTTAGTCCAAGAGCTCGGAAACCCAAAGAAAGAAATCGTGTCCTCAATGAACCTCCAACTCAATTTGTCATAAGCCTTCGCCAAATCGATTTTAATCGCCATATACCCAACCTTTGACTTTATCGTTTGCATCCGATGATCAATCTCCTGAACTAGCACAATATTGTCAATGGTTGACCTCACCGGGAGGAAGCTACTTTGATTGGGTCCACTCTTATCCGCAAGCAAAGGACGGATTCGATTAACCATAACTTTCATCACAGATTTTACTGGAACATTAATCAAGCTAATCGGTCTAAGCTCGCCTACCACCTCCGGATCCGTGACCTTCGAAATTAAATGTACTAGAGTCCCATTAAGACTAGGCGAGATTACCCCAGTCCTAATAGAGTCCCTAACCATCTTAAAGATATCACCTCCCACAATCTCCCAATACTTTTGGTAAAACAATGCCGCAATACCATCACTCCCTGGTGCCTTGTTAGGATTAGATTGAAACACCGCAATGCGAATTTCTTCATCAGTGAATTCCTCCTCCAATAGGGCTCTCTCTACTTCCCCTAACCTCTCTCCATGGGGTAGTGCAAAAGGCCCCACGAAGCTATTCTTTTTTGTATAAATATCCACAAAATAATTTCGAACTAGCACTCCAAGTTGATCTTTACCTTCCACCCAAACACCATCTGAATCTTTTAACCTTACAATAGGTGCCACTCTTCTTCTTTTCAATGTTGCTAAGTGATAATACTTTGTGTTTCTGTCACCAGAACGAACTCAATTCTTCCTCGATCTCTGAAACCAAAGGTGTTCTTCCTCTTCAAGTACGCTCAAATATTCACCACGAAGCCTCTTTCCCAAGTCAAATAACGAAGAGTTGTACGAATTTTGCAGTGACAACTGGATTCCCTTCAGACGCGCTAGTAAAATCCTTTTCTTCTTATTTAAATCACCAAATACATTATACTTCCAATTTGTCATGTGGTTGGTCATACTTTTAAGGCTGATCCCTAAATCACCATTTTCTACTTTCCACTTTTCTTGAACGAAATTCTTGAAATCCCCATGTGCACACCACGCGGATTCAAACCGAAATCTCTTAGGCGATCGATCTAGCCCCCTCGGAACTACTTGAATTAATATTGGGGCGTGATCCGAATGCCTTCTATCCAAATGCGAAACCTTCACGGACGGAAACAATGAAAGAAACTCTGTATTCCCATACGCGCGGTCTAATCTCCTTAATTTCCGCTGCCCTGTATTCCAAGAATCACACCATGTATACCGCGGCCCCTCAAACCCCAAATCTGTCAAGTCACATCTTTGTCGCCACTCCTCAAACTTCATCATTCGCCTAGTCACCCCAGGCTCTCCACCCTTCTTATCAATCTCTTCTCCCACTTGATTAAAGTCGCCAGCTATGAGCCAGGGATACGTAGTGTTATTGAACGCATGGTATATCGCTTCCCATAACGGTTCTCTATCCTTCGCCCCAGGCCTTGCGTATATTGCCGAAAAAATCCAGGTTTGGCAATTGTCATTTGACACCTCAATATTAATAATTTAATTCCCAGCTGATAAAACCCAAACTGCAATTTCCGAATCATCCCAAACTAGCCAAATCCCACCTTTAAAATTTTCCGCTTCCACCCTAGCTGAATTAGTTTTCCCCAAGCCGCGAATAATATCGTCCGCTCTAGTTCCATTAATTCTTGGTTCCACGATGACCGTTAACCAAACTTGATGTAACCGAATCATTTCTCTAACAACTCTAGAAAAATTCTCCGCCGCCGCTCCATGGCAATTCCAAACAAGGATATTTGGCTTTTGAGAAATACCTTCCCATTCGCCACTATTTACTACCTGTGTACACATAAAAAAACAATTAAATAGAACGGAAAAGAGGTGTAGGACGATACCTGGTCCGTGCTCGCGCTCTCCTCCGAATCGTACTCCATCTGCTCATCCCTATCCATGCGTTCTGGTTGCGTCTCTGGCACAAAAGACACACCATAATCTCCCGGATCAGGTGGTGTTTTACCTTCATCAGCCACCCTATCTTCTGTAGCTGTAACGCCGAGAAGATAAGCAGCTGCTGCTTGGTCAAACACCGGCGGTAATGTCCAGGAATTCGCGCCAACTGGATCAGTAAATTCCCCACGAACAGCATTTATGAACCTGCTGTTATCTGCATTATTAAATTTTCCAGAAATTGCACTCTAGGTCCCTGCGCTTGGACCAGCTCCTGTACCTCCCATATTCCCTATCTCTCGGTTCATTAAAGCCCCATTGTCCATGTTGTTCATGGTTATGTTCATATCAGATCCCTCCCCAAACTCACGCACCTCCCCATCAACTTGTACTACCTCAGTACCCGCCCCCACTTGCACAACATCCTCACCATTAGCCTTCACTTTTTCCTTTCCTTTCCTACTCACATTTTTACCTATATTATTTTCTCCAAATACCATACTAGGTCCACCTTGCCCTTTATTTTTTTCCGCCACAGCCTCCGTCCCCGGAGCCGAGTTCAATTGCTTTCGAGTTTCAAAATCAGGTGTTACAATAATTTTATGTCCCCCCCCGGCCCGGATATTACCCGAAGTTCCTGTTACCGATTTTTTTTTTGTCCTCTCCCACTTCTATTACTAGTCCCTTTACTTAGAATTTCTTGTCTCGCACTCACAACTGGTGCAAACACATTATTTTCTTCAACGTAAAGTGCTCCAAACCGTGATCCTTGGTCCTTGCCCCAACCGTTACTAACACCTCCTTTCAAATTACCACTGTTATTAACATTTCCTCTAACATTATTCACCCTTCCCCCTCTCCCGCACCGTCATCCATTCCCCATAGGTCACATCCCTAACCATGTCATTAACCGGGTTAACAGAAGCAGCCATAACATTAGTTCCCATGTTTTGTGAAGTTTGTTGCGTAATAGAGACCCCACACTTATCTTTCTGATGACCAAACTTTCCGCATTCGAAACAAATCATGTGCAACCCCTCGTACTCAACTAAACACGTTTCTCCACCAATATATAATTTTGGTGTAAGTGGTTTCTGTAAATCAAGCTCCACGGCTAATCTCGCATAGTTTCCCTTTTTCCGCGCTTTAGTCAACGGATCGATACGAACGGTCTTCCCAATTTGATTTCCCATTTTACGAAGAATCCGAGCCGTATAATTGTGCATTCCAACATTCAATATTCGGACCCAAGCGGTAGTAGTAGTAATTGAATCCGTTTGCGGCTTAAACTCCGGTGACCATTCCCTAACAACTAGATAGTGATCGTATATCATCCACGGCCCACCCTCTAGCGCGAACTCATAATCCTCTTTTAGTGAAAACTTCACCATAAAGTACCCATATCCCACATCTACTAATTCAATCATCCCCTTGGGACTCCAAATCTGTTGTAGCTTAGATGCAAGATAATTAAAACCCACTTTATAACCTAGTAATCTGATCACTACTGTGTTATTCCACAATTGAATTCCCTCAATAATCTCATCCCTAGACCTTAGCACTTGCGGAAAATCACATCCTTCTATCGGCAAATCATCCATTATAGAATCAAAATACCCATCATTTATCCCACTATGTTTATTGATTTTAACCTCCTCATCATCTATTATAGTAGGAATTATAAGATTCTTACCCGTTAAAGCACTATGCCACCCAGAAACCTTCTTAGGTGGATTAAAAGAGCTACCACCTGCCATCGCGTGTTGCAATTTTGGTGCCGCAGCATCAATTGCCGTCACCTGTTCATGTCCAGACCGAGCCCGTTTCATTGATTTCACTCCTTGATGACCCAACGGCGGATAATCCCCCATTGATTCAACAAAACCCTCTGTCTCCATGTTTTCAGGCCCCAATTGGGCGCCTCCTGTACCCATGGCAGCTGGGCTCGGCTGTCTCTCCTCTTGCCCTAGTGGTGGCGGCAATGCTCTTATTTTATCCGGCGGAGCAACCGGTGTTGGATCGAAGGGAGTCGCAATGGTGATGGTGATGTAACGGCTAGTTTTTTCTTACTGTAGAGAGCGTTTTTTTTACTGTGTATTTTAGATTCATATAAGAATATTTATTAATTCTCCTGCAGACTTCAAGTATTTAACAAAATGTAAAAACAATGAGTAATGATATATACCACCTAAATTCATATTATCTAAATACCATCCAATGATGTGGTGTGAATTAGTTGGTTACAAATCTTTAATCAAATCAAGAAAATAAATACATTACCGATTTGTAACCAACCAATTCACGCCACGTCATTGAGTGGTATTTGGGTGGTATATATCATTACTCAAAAACAATTTAATTATCTAAATAACGAAAAAAACCCAAAAAATGGAAAATCCTAGTTATTGTTTTTTTTTTTGGTAGGTTGGTGGTTTAGGCCAACTTGCACGCACCACAACTAATCCGACAGAGATATACATGTTGAAATTTATTATTAATTAAATGTATTTAAATTCATTTAAAATAAGGTATTAATATAATTTAATTTTATGTTCTCATGGGAGAAGTGAAAAAGACATTTTTTTTGTGAAGAAAATGTCACATATAGGAGCAGAGATGGAAAATATATTAGCTTAAAATAGCTTACCGACCCGACGACGTGGGCGTGGGTCGTGGGATCGTGGGTCCGTGGGGAGTTTAGGGAGTCAAAAAATGAAAAATGAAACTAGTTTTCGGAAGAGGCACTAGTGGAAAAAGACTAGTTCTTATATTAGTCGGTGGCAAGTTAAATCCTTTCAGCCAGAAGACAAACGTGCACCAATTACACACCAGAAGACAAGCGTCCACCAATTACGCACCAGTCAACTGTTACAAAACTTGGTCAACATGGGATGAACAAGTCAACATTGTGTCCAGGTTCATTGCTAAAATTATAACATGCAACAATATGTGTCAATAAAAAACGTCAATCAATTATGGAGGCAATCAAGACATTAATTGGGACGTTTTTCCAGACAAGGCTCTGCTCACCTACTCTCCTATAAATACAATCTCCTTCCCCACTTGTTTAAGCTACGAAACAAATCAGAAAAAGAACAAAAGAATTACTTTCTACTTCTCTAAATATTAGTGTAGAAACTCTTTGTTAGAGATAACTGGTACGTCGGAATATCTTTTTAACACCCGTTTATTTCTGTGTAACTTGTGTTCGTTTTCCGATTCATGTAAGTTTCGTTTGTATTATTTCATTTACTGTAATAGATAGTTTACTTTAAATTGAAATATTTCTTATCAGGATTTCCATTTCTATTGTTTTAAACCGGTGATTTTCCCTTTTTTCCAACAATTTAAAAATATATTATTTTATATCACTGGATTTATTTTGAAATGGCATATCCAAATTCGGTAGTTGCTTCATCCTTGAATGCAAAGGCTTTTCCCGACGTGAATAAGTTGGAGCCCCTTAATGGTTCCAAATACAAGCGTTGGGCACAAAAGATCTTGATCTGTCTTGAACAGTACGAACTTGACTTCGCTATAATCGAAAATCAGTGGTGAACAGAGTTCCTACTGAAGAAGAACAGTCTAGACATCTTGTCGTCGTAGCCAAGTTCAAAAGAGCAAATACAATGTCTCGGGGTTGGATGTCCAACAATGTTTCGAATTCCATTTTTTATCTACTTGCCAGAGAAAAGTCGGTAAAGATCATATGGGAAACACTTGAGAAGAAATATGGGGTTAATGATTCTGGTAAAAAGAAATACACCGGTAACTGGTATAACTTCATTCTCACCGATCAGAAACCTATGACTGAACAACTTCATATGTATGAAAACCTCTGCGCAGAGGTAATCGCCGAAGGCATGAAGATGTGCGAAGTTTTTCAAGCCAATATTTTACTTGAGAAATTTCCCCCATCTTGGAGTGGATATCGTAACCATCTCAAACAAAAAAAAGAACTCTCCAATAACTCATCAGCCATATGCAAGTCGAAGAAGCCAATCGACTCAAAGATAAGTCTCTCTTTCCCTCCTCATTCCCCAAAAGCTAACCTTGTCGAATGTTATGGCCAAGGTAACAAGGAAAGGTTCGAAGGAAATGGAAAACATCATGGCGCAAACAATTCCAAATATGGGGGAAATAAGAACCGCAACAACTCCAACAAACAAGGTGGAAGATTCAAAACTTCTGGTAAGATTCAAAAACCTAGGGGTGCTTGTTATTGTTGTGGTAAAGAAGGATACAAAGCTTTTGAGTGTACGCGTAGAACCGTTCCTGATCCAAAACTTGCTACAAACCTAACCAAAACTGAAGAAATAATCGTCGCGGTAATGGTTGAGGCTTACTTGGTGGAAAACAAAAGCGAGTGGGTCCTTGACACCGGGGCCTCACTACACTTCTGCACAAACAAAACTCTGTTCAAAAAGTTTGAGGAATCAACCAATGGTGAATGCGTGTATCTGGGTGTCCACTACTATGGTCCTCGGGAAAGGACATGTTACCCTCAAACTCAATTCTGGTAAGACCTTTGAGTTAAACGATGTTCTCTTCGTCCCCTCGCTCCGTAGGAACTTGGTTTCCAGAGCTCTTCTTAATAAAGTGGGACTCAAACTAGTTTTTAAGGGGGGGGGGATAATCATTACCTAAAAAGACAAGTTTGTGGGAAAAAGGGTATTTACATAATGGTTTGTTTGTTTTAAATACTGTAACCCATGACTAGTACCAAAATGATGAGTTTGTGGGGAAGGGGTTTTTCTTTTTCAAATAAGGGTTTGTGTGGTTAAATAAGGACATTTCTAATTATGTTTATCTATTTGAATGTTTAGATGTGTAGAATGGTAGATTAGACTATCTTTCTTTTCTCTTCTAGTAAAAGGCTAAAAATTCCTTGGACTAATAAGGTCGATGGCTTTATAAAATATATGATATGTGTAGAGTCCAAACTCGCAGGAAAACGGCCTTTTAATATGAAACCACGAGAATTCTAAACTCCTAGAATTAGTATATTCTTGCTTTTATAAATTCCGCTTGTAAAGAAGAAAACCGATACTTATATAACCTTCATAGGAGACTATTCTAGGTTTATGAGAGTAGATCTCCTAATACTAAAAGTGAAACGGAACATGTGTTTATAAAATATAAGGCCGAGGTTGAAAACCAACTATTTTGCTAAATCAAAAGACTTAAGGCGTGAATGTTGTTCTGAATTCCTTAAAATAGCTTTGTGACTTTAACAGAATTATCGACAAACTTAGTTCCTTACACACCCCTATGTAATGACATATCTAAAGTCTATGATAATCGGTTTTGGCCCACTAACTCAAATGTAGGGGTGTCTAGCAAAGTTTTCCCGAGTTCTAAGTACGGTCACAGTTGGACCGAAGACAATAGACTCGATAGTCATGGGAAATGACGCGAATGTATAAATCGTTTAATAAATTCATAGCCACTCGTGGTGGTCCTATTGAGAATGACTCGATGAATTCACTTATAAGGCATATCATTCTATAAAAATTACGAGGATGAGTGTTCAACTCATAATGAATTTATAGCCATTATATGGTGATCCTTTTGAGAAGGATTGGATGAATTCACGGTCAAAAGTGAAACTCAACATTCATGATATAAATTAGGAGATGTCATTAATGATCTTATATGAATAATTCCACAAAGTTCATGGCTCGCAAGGGGTGGTCCTTAGATAAGGGCTTGATGAACTAACTGAAGGGTGATGTTCGAGGGAACCATAGCTTTCAGTTGGGTAGAGTATGTGTTGTGAGGGTCTCGATAAAAAACTGTTAAGTTCAAGAGTAATTTCACTTAAATGGAATTTGGTGGTTGCCTCACTTCACTACGTATCAATTCAAATCGAAAGATATTGCCACTTAAGTACAATTCACCCAAATACTAACAGTTAGGGCAACACGTTCACCTTCTCTCCCAAAGACCCTGAGTGGGGGATTGTTGGAATTTATAATTAATTAATTATGTTTAAATTCATTTGAAACAATGTATTAATATAATTCCTTTTCAAGTTTTTATGGGAGAAGTGGTAAAGACACTTTTTTTGTTAAGATAATGTCCCACATAGGAGCAGAGATGGAAAATATATTAGCTTAAAATAGCTTACCCATCTATAACTTACAAAATAACTAAAGGATATGAAAGCCAAAAAGGAAATGGCAAATCCCCACACGCGCACACCCCGACCAGCCCGGCCAGACCCGGCCCAGCCTAACGACGGCGTGGGAGCGGGTCGTAGGCTCGTGGGCTCGTAAAGGAGATGGGAGTTTGGGAGTCAAAAAAATGAAAAAGGAAACTAGTTTTCGGAAGAGGCACTAGTGGAAGAAGAACAGTTCTTATAGTAGTCGGTGGCAAGTCAAATCTTTTCCGCTAGAAGACAAATGTGCACCAATTACGCACCAGAAGACAAGCGTCCACAAATTACGCACCAGTCAACTGTTACAGAACTTGGTCAACACGAGAATGAACCAAGTCAGCGTTGTGTCCATGTTCATTGCTGAGATTAGAACGTGCAGCAATATGTGTTAGTCAAAAGCGTCAATCAATTATGGAGGCAATTAAGGCATTAATTGGGACATTTTCTGACAAGGCTCTCCTCACCTACTCTCCTACAAATACAAGCTCCTTCCCCAATTGTTTAAGCTATGAAACGAATCTGAAAAAGAAAAAAAATTACTTTCTACTTCTCTAATATTAGTGTAGAAACTTTTAGTTAGAGATGAATAGTACTCCACAATATCTTTTTAACACACGTTTTATTTCCGTGTAACTTGTGTTCGTTATCCTAAACTATTTTTTTGTTACAACTTTCTTTTGTAATATAACTTTGAGTCTTTGACCCGTCGAATGAATATGGATACAAATTCGGCACATATATCAAACTAAATCACCCGCAATGAACCTGCAACCAGTCCAACCTGAAACTCAATAGTTTATATAATGTATTGGGCAGGTGCGAGTCTTATTTTTAAAACCCGCATAAGAACAGATGATTTGTGGGTTGGCATTTTTTATCCAAAACTGACCCGCACACCCCCCCTATTTGAATCAACTAAACCCTGTTACTTCTTCTACTCTTTAAGTGTGTATTAGAGATATAGGGTTCAAATCTCCCTAAACATAGACAACATATCTCTGATTTATTTATGAGTATGCATAGGAGGCATGCATATTCTACGTGAGACTAGTCGATGTCCGCGTAAACTGATCAAGACCACCTATAATTATCACAAAAATAATAATATTTTCACAGATAGATACTAACTTAAGAATGTAAAGGCAAAAATATTCCCTTATCAAAGAAGAAAACTAAACACACTTGAATTTTTCCTTCGATTGTATTGTCAGCAAGAATTGTCAAGATGCATATAAATTAACGGTTATAAAGAGAAGATGTTCTAACCTTATTTTTTCATACGGGGAACATCCAAATAGATATTATTTCCTCATCCAAAAATTTCTTATGAATGCCTTTTTCGCAGACCGCATGAATTTTGAAAATGAAAACTTTGATTATCACTACCAAAAATATGTCTATAAAATCATTTGTTATACAAGCTGTAAAGGGTAGTGTGTCCCTTTTTATGAGATAAAAACACCCTTAGAATACATCATTTTAGGTTGAAATTGTACTTAGTTGATTTATTGTCATAATTTGATATAATGCACTTTCTTCCATCGAGTTTTAATTATTTGTACTTTTAGAGCTTTTGTGCATTAATTCGTGTGTTTAGTGTGAAGTTCTTAAGTATATGAATGTTAGGAGCCAACAAGATGAAGAGAAGAAGTGAATTTTGAAGTCCAAGATCAAGAATAAGCGTTAAAGGAGCAAAAGACACCACTTTAGTGAAGGTTGAAGAGCTTTGGAAACTGGAAAGTCGTCACTTGTAGGCACCACGTGGCACTTAATGGAGAAACCGAAGACAGGTACTAACAGAGTCACAAAAATGAAACCCTGGGTACTGATTTGTCACTTTTAAAACCTTGGACACCCAAAAGTAAAAAATCGGATCCGGTGGGTACCCCCAGTGAATTATCCCAAGAATTTATTTACATATTTAATAACTGAAAAGCAACAACAATTAACAGAAAATAATACTACTGAAATTACTAAAAATCAGAATTTGCATTTTGAGGAGGGGCCTGAAAAATCTGCAGAAGTTACTTTATTTACGGGTGAAACGCAAAATCTATTAAAGTAAAAAAATACTACTTAAGTTACAAAAATTCGGAATTTAAAATTTTCTTATGTTTGAATTCAAGGACTATATGAGATATTCATGTTTTAGTGATTTAGTTTGAATATGTATGCTAAAAGTAAGTTCGAACTAATTGAACCATGAGACTCAAAGGCCAACCGATGAACTTCTAGTGAAATATCAATACATATCAGATTTTTTTATCCGCATTTCTCTATTCCCTTGGAATTTTTTTTGTTCTAATAACTTTCACCTTGGAATTTATTTACTTCGTTAATAAAATCAACATTTTTCCCATACAGACGGGGGGACTAAACTTTCGAACAAAAAAAGGTACTAAACCACTAATGCAATTTGGTGCATTTATCGATTTTTGTGGAGCTACCTATTTTACTAATCTATGGACGTTCACTATGCACTCAAAAAAGTAGCTATAGTAATGACTCTTTCAAAAATAGCCACAATTGTTGTATGATGTTATCATGTGTCAAAGCTCTAATACTTGTTCACATTATACCCAATTTACTAAGTGTTAGCGGCAGAGGCGGAAAAAACACAAACATGATTGACTTAATTCAATAAATAAAAAAATGATATAACCCAAAACTTAAAATGACACAATTAATTTAATAATAATGCATAACACAAAAATCAAAAGATACATATTAGAATATTCTGAATTCTAATTCAAACAGTATAAAATATTGAAGAAATTTTAGGACACACCTGAGAATTCCAGATTTCCAACAAATTGATTTCGAAATGTTATTCAGTTGAGGAGAGATTGTAATTTTAAATTGGGTAGGACTAATTTTTTTAATTGAGGGGAACTGTAATTTTTTTTATCAATGTTTTTACCAATTAAATAAAAACAAATTAAATTACAGTGTTGTCTAATAGGCTGGGTTGGGCTGCAGCCCACCCCAGCCCTCCCCTCCATCCGCCCTTGATGGTACACATTTGAACAACAAGTATAAGGGTCATTTTCTAGTTGCAACTGCGAAGGACGGGAATAAAGAATCCTTCTTCTTTCCCTTCTTATTTTCCCCATTGTTCTTGATAATGAATTTATTGTTCTTAACAATAAATTTCATGTTGTGAACAATGAATTTATTTTTCTTGAACATTGATTTACTTGCTCTGTTTGCTTCTTTTCCGTCTTTTTAGTTTTAAAGGTCTTTTTTGTTGATTCTATGCAGCAATTTTCCCAATTGCATTTGTTGTCATCCATACCGTGACACCGAGAATGTCACAAATTTGAATCTATTTCTCAGGTTTTTGAGACCTTGCTCATGATCATTGAATCACTTTCTTATCTGATCGTTTTCAAGGTATCATAACATTGGCCAGGGAAGTTATTCCCGGTGATTTTCATTATTTATGTTTGTTTCATATAACAAACAATCTAAGGGATGCTATAAAATGCAAAGACATGCATGCATATAAGGAGTCTATGGTGACTTTTCTAATAGGTGCGCATATGCTCCACACATTGGCGAATTTGATATAGCTCTTGCCGATTTTATTCGTGAAGATAAAGTTGTAGGTCGTACTATCATGGAAGATTTGCCGAAAGAGAACTTTTCAGATGCTTTTTTTTGTGGTAAGCACTATGGGGCGATAACTTCAAATATTGCCGAATCATTGAGCTCGTGATACAAGCATGAACATTGGGATGAACTTCCAGTTATTGAGTTAATTGATCATATCCGTCTTTGAAAATGCGTAATTTATAAGATAGGGTTTCAGAGTCTATGAAGTGGACCACAAAATTGGTTCCCGAGGTTAAGGTTCTTTACGCTCTAAATTTCGATAAATGTCATCCCTGGATCGTTTGTCGGCAATTTGGAGCTGTGTATCAAGTTGTTTCCTACCCGTCTCTTGTTGTTGATATTCAAAGATGCTCGTGTACTTCAGTGATTGGCAATATATCGGTTTCCCTTGTTCACATGATGTTGCGGTTTTGTAAAATGTAGTAGCTACAACTCATCATTTACTGTACATCGAAAGGTATTACCACACCACATCATACAGGGAATTCTACTCGCATAATGTTCTTGCTTTATCGTTCTTTAGATAATGGTCAGACTCTTATAAATTTAAAAAAAATAGAGGAGGGTAAAAATATAGTTGGTACTTATGTGTTTTCTAATGAAGGTTGTACTAAGGCACTACTTGAAATGGTTATTGAAGATAAAATGAGTTTTAGATTTATGGAAGACGTTGTTTTAAAAAAGTTTTGTAATGCAATGTAACCAAATATAAAACCATTCCATCTAAAATGACTATTATGCGAATGTGTATGTCTATTTATGAAGAAGCAAAGCTTAAGTTAAAATCTAAAATGAATAATCTTATAATTAGTATGACCACAGACACTTGGACCTCTAATCAGAATTTGAATTACATGTGTTTGACTGCTCATTATGTTGATCTTGATTGGAAACTAAATAAAAGAATTATTGGGTTTTGTAAAGTTGATGATCTTAAGGGTGAAACAATAGGTAGAAAAGTTGAAGTCATTCTAATGGAATAATATATCAATACTTATCTTACTTTGACAGTTGATAATGCTTCTTCTAACATTGTTACTATGAAATATTTAGTTAAAGTGGCAGGTGAAAAGCCTCAAATTGTGTTGAACCATAAATTTCTTCATGTAAGGTGTTGTGCACACATTTATAACCTCATTATGAAAGATGGTATGGTTGAGTTAGATTCTTGTATCAAGAATATAAGAGAGACTACGAAGTATGTGAGAGCTTCACCAAAGAGTTTTATGGCTTTGTGGGGTGTTAAGTGCAAATCAAACTTGTTCCTTGATGTTCCAACTAGATGGAATTCTACCTACAAGATGCTTGAATGTGTAAAGAAATTTGAAACTGTTATTGCAAGAATGAAGCTAGATGATACATCCTTTACTTCTCATTTTATAGAGGCCTCAAGAAGTCCTCCAAACATTGTTGATTGGAAAAATACGAGGTGTTTTATTGAGTTTCTGAGGTTGTTTTACAACTCCACTAAGAAGTTTAGTGTTACTTTATTTGTCACAATAAATCTCTTCTTTGATGAGATAGTCAGAGTTTAGGAAAAAATTGTTGAATTGTGTGATAGTGAAAATCCTATTCTAAGTAAAATGGTTGGGGAGATGAAAACCAATTTTCAATTTACTAGGGTGTTGGTAGCATCAACACTATATTATATGTGGCAGTTGCATTAGATTGAAGGAATAAATTTGCAATATATTAAATGTTATTTTAGGTTTATTTATACACCAACTGAATCTGAACATTTGCTCTCCAAGTTCAAAGATGCTTTAATAAGAATGTTCAAATCTTATGAAAAAACGGGCGCTCTTACTAGTTCTTCAAGTGGCGAAGTGGAAAACTTTTCTTCAATGTTAGTTGATTCTTCACGTGTTCTTGGTGGTAGATTTCAATCTTTTATGGCTGATAAACATCCTTCTATAGGCTCAAAACTGGAAAGGTTTTAAAAGAATATATGAAGGAGATGAATTTAAGTTTTGACATTTTGAATTGGTGGAAAGTAAACTATATGAGGTCTAAAATCCGGTCCCAACATGTTTTGGCTTTTTTTTGTATCTACTGTGGCATCAGAATCAACATTTAGTACTAGTGGTAGGTTGCTTGATCAATTTAGAAGCTCTTTGGCCCCCTAAAACTGTTGAAGCATTAGTATGTACTCAAAACTGGCTAAGAGATTTTCTTCTACTTAATCTAACTACTTCATAACATTAAAAGTTCAAATGACTAACTTTGAGTATCTTGTATTATTATCTTATGTAGGTTATTATGGCTTGGTTGAGTTAAGTGCGAGTGAGACTCCCCAATCCACTCTAACACATTCAATCATTTAGCCAATAACTTGATGTAAGGTATAAGTCAGATGGTTTAATTTAATGACTTGTATTTCAATTTTTCTATGCTATTTGAATAACGTTTTCAACTCAAAATTTCCTATGATGCATCTATGGTTAAGTATTGTACATGTGCCTAATTGTTTGATATATTTGGATAAAGTTGAGGAAGTAAATTAACAACGAGAAGACATCCTTTGTTTAAGCACTTGGTTATTGAAAATTGTAGGTTGTATAAATTATAAATCTTGCCCCTTATCCCTTATCCCTACAGGTTAAGTGCCAATAAAAATTATATTACTAATCAGAGGCTAAATATTCATAGCTGATGATGATAACTATAGTGCATAACTAAACAAAAGAGTTCTCTATTTGTTTAAATTTTTGAGACTATGAATTATTGAATTATACTCTTCCGTAGTTGTTACTAAACAACATAAGTTCTCTATTTGCTTAAATTTGATCATTTAGGGAAATGAGCAATTGAATCAAATATTGTAATCAAGGTTTTACAAGTTAAATGTTAATAATTTCAAACTAGACTTTTGAAAATATAATTTTAGATCGATGTAATTTCAAGGTTTTGTTGTAGTTTGGTTTTAAAAATGTTTAACTTATAGAATGATGTAATTTCAAGATTTTGTTGTACTTGTACTTTGGTTCTGAAAATGTTTAACTTGTAAACTTAGTTATTTTTGTAAGTTAACTTGTAGTCTGAGTTCTTTTTGTAAGTTGACTTGAAAACATTTTGTAATCTTTGCATTATATTAAATTAGGGTTGATTATACTCAACTAAAACCGAAACCATACCAAAATCAAACCAAACCTGCATAAACAAAATCCGAGACCACTATATGAAACCCGAGTAAAACCAAACCAAAAGAAAAACAGTGGGTTGGTTTTAGGGTTCAATAAATACTAAACCGATAATATGGTTTGGATGACTAGAAAAGGTCAATAGGTCGGTAACCCGACCCGTGTGCACCCCTACTCAGATGTATAGAAAAAGAAAACATGTGTGCGGATATTTTGGCTAAAAGAGGCGTGGAATTAAAAGAAGGTTCTTGATGTTGGAAGATCCTCCGGACTATATGTGGCAAACAACTGCTAGACATAGTAGTGTTTCAATTCCTAGAGTAGTTTTAATCCCTCAGATGTATAGAAAATAAATAGGTATCGTGATCGACCAACTTCATCGGCCAGCTGGCAAACGTGTATCCAGAGTTGGGGTTAGGGACAAAGTCTTAATTATCCTTCTAAGTACATGTTCAAACCGTGTCAAAAACACCGAGTCCAAAAGTCTCCAACGTAACAAAAAAGAAAAAGGAAGAAAAAAAAAGGAGCCCACAATTATACACCGTCACGCGGCCACATCACGTCTTTCCAGTTCATACACCTCAAGGTCTCTCTGTGTGATCTCATTTTCAGTAATTTCATTGATAAAAAATATTTAAATTTTACTGCAAATGAAAACATTGTAGAAATTCTAGAAAAATGGAAAATGAAAAAGTAGAGAACGTTCAGTTGTGCTCAACGGAGACGGCGACCGGCGGCGAAGATTTCTATAGCGGTAAACCGTCTGATGCATCGTCTGCTGATCATCTCGTTATATTAGTCCATGGAATTCTCGGAAGGTATACAAAAATTCATATCTAAATCTATTCATTTTTTGAATTTCTCGTTATTTGATTTTGAAATTTAAATTTATTGCTGGCATAGATTGTAAATGAATTTTATTTGAGTTTAAAACTATTGGAACCATAGATTAAGAAACTCTTGTTACTTCTATTCAAATTTTGCACTTAATATTCTTACTAAATTAGTGTAGATCATTAGATGTGTAGCTATATATATGTAGATTGTTAACTGGATTACTGTTCATCAGCAACTGACCAGTCTTCCTCGGAGTTTTCATATGAAATTGCATTTTTTTTGAGGGCCAGATCAAGCGTCGGCTAATATTATGCAAAATAATCCATATAAAAGTTGCGTACATAGAACTATTTTTTGGGGGACTCTTTCATAATAATTGGTGCATGAAGACACTGTAATTTTATATTGCTCTAGCAATTTGTTTGGGAAGTCTGATGAGTCATTATTTTATTCTATATCTGTCTCATACCATTGCAGTTCATCAGATTGGAAATATGGTGCAGAACAGTTTGTTAGAATGCTTCCTGATAGAGTTTTTGTTCACTGTAAGTGTCATTTCTCTTACGTTTTATGTATAAAGATTTTAGTTTTTTTTTTTTTAGTTTTACTCGATTAGTTGGTTAGCTTCTTCACTAAAAGTTTCGTTATAAATTTCGCGCCAAGGAAGGAATAGAGAAACTAATTTATAAATTTTAACCTTTACTTCTATTACGCGCGTGAACTTTTACCTCTTCGAAGTTTCTATATAAATATTCACTAAAAATAAAACAATTTAGGTAATTTACACAATATCGTGTATTCATTATCACTGTTGTTCACAGGTAGTGAACGAAACATGGCTTTACTGACATTAGATGGCGTGGATGTAATGGGCGAGCGTTTAGCCGAGGAGGTTAAAATTTTATCACGGAAATTCCGTTTTTCTAAGATTAATTTTTTCAAGTATTGGGGTTTAAAATGCAATTTCATAAATTACAGGTTCTTGAAGTAATTGCGCGAAAACCCGGTTTGCGGAAAATTTCCTTTGTTGCACATTCTGTAGGAGGACTTGTTGCTAGATATGCCATTGGGAGATTGTACAGACCCGACAAAAGGGAGAATATAGAAAACTCATCAGGTGGGCCCACCGTATGTGATAAAGAGTCACGTAGCACAATAGCTGATTTGGAGCCAATAAACTTTATTACAGTCGCAACTCCGCACCTTGGTTCAAGGGGTAACAAACAGGTATATTCCTATCCTAGTTGGCATATATTCTGATCTTTCTCCATTATATATAACATCATTTATTAATAATCAGGTACCTTTCCTTTTTGGGGTCAATGCTTTTGAGAAAGCTGCTGGTTGTATAGTGCATTGGATATTTAAAAGAACAGGTAAACATCTTTTTCTTACTGATGAAGATGAAGGAAAGCCTCCATTACTTAGACGCATGCTTGAAGATGATGGTGAAATTCAATTCATGTATGTATATTACATCCATTTCAAGTAATTCATACTCATTTATGTACTGTTTAGTGATAATTTTCGTGCATTTTTTTACTGTTTAGGTCTGCTTTACGTTCATTTAAGCGCAGAGTGGTATATTCCAATGTAGGACATGACCGTATCCTCGTATTTGAGTCAATAAACCGTTAATTTTTTTTAAATTATAGATTTTTTCTTTTCCTTTACGGAATGATATTTTAGATATTGTGGGATGGAGAACTTCATCAATTAGGCGGAATGATGAACTACCAAAGGTAATTATTGTGGCCTGATTTTTGTTTTTCGAGTTAATTGCAGTATAGGTCCCTATAATATGTAAAAGTTGCATGACCATGATATCTTATTGTTTACAGTGGGAGGATTCTTTGAATATAAAGTATCCTCATGTTGTGTATGAAGAACATTGTAAAGCTCGTGATGGTGATGAAAGTGAATCAGTTGTGAAGGATAATAGTTTGCTAGATGAGATAGAAGGTATGTGATTCTGAAAACTTTGGGGACCATAAAGTATTTTAGAATTTTGCTTCTGAATAATATATTGGATTTTATGCAGAGAAACTAGTGACAGGACTTTCTCAGGTTTCATGGGAGAAAGTAGATGTGAGCTTTCATAGCAGTATAGTTAGATTTGCTGCTCACAGTGTTATACAGGTCTCTCTATATATACATGTTTTGTCAAGATAAAAATAATATTTGAAGATTCATTGTGGCTTTTATTTAATTTTTTTTCCTGAATATTATACAGGTTAAAGACAATTACATGCATTCAGAAGGTGCTGATGTTATACAACATATGATTGATCATTTTCTTCTTTAGTTGGAAATTATTCTATGTTAATGCAGAGAGACAGTTCTATAAATGTTTTTATTCATTCATTTTGTAATTTAATGTAAATTACTGGCATAATCCTATTCATCTACCAAATGCATATGTTAAACGTTACATGTATTTATATTCTCTTTATTACATTTGAAGAGTCGGTAAAGTTTTACATATGAATGTTCGGTCCAAATCATACATCAATTAAATCAGATTTTCATGAATGTTTTTTCTCCTTGAATAGACATTATAACGAGATTTAAGTACACTATTGAAATTGTAGCTTATTGGGCGTAATGCATACAAGAAAGAATATATGAAAAAATAAGGTCATTAGCAATTTTGCTCATGTTACTAAATAAGTTAACAATAGTAGAACAATAAATGAGGTAAAAATGTATAAATTTAAAGAGAATGATTCAAATGAATTCAAAGAGATTGACGAAATAGTTTGGTTCGGTTCCTAATAAAAGGGAGTGGAGTAAAAGCTAATGAGATAATTCGGGCTCTTGGGAAGGATAATTCAACTAGGGAGGAAGCACTTAATTACAAAGGAGGGATATGAGTTTTATGGAATGACTTTGATGTTGGAGTTCGGGTACTATCAACAGGTTAGCAAGTTTTAAACATAGAAATAACGAACTAGGATGTGATTCGTGGGTATTTTCAGCGGTATATGCTAGGACAAACCAAATGAGAGAGAAGAGCTATGGGAGGCCTTAAGACATGTTTTTGAGGGGTCAAATATGTCGTGGTTAGCAGCGGGGATTTTAATTAGGTGGGTATATAGGAGGACAAGAGTGGGGGTGTCCCAAGGATAACGAGAAAGATGGAGAAATTTGAGGAGTTGAGACATAGTGTGGCCTAATAGACTTGGGGTTTGAGGGTCCGTGGTTTGCTTGGTGTGATTCTTGGAATAATGGATAAAGAATTATGCAAAGATTGAATAAGGTGTATGAAAATTCGGAATGACATACTCTTTCCTCATACGCGCGAGTAAATCACTTGGATCGGGAACATTTGGATCATGAGCCAATTCTTATTCATCTTATTCCTAAGGATAACCATCCACCTCGACCGTGCCATTTTTGGTTTGAAGTGGCATGGTGTATCCACAAGGATTTTTGAGAATTCTTTCAAGAGAAATGGGTGAAGAATAACGAGGGTATAGGTGAAAGCATCACATGTATGAAACGACAACTGTTAAAATGCAAAGATGAGGTGTTTGGTGATGTTAATAGACGGAAACAATTACTGTTAGCCAGAATGAGGGGTATTGAACTGTCACTGCAGAGATCATATAATTCATCCTTGTTTTGGCTAGGGAAACGTCTAAGAAATGAATACCTGAATTCGTTAGAGGAGGAGAAAATATTATGGTTCCAACGATCTAAGAAGACATGGATTCGTCATGGGATAGGAACACTAGGTTGTATCATATATCAACCATCAGAAAAAGAAATCACATAAAGTGTTCCAGATTCGAGATGACAATAACAATTGGGTAATAGATTTGGAGGATCAAAGGGGACTAGTACGAGAATTTTTTGAGAATTCGTATTCGGTAACCGATGAGTTTATTAGGCCTTTCTCACTTCCTCGTCTTCTGAGTATCGATAGGAGGAGTTGAGAAATTGGCAAAAATCATAACACATGAAGAAATTCGGGCAGCGGTGTTTCAGTCAAATCCTACAAAAACGCCGGGACTGGATATGATTTCGGGTAGCGGTGTTTCAGTCAAATCCTAAAAAATGTTGGAGCACAGCTGGGCCGTGATGTGTGACATGGTTCACAAAGCTATTGGAGCTGTTAAAATTCCACAACGGCTAAATGGAACAATTATTCATCTTATTCCGAAAGTTTCCCATCCGAAAAAGGTTAGCCAGTTTCGCCCAATTAGCTTGATTAATGTCTCTGTTAAATTGATTATGAAAACTATGGTGGATAAGATTCGACCCTTGTTAGCACAATGAATAGGCCCAAATCAGAGTAGCTTTCTTCCGGTTAGGTCCACCACAGATAATATTGTATTGGTTTAAGAAGTGGATCACAGAATGCATAATTTGAAATGGAAGGGTGGTATTATGGCGGTCAAGATAGATCTAGAAAAAGCGTATGATAAATTGAGTTAACGATTCATAAAGGACACTATTAGTCAGTTCGGTTTACTGTCCAAGTGGGTTCAGGTCATCATGTTAGCCATGAGAACAAATACTATACATGTTCTTTGGGGTAGGGAGCGGCTTGAACCGTTCGTACCAGCTTGAGCCGTTCGTACCAGCTTGAGGAATTCGACAAGACGATCCATTCTCTGTATATATTTGTAATGTTTATGGGACGTTTGTTTGTTCTTATACAGGAAATATGCGATGTCAGAGAATGGAAACATTTTTCGCATACATCAGCAAGGTCCTCGTATATCACATGTTTTCTTTGTATATGATTTATTACTCTTTGGAGAGGATGCAGATAAGCAAGAGGATTTAATTAAAATTTGTAATGCAAGTTTCCGTGAAGAGGCGGGACATATAGATAGTGAATAAAATTATGTAATATATTTCTCGAGGAATATGGACCAAGAACGAAAGTAGGAATTAGCGGCGTGCAATGGATATTGTCTCAGCGAATCACTGAGAAATTATTTGGGTGCTCCTATTTCTTCGGGGAGGCTGCTACGGGGTTTCTTCAGGAAAGTCACATAAAAGGTAAAATAATAAATTACCGAATTGGAAGGCCTAACTCTTGTCCCTCGATGGACGAATACTCTTGCACAGTCACTATTGAGCGCTATCTCGGTATATTTATGTAGACTATGAAGCTTTCCATTTATGTGTGTAAGGAGATTGATCGTATCATTAGAAATTTAATTTGGGGATTGTCGTATATGGGTAGGAAGATACATTGGTTGTTTATAGAAATACCTTGTAAAGCAAAGGCCGGTTGAGGTCTTGGGTTACGAGAGGCGAGAAATTATAATATAGCCTTGTTAGCTAAGATAAGGTGAAAGATCCTCTAAAACTTGCAAATGTTATGGAGTGGGACAAATAAGAAACATTTTAGGGATTGCTTCACACATAGGGAATTTAAGACCTCAGATTCTAAAATTTGTAAAGCGATCCTTAAAAGGAGGAAAGCGCTTTGGAATGGAGCGTTAGAAATGGAGGTTGCTAATGGGGTATGGTATAAGTGAAATTGTGAGGCTAATGAAGTATACACTATTAAATCGCCATACGATTTCCATCCGTTTTGAATGAGAATTTTAAGTGGAAGATTATATGGTAATGAAATGTCCTAAAAAACAAGAGTATTACTTTGGCGGGCGGTGTGGGATCGACTACCAACGACGAACAATTTATTCATTTAGGGTGTAATATTATCGCCGTTGTGCAATTGGTGTGGAGAAAAACTGAAGTCATCAGTTCATATGGTTAGAGACTGTAAAAGGGCGATTGATTTGTGGAAGAGCTGACCGGCAGCTTGGCCAGCACTGTAGCAGCCTTCGTTGCCTAAGATTGTTGTTGTCCAGTGCCATGTGGCACCGTTAGGAGAGGGATTATCCGTGACAGGGAGCATGAAAGACATTCAGCGGACAAGAGCAGGGGATGGGCACGGTGCTGGAAGTCAGCGAGCTACTCCAAATGTGTTAATTGCTAGAAGGAGAACTCATTTGAAGAAAGAGCAATATGCTCTTCGGCTGAATTTGTGTTGGAGCAACCTGCAGTACCACATAGAGACTTTGTTTGGTGGAGTTAAGTGCTGAGTTTATGTAAGTTAGTAGAGGGGGTGGAATTTAAAATGATTATGGCAGCGGGAATGTGGATATTATGGGCGAATCGAAACAACAGAGTTATGGGAACGGGAGAGAATCAATTAACGGGGAATGGATTCCGAGCCAAAATAATATATTATGTTAAGGATTCCGTTCTAGCATGGGGTAAAGAGAGAGATGAGGGTTTAATTACTTCGGTAAGAAATGTATTGGTGCGTTGGGTTAAACTAGTGATCGGAGTTTAATTAGTTGTTGATAATTCATTTGGAAATAGTAAAGAGATTGAAGGAGTATTGCGGTATATCAATAGAGACTTTATATGTGGTTTCAGAGGACCGAACATGGGAACAACGACATACCATTTGGAGGTTAAACCGATACTCTTCAGGATCTGAATGGTTATGGAAAAAGGGTATGAAAAAGTGTACATAGAGACAGATTCACATGAATTATATGCGCTAGTGAAGGGCGGTGTAAATCCTAGAATTCGGTTTCATTCACCGCTTTAATCGTGCTTGGAGATACTTACAACTCAAGAGTTTTTGAGGTTAATCATGTGTATCGTGAAGTAAACACGTCTGCGTACGACGATAGAGATAAGAGCGCCGTGCATATATTAAGACCCCCCAGATGGTTTATAACGTCTTCTTTTGTTAGATAATTGTGAATATGTCACAGTTAGAAGTACTTTATGTTGGTAACTTACTTGTCTTTTAGCCTTATGTGACACTTTCTAAAATAACTTTAAAAATGACGATTCCATGTTTAATAATATGTTTTTATACTTCTTTTATTTATAATATTTTTTATTGAATACTGCTATTTTCAATATTAAAAAAAAAAATAGGAGTTGTATTTTCTTACAGGCTTCCACATTTCTATTTTCAACGTCTAACGACGAACATGAGAAGAGAAGTGAATTAATTGCCTTTAAGCTGCAAACTCCAATTAAAAATGGAGCTTTCTCTCTCTTCATCTCTTCGCTCACTTTCTCTCTCTACACCTTCATCAAACCTTTATCTTCACTACTCCAGAAATGTCACCCCGTTTCTTTCAAATAATTTCCCCAACCCAAATTTCAGATACAAATCATCATCTCTCAAAAATCCCGTGATTTGGCGCCAAAATCGCCAAATCAGAGTCGTTAATTCAACTGACGCTACTTCCGGCGCCGGTGATAAAAATGACGACGGATTCGTCCTCGAAGATGTTCCTCACTTAACAAATTTCCTCCCTGATTTACCGGTAATAATGCAAAATAAATTTTGATACATATTCTACAATTGACTTTGATTCTGTTCATAGAACTTATAAATTTAGGTATGCTTCAGTATATCATTATCCAAATTATTATTCCACATATGAATTGAAATGTTTATTTCGTAATTTTGTAATCTAATTTGAGCTGATTTATGATATTTGAAGTGCTATGATTATAATCATATGATATATTGATATCGAATCTGAACTATTACCAGCAGTTCCTCCAATACCTCGTGCCTGCTCATGCAATTATAATGTCTTGGCAGGAATTTTTATTTGGGGGAGAGGGTAAAGAGTCTCCATTTTTTTTTTTTTGAGTTAATTGCCCTATAGGTCCCTAGATTACTGCTCCACAATTCAATATTATCCACTTTAAAGCTGCCAACACTTTGATCTTTTAACTCATACTTTATCATTATTTAACATTTCAGTCATATCCAAGTCCACTTAAACAGAGCGAAGCTTATGCGATAGTAAAGTAAGTATGTGTTTTTTTCCTTCCAATTCACATCTTTCCCTTTTGCGTGCAAAACTTTGTTTCGTGCACGCATTAACCAAGACATTTATTCATTGTCTCAGGAGAACCTTTGTCAGTCAGGAAGATGTGGTTGCTCAGGAAGTATGTGTCCTTGTCAAAATTTCTTGGTCTAACTCTAAAATGTAAATTGATATTATGTTTTCTTTTAATAGATTGTTGTTCAGAAAGATAGTCCTCGTGGAGTACATTTCAGGCGTGCAGGGCCTCGAGAAAAGGTAAGGACCTTTCCGTAAAATGGCTAATACACCATTAATATCAGGTCTTAAAAATGCTTCTGTTACTAGGTTTATTTCACACCAGAGGAAGTACGTGCTTGTATTGTCACTTGTGGAGGTTTATGCCCTGGAATCAATACTGTAATTCGTGAAATAGTATGTGGTTTAAAAGACATGTATGGTGTAGAGGACATTCTTGGGATTCAGGTGAGTGAGTGTTCGAGCATGAAAAACTAGTTTTTTTTACTGCATTACCAATGGTAAATTTAGCGTATTTTTGTCAGGGAGGATACAAGGGTTTTTACAGTAAAAATACTACGAAGCTGAACACTAAAGTTGTTAATGATATACATAAACGTGGTGGAACATGTCTTCAAACTTCACGAGGAGGTTCTGATACTAAAAAGATAGTTGATAATATACAGGATCGAGGGATTAATCAGGTGACCATAGTTTAACTTTCTCAATACATGAGTTAGCTATTTTCGTAATAATCTATTGCTTTTTCTGGGTTTTAGGTTTATATAATTGGAGGAGACGGTACACAAAAAGGAGCCGCTGCAATTTACAAGGTGACTATTTAAATATTTTGGCTAAATTTCCAAAATAAGCCTTAGACTATGGGGCATGGGCTGTAAGTTATGGCCCAAAATAAATTATTTTCAAAGTTTTGGTCTATTTCTGCACATGCCCCATAGTTTGATGCTACTTTGAGAATTTACCCAATTAAATTTGTTCAACATTTCTCTGTTAGTCAATTATGATCCTTAATATCTGGGAAGATTTTAAAGTAACCTACTTTTGTCAAGGAAGTTGAAAAACGCGGACTTAAAGTTGCAGTAGCTGGAATTCCTAAGACAATTGATAATGATATTGAGGTAATTTTTACAACATTCTTAAATAGTCAATACTTTAAAAAAAAAATCATTTATGTTGATTAAGTGGTCTCTTTTATTCAGGTGATTGACAAATCTTTTGGGTTTGATACTGCTGTAGAAGAGGCTCAGAGGGCCATTAATGCTGCACATGTGGAGGTTGAAAGTGTCGAAAATGGAGTTGGAATAGTCAAACTTATGGGTCGATACAGTGGTAAATAAATACCTTGAGTATTGTATAGTCAATAAGGGTAAAATACCAAATTATTCATCCTCCTCTTACTTCTTCAGGTTTCATTGCTATGCATGCCACCTTAGCAAGCCGAGATGTGGTATGACTATTTGTGATTACTTGAATAAGTCTAAAATACCCTCGGTCCCACCTAAGTTAAAATGATTTTGGTTTGTAACAGGATTGCTGCTTAATTCCAGAGTCTCCGTTTTACTTGGAAGGGCAAGGTGGTCTTTATGAATTTGTTGAACAAAGGCTAAAGGAAAACGGACATATGGTAATAGTACTTGCTGAAGGAGCAGGACAAGATTATGTAGCTCAGGGTATGAATGCAGAAACTGCGAAAGATGCCTCTGGAAATAGGCTTCTTTTAGATGTTGGTCTTTGGTTAACTCAAAAAATTAAGGTACTATAAAATAATTAATTATGTTAGATTTGATTTACATAAATTAATTATGTTTGCATTTTGCAGGATCATTTTACAAATGTCCAGAAGATGATGATAAATCTTAAATATATAGGTACTTTGGGTTATTCAGTATTTATTTTTCCACATTACTTCACTAATTTAAATTTGATTGTGACATTTTTACAGATCCGACGTACATGATTCGAGCAATACCAAGTAATGCATCGGATAACATTTATTGTTCCCTTCTTGCCCATAGTGCTGTTCATGGAGCCATGGCAGGTTACACAGGCTTTACTGTGGGACCAGTTAATAGCAGACATGCTTATATTCCAATTGGAGTAAGCATTTGTATGTCTTGCCTGTTTTAATATTTCCCATAATATGTAAAGTTGTGTGATCTAATAGTTTTGTGTTGGTGAAATTGCAGAGGGTTACTGAATCTACGAATACTGTGCAGTTGACGGATAGGATGTGGGCCCGGCTTCTCGCATCAACTAATCAACCTACGTTTTTAAAATACTGTGAAGTTATGCAAGAAAGAGTTGATAAATTGACTATAGATAAAATGCACAATATGAAAATCACTTCCATTTGAGATTCATATTAATAACTTCTCACCTTGGCATATACATACATTACATATTTTCAAGTGCCATGATTATCTTATATCTGATGAATTACTCAGATGAGTGAGCATCTGGTTCTCAAATTATATTTTTATTCTCGATTCTTTAATATTTTAGCTGTTTTATGTGTCGTGTATTTATTCGGATCTATAACTTCAATATTATATTCTTTCTGATTCAATATATTCTTGTTATATGTGTATATGTTTGTATCAAAATTAATATTTGTTTTTGTAAGTGAATTTCATAGTATTTTATATTTCACCTTTTTAGGCCATTTATTTTCCCCCCATCTTTTTAGATTTTTTTTCTGTTTTATTCCTCGTTATTTTCTAGCAACTCCCAAGGCTAACACCTGCACCTGGCCAACAACAACTCCCCATTTAAGGAAGTTGCCCTACTTCTAGGGTGCAAAATGTGCTTTATCCTTAAGAAACAATTTATTCTTATATGGTAAGATATGATTAAAAGTAGTTTAAGGATTCTTTAATTAACTAATATCTTTGTCGTTGGAGTGTTAACTCGAAATGTCTGTTGTTTCTAAAATTATGTATACATTAAATTGTTTTAGTTTCTATTCTCTCTCATACCATATTTGTTTGATTGTGCCCTGAATATTATATATCTAAGCATCCTATATATAATTTTAGGATATTTTAGTCTATAATAATTTGTTGTAGTGCCTACTTGCAAAAATTATAGGTTATAATTGTGTTTATGTCCCTTATCTTCAATAACTGTACTTAAAATAAATATATTCAAGCTATTTTTTGAACTGTATTCAAGCTAGTTTATTAAAATACGAATATTAGTAACCGTCAGCTTAATAAACAGATGCAGGTTAGGACCTAACATAAAAGAAAACACTCATACACTCAATCCAAGTTAGACTCAAAGTTCTAAAAGCCACTATAGAAGCTAAAAGGGGTGAATTGCTCAATGAAGAAAAGAAAGACATAAAAGAATAAAAAAAAGAAATAAGTAGGCTTAAAGAAAAATCCATCTCATTTCATGGGAATACCTTGTCTTGTTAAAATATTTATTATATTCTATTTTTTCGTTGAATATATGAATTCTTATACTATCATCTAGACGTTTATGTCTCTTGCATAGAATTAGATTTTATTTTATAAATTGTTCTTTTTTTATGTTAATATAATGTCAAGAAAACACATAGTTAAAAGACATTAATCAACAACCTGATTTAGTACCATAACTCAAGATATAGATGACTAACCTTATTGTAATAAATAATGCATTTGGAGGATTAGATGTAAATTTTAAAATATAATCAGAGAAAATATAATTATTTTAGGTTCAAAATGGTAGATAGCTTATCATACTACCATAGGCTATGAACCTAAGAAACCAAATTACTTGCGTTGCTTAAGTAGAGTGTATAACACATATAGGTAATCACAAGCTAGACTTAATAGTGTCTTAGATTAAATAAGTCTAAAATTCCCTTATAAAAATACTTAAGATTAAGGTGTCGTTTGTTTTTTAAGTAATAAGTGCTGAATGCTGAATGAACATCTGAATAGAACTTATTCTGTTAAGAGGCAGTGTCTGAATGATTCAGACTTAGTTTGAAATCTTAATGAAACAGAGCCATTAAGAGGTATTCAGATCTGAATTGGCCAGGAAAAACAAACAGTCCTATTGATCCAGTGTCTTAATGAACCAGATTAAGACCTCATTAAGTGTAAACAAACACCCCCTAAAAGACACATAAATTTAGATAGTATCCCAAATTATCTTTCTCATATCATAAATTTCGTCTTTATTTATATTTTGTACTTACTTTTGGTAAATATAATGTCAACCACTTAGCTAATCTAAGTTTAATTAACCTATATAGAGAATCCCGATTCTTATTATATTGTACAATTAATCCATATTTTGTTAAAGATGGATATTAATTTTAAATTGAGTATATTCGTAGTCGTAGCATAATATTTATAACAATCTTGATTACTTTGCAAAAATTAACAATACTTAACAAGTATCATTGGGTGTAATAGCGTGGGGTGGAGTGGTTAAAATATATTAAATAGTAAATTATTATGAAAAGAAGTAAAAATAGTGTAACAATTTAACAAAAAATAATTGTTTAGCATAAAAAAATTAACGGTGATATGCACGTGTTAAATTTATCAATAATATAACAAAGTATTAATTTTTGGGCAAAATTTTAAAAGGATAATTCCCAATCTATATTAAATTTCAAAGTTTTTTCTACGGTCCACATTTATCCATATAAGTGGTGGTCAGGATTTAATCTATCTAAACATAAGTGGTGGTAAGGATTGATTCTGGCCCCACTTATCATTTTTTATTTTTTTTGAACCTGTGTTCGATTCCTGTCAACGGAATTCATTTTTGCTTTAGCGTCTTCAGACACGTTTTTTTTTAACCTGGATTTGATTCCTGTCAACAGAAGTCATTTTTGCTTTAGTGTCTTCAGACACGGGTTTTACCTAGTTAATTACAATTCCACACTTTACCTTCCCAAAAAAAAGAAGGAGCAAATTACTCCTATTTACAAATTATTAACTTAATTCCTAATGAAACACATTGTCATATTTATCTTCCATTATTGCCTATATGTGATTTTTGTTTTTTTAATTTTTTTAAAAATTTTTTTAAACTTTTTTTCAGATTTTTTTTTTTCGAAACTTTTTTTCCCGATTTTTTTTTTCAGAATTTTTTCCCTGAATTTTTTTTAGATTTTTTTTTTTAAATCGAAATTGCAGGTTATGTGTTGCTGTAACACACAAATATAGATTTATGTGTTCCTATAACACACAAAGTCATAAAATCGATCTACAAGATTCTCTTCTTTAACAAAATTGATTTTTTCACTCTTTATTAATCGCATATACCCTATTTTTTATTCGTTTTAACTATATTGATATATTTTTTTTGTCCAACACTTTTTTGTTTTTTTTGTGTGTTTATGTTTCAGGGTTTTGTGTGACTGCAAGTCACACAAAACTTGATTTTGTTTATTCCAATTCTGTGTATTCTTGGAACACACAAATCTCATAATTGTGTATTGTTAGAACGCACAAATATAAGATTTGTGTATTACAAAACTCAAATTTGTGTATTCATAAAACACATAAAAATCGAATCTATGTATTCCTAGAATACACAAAACTTGATTTCGTTTGTTCCAAATCTGTGTATTCCTGTAACACACAAATCTCAGATTTGTGCATTCCTGGAACACACAAATCTCAGATTTGTGTATTCATGGAACACATAAAATTCAAAATTGTGTATTCATGGAACACATAAAAATTAAATTTGTGTATTCATGTAATACACAAAACTTGATTTTGTTTGTTCCAATTATGTGTATTCCTGAACACAAAAATCGCAGAATTGTATTACTGGAACACACAAATCTCAGATTTGTGTATTAATGGAACACATAAAACTCAAATTTGTGTATTCATGAAACACATAAAACTCAAATTTGGCCGGAAAAGTTGGTCAAAAATATTTTGGTAGGAAATTTTTGTTTGGTGGAAAAATTTAGTGAGATGAACACAATTCAAGGGTATTATTGTCTATTATATCATTTATATTAGACATGCATGACTTTTAAGGTCAATGTCAACACCTCCTAGGGTGGTTATGGTAATTGCCCTAATCAATCTTTGTATACCTAAACAACTCTTATTATTGAATATATTATTCTATTTTTAATATAATATTTATTTTTAATATTAAACAAATAATAGAGCACCTTCACCACCATTACCATTACCACCACCACCACCACCACCACCACTACCTACTACTAATTCAATCACACGCGCGCGTCCAAGATTTCTAAAATTATTCATAACTAATTCTAAAAAAATAGAAAAATAAAAAAATTGCATCTTTGGACGAGGCATATTAATATTTACGTATATGATTATTTTTTGAATTTTTTTTAATTTTTTTCGCAAACATGAAATTCATTGTTCCAAACAAGGAATTCATTATTCGGAAAAAAGAATTTATTGTTCGAAACAATGAACTTCATGTCTAAGGAAAAAAAATTTAAAATAAAAAAATATTATAGACATAAGTATTAATTTGTCTCGTCAAAAGATACAAACATTTTGTTTCCTGATTTGTTTAGAATTAGTTATCACAATTAAAAAAAAAATCAGACACACAAGTATGTATGATGGAATTAAAAGTAGTAGGTAATGTTGGTGGTTGTAGAGTGGTTGGATGGTGATGGTAATAGGGTAATAGAGTAATGATGATGGTGGTAATAGAATGGTTAGATTTAAATGATAAATAATAAAGCTATAAAATTATATAAAAATATTTTTTTAATAATTATTTTTAATAAAAAAATTATTAGAGATTATTTTTAGAGCCAATTGTTGATTGATGCCTATTAAAAAACTTATTTAGAAAAAGGTGCCTAGAAAAAAATATTTATTGAAAACAGCCCCTTATAATTAACAATTAAAAAATAAGAAAAAACCTAATAAACACGCGCGCGCGTCCGTGAAATTTTTTTAAAATCGTCATAACTAATTCAAAAAAAAACAAAAAAATCAAAAAAAATTATATTTGGATAAATCAAATTAATATTTACGTCTATGATTTTTTTCGGAATTTTCTGATTTTTTTGATTTTTTTTGATTTTTTTTGATTTTTTTAATTTTTTTTTCGGAGACACGAAATTCCATGTTTAAAACATGGAATTTCATGTTTGAAACATGGAATTTCATGTTTAAAACATGGAATTCCATGTTTATTTCACGGTTTAAAACATGGAATTCCATGTTTAAAACATGGAATTCCATGTTTAAAACATGGAATTCCGTGTCTGCGAAAAAAAAATTAAAAAAATTCGAAAAAATTAAAAAAATTCAAAAAAAATCAAAAAAATTCATAGACGTAAATATTAATTAGATTTATTCAAAAATATTTTTTTTTTAATTTTCTGATTTTTTTTGAATTAGTTATGACGATTTTAAAAAAATTTCACGGACGCGCGCATGTGATGGAATTAATAAAGGTATAGAAAATATAAAGGGGATGTTTTCTATAAATAATTATTTCATTAGGCATTTTTTTATAAATAAGATTATTGAAGGCATAAAAATAACATTTAGAGATAAAATTTTCAATAAGTTTTTGTCAATTAATGACTAACAATAAACAAGAACACTCTTCCAAAAAGAACCAATAACACTGTTTCCACATAATTCACAGCACGTTGAGTGGTTGAGACCGTAATAATAAATTATAATTAGAGTTGTATCAGTAACGGTCATCAGCCACTTGTTTTTGCCAGTAGATTTTTTTTTTTTGTTCAAAGTTTTGCCAGTAGATTCAAATATATTTACTACATAAACCTTGAGAGTTGAGAGTCTTTATAGGATGGTTGTTAGTTGTGATAGTGATAGAAGATATATAATCCAACAACTTTTTTGTACAGAAAATTTCCACTTGCGTTGAGTAACTATCAGATAGATGCAGTAGACAAAGTTCTGTAGCCTTTATGAAAGGCAATCTCTTACGTCAATCCTTTGCATCTAGTCTACAACGCAACTAGATTCATAGCTATAGTTCACTTTTATCCACTCTTTCTGCTTGCTGCACCGGTCCAATGATTAACTGATGCAGCCCGGCCCCATGCACAAAGTTCCGAGAAGGGCCGGAGATGGGGGGTGTGGTGGTGGTGGCGGAGTGTGCGCGGGCAGCTAGGGATGTAGGTGAGATTTTCTGTTTGGGGGCAATGGAGATTCTTTTTTGAGTTAATGAACCATAAGTCCCAATATAGTGCAAAAAGTGCATATTCATCATAAAAATTTCAAATAAATCAAAGTCCAAAGAAGAAAAATTTAAAAGTTACGTGGTCAAGTTGAAGTATTGAAAATATGAAGGGACATATATTTAGCTCCCATTTATACAAAGAAATTGACTCTCAATTATTCTTAGTAGTATGTCTTATGTCTCGAACCCCAATATTCAGGTCTATCTAAATTGGCCTCCTAATTTTTAATCAAAATTCCTAGATTTGTCCTGGTTGGATCTACTTTAGGATATGTGCTTAGGGTTAATTAGCAATCTACAAAATATTGTTTTTATATTGGAGTGTAATTTCAATCCTGTAACAAAAGATTGTTCTCATGACTAATTGGTGTACCCTTTCTGATTGCACTGGCCGAACCTTTTGCAATTAGGGCAAGAAGCATGTGCATTTACTTATTTAAATATGATTTTTCAAGATAGGGTAAATAACTCATTTGGTCCCTTATTTCTGTATATTTTGACAATACAGATTAGTCCTTTTTTTTCTAAAAAAGTAACATTTCAATTCCTTATCTTTTGATTTTATGTCAACTTTAATCCAGTCTTTTATCTTTTGATTTTGACAATGTTTGTCCTTTTTCATTATTTATAAGTATTGCAATCTTTAGACATTTCTTGAAACAATATACTATAAAAATAGCAAGACTTTGAATAGTATCTGTACAACCAGATTATCCGGCACTTGGAGGATTAAGGAGCAGAATATAATAAATAAAGAAAGAACAATACAATAAGTAGACGAAAAATGTGAAAGAGCAAGAAACTGAAAGGATAATCGAGAAGCCATAGTAAATTCAATAAAATTTAAACCTTGAGAGCTAAAAGTTGAAAGTCTTTATAGGATTGTTGTGACTTGTGAGAGTGATAGAAGATGATAAGACAACTTTTTTAGTAAAAAATTTCCACTTGCATGCGTCGAGTAACTATCAAATGCAGCAGACAAAGTTCTGTAGCCTTTATGAAAGGCATTAATTGATCATCCATCCTTTGCATCTGGTCCTAGAACGCAACTAAACACTCTCTACTGATTATGGGGCCCCATGGACAAAGTTCCAAGTTCCGGGAAGGGTCCGATCCAGGGGTGGTTGATGTTGGGTGTGTGTGTGGGTGGAAACACAATCCTGGTGAGAGCTTTTCATCGTAGTGGTAATGTGGGATGAAGCCTAGTCTTGCCTATTGTTCTAGTCCATTTCCAAACTATGCCCGAACCACGTTCAACCTCTCAATTAGGAATCAGTTTTGAAATCAGATTTTCTTAATTATAAATGTGAAAAACATGTAGCGATGTAGTTTGGAACGTATCTGTACCGGTTTTAAGGGTTAGCTGGTTTTAAATTTAATTTTTCCTTTTCAAATTATACACATGTAATAAGGGGCGGAGCAGGATTTTTTGTTAGGGAGGGCTTAGGGGGTTGGGGGGCAATGCCCCCGAAAAAAATTATTTTGCCGTATTTGCACGATAAGTCTACATATTATGCAAAAATTGCTAGATAGATCCTTATATAATGCTAAAATGCATTATAAATCCCTATATTGTGTAAAGATTGCAATATAAGTCTGAATATTTTTTTTTTAAATTAATCATTCGAAAAATTTCTTTTTTTATTCAAAATAACATACATTTTGTTGCAAAAAAACAAAAAATCCTATAAATAAAATCATTTAAAGTCTAATAAAATAAATTTTAAAATTTAGGGGGCCCAAATGAAATTTTTTAAAACATTTAAGAGTTAATTACAAAAAAATCTATGGAAAAAAAATTAAAACGAACCAAGAAATTGAATATTTAATGGTATTTACGTTCCAATTTCGTTCATAAATTTTATTATTTGATAGAATTAATCTCTAAATTTTAAGTTAGAGAGGGCTAATTTTATGCTATAATTTATTTTAGTTATATTTTTATCTATTTTAAAAAAATGTAAGTTAAATTATAGTGGGCTGGATAAGTTGGGGTGGGCTGCAGCCCACCTCAGCCCACCCCTACATCCGCCCCTGCATGTAATATATAAGCAATATGCAAAGAAAATTAATGTTATTAGTAACATTATTGAATACAAAATATACACTATTCACTATCATTTTAATATAAGTTGAATAAATTAGATTAGTAAGATCGATATTTGGTCTAGTGATTAGACTATTCCGCAGAGACCAAAAGCACCTGAGATCGAGAAAAAAATAATAATTTAAAAAAAAAACCAATACCATAAGTATCTCTAATATAATATATTTTTATATCAATTTCTTAAAATATAATACCACATTACAAAACACAATATATGTAATAATTATTATGAATGGTAATAAAATATTGAGAAGGTGAAAAGCAATTCTATTAAATTATAAGAGTGTAGAATATTACAATGTAGAGAGTTTTATTTATAGAGGAGTAAAACCCTAGTAGTCAATTATATGGGGATCTTACATGGGCTATATATCTTATAGTCTATTATAACTGGACTCTATAACACAACCCAAATGAATATCTAATAAATATATGTTTATAAAGCTCCTCCTGGATATTTATTTATTGGTCTCTTTAATATACGTTTTGATGTTGCCACATTAAAAACCTTGCTAGTAAAACACAAAATTTAGTCAAGAGAAAAAGAGTGCGACACGTATATTATCTCCCCTCATGTGTACAATATTTAAGATAAATTCTTGAGTCGACGCATGCCAATCTTGTGCACCAATTTCTCAAACGCTGACGTAGATAATGCCTTTGTAAACATATCTGCTAAATTTTCACTTATCTTATGGATGTTCACTTCACCTTCTTTTGGAGTTCATGTGTGAAGAATTTTTTTGGCGAGATGTGTTTGGTTCTGTCACCTTAAAGAAATATTCCCTTGATTTGAGCAATATTGGCATTGTCTTCATACAATATGGTTTGACTTGTTTTCTTTGTTAAAATATGACATTCTTTCTGAATATCTTGAGTTAAAGATCTCAACCAAACACATTCCCAGCTTGCTTCATGTAATGCTAGGATCTCTGCATGATTTGATGAAGTGGCTGATAAAGTCTGTTTTGTAGAACGCCAAGAAATTGATGTACCACCAAAAGTGAACAAGTACCCAGTTTGTAATCGTCCTTTATGTGGACCAGATAGGTAAACTAGCTCTTCTCGAGAATTTTATGGATACAAAAGTCCTAGATCAATGGTTTCTCTAAGGTAACGCAGTAAATGTTTGATTCCATTCCAATGCCTTCGAGTCGGGGCAACATTATATCTTGCTAATAAATTTACAGAGAATGCTATATTTGGTCTAGTGTTGTTAGCAAGATACATTAGTGCTCCAATGACACTTAAAAATATAAATTTTAGACCAAGTATTTCTTCATTATCTTCTCGTGGACAAAAAGGATCCTTTTGCACATCTAGTGTACGAACCATCATACGAGAAGACAAGGGATGCGATTTATTCATATTAAACCTCTTCAGTATTTTCTCTGTATATGTTGATTGATGGAGAAAAATATTATCTGATAAATGTTCAATTTGCAAGCCAAGGCAAAACTTAATTTTTCTGAGATCTTTGATCTCAATTTCGTTACTTAAGTTTGTGGTAGCTAATTTGAGTTCCTCAAAGGTCCCAATTATTTTCAAATCATCAACATACAAGACAATAATGACAAACCCATTGTTTGATTTCTTAATAAAAACACATGGGTTTATGGACTATTGGTGTATCCTTCTTTAAGTAAGGTATGTACTGAGACTGTTATACCACATTCGTCCAAATTGCTTTAACCCGTACAAAGATCTTTGTAATTTGACTGAGTTTTTTTTTTTGGAATTTCGAGTTGCATGAATCTGGTATTTCCAGTCCTTCGAGGACTTTCATATAAATTTCACTATCAAGTGATCAATAAAGGTAAGCATTTACCACATATATTATACACATTTGAAAGCCTTCAGAAATTGCCAGTCCTACTAAAAACCAAGAAGTGATTGCATCGACCACTGGAGAATATGTCTCCTCATAATCAATCTCTGGCTTTTGGGAGAAACCTTGTGCTACAAGCCGTGCCTTATACCACATAATTTCATGATTTTCATTTCTTTTTCGCACAAATACCCACTTGTAGCCAACAAGTTTAACATTTTCAAGTGTTTGGACTATAGGTCCAAATACTTCACGTTTAGCAAGTAAATTAATTAAATTTTGTTGCGTCTTTCTAATTTGGCCAATCGTGTCTATGTCCGACATTCTTGAATAGATTTTAGCTCAAGGTCCTCGCTTTCATTCATTAAGTCTCCAACTACTGCATATGCAAATATGTTGTTAACACTGATTTGGTCTCGAACCCATATATTTCCTATTGAGACATAATTGATAGATATCTCTTCATTTTCAGCAGTTTCATTTTCTACTTTTTGCTCATGTAATTGAGATTCTATTGAAGTTTCCCTTTTACCAATTTTTGGGGTTTCCATTTCTACAGGATTATCCAAAATTTTATATTGTCAACTTGATTGCTTAGCTTCCCTTTTTTCTTGGATCCTTATCTTTTGAACCGATTTGCCTACCACGCTTTTTGACGTGTGATTGTCTCGTGAGCGGGTTGCTCATTTAAAATATTTATTTTAACGGGAGCACTTGTAGGTGGTATGTGTGACTTAGTCACTTTCTTAGTATCAACAAATGCATCTAGTAATTGGTTCACAATCTTTTATAAATGAATTATTTTTTGAACTTTTTGTTCAGATTGATTTGTGCGAGGATCTAAATGAAATATTGATGCTCAATTTTTTTTGATACTCAATTATTTTTTCTATGCTAGTACTCAGTAAAATCTTTAAGTATACCCCGGGTGGCGACGCCTACGATGGTTGGTGGGTGACGGTAGAAGTTGAAAAACACATATACTCAGTGAGTTGGTAATTCATACCTATTACCACTTGTTTTTTTATTTTTATGTGATTTTTGTTTAATTTGAAGTTATTTTTAATATAAGGTCATCTATAAAACTGGATGGCATTGAGAAACTAGTCACATATTTTTTAATAAATAACTAAGTTTTAAAAACTTAGTTCAATCATTCTATTATTATATAAGCTAAATAACTCAAGGTCTCAATTGTTCTCTTATTTTTGTGTAGGTTGACCAACATCATTCCTTTACTGTAACATTATATCTTTTAATTTTGTGACAAAGTTAGTCCTCTTTTTTAATTTCATTACTTCATTATCATAACATGGCAAAATGGCACAAAATCAATTTTTTATTTTTTTGTCAAAACACAGAATCAAAAGATACGCTAGACTAAAAGGTTATATTTACAGGATAAGAGACCAAATTATGAAAAGGTCTAAATAAAGGATCAAATATATAATTTGTCCTTTATCTATTCAATTACCACTCATCGAAAATGATATTTTTATAATCCCTCTGCATATCCTCGCGTGTTGAGGATTAAGAGGATCGGCATTTATGTACAAATTCCTGAGGGGGATTCTGAATGTAGTTATCTAGATTATACAAGAAATCCTGAATCTACATCTCCTACGATATTATATAATGTTTATGCTTCTTTTACTCCCACGCAATCGATTCCACCTTAACAAGGTTGGATTCTTCGATTCTATCGAATTCTGCCACCACCATCCTCTCCATTCTCCTCCTCTTCCGTCCAGAAGTTGGTGGCGGTGCGAACTTTCCGGCCTCAACAGGAAAATTCAAGATGGCTCTGTTTCCTCTCATCTTAAACGCAGCGCAATCGTAAGCTCTAGCCGCATCAACAGCTTCGTCAAATGTACCTAGCCATACGCGAGAACCTTTCCGTGTAGGGTCTCGGATCTCTGCTGCGTATTTCCCCCATGGCCTTTTTCTTACCCCTCGATAATTCTTTTTATCTCCGTTTTTCCTCGCCTCAAACCTCGGTGCTATAGGCTTCGACAATTCTGTGCTGGTAATCTTTTCTTGCTTTGTTTCATTCTCAAAGATATCGAAATTGAAGTACTCAGAAGTTGGTGATTCGGGGACTGAAAGGGGCGAGTATGACTCCGATTCAGATGAGAAACAACGGTTAAGATTTGTGACGAAGGATTCGGCGGAAGTAAACTCTTCAAGAAGGTGTTGTCGGATGAGTTCCAACGTTAATGATTCATCTGATGTTGTCATAAGTGACATTTTTGAGATGAAATTTTTGAAAGTTTTGAAGTTATGATTTATGAATGAAGTGAAACATCAAGGTGCTCATATATATGTGTGTTGTTAGATACGGTTTTGACGCTGCTACTGATATTATAATTTGAGTAAAAAGGCACATTACCCCTGGTTACACGAAATTGCATAACATACTTCAAGGTTTAAAAATTAGCAAAATAAACCCTATATTTTCATCGTTCCCGGGGTCTCTTTTAACCTATTAATTTTATGAGTAATGATATATTCCATCCAAATTCATACCACCCAAATGTCACCCAATGACGTGGCGTGAATTGATTGGTTACAAATCTTTAATCAAATCAAGAAAATAAATACATTAACAATTTGTAACCAATCAATTCACGCCACGTCATTGAGTGACATTTGGATGGTATGAATTTGAATGGTATATATCATTACTCTAATTTTATATCCCTATTTTTTTTTTTAATTACTTCCTCTATGTCCTTACTTTAAATACCCCAGTTTTTAGTTTTTTTAATAGTTTTTAAAATGATTACGATAAAGGGATAAAAATAGATTATATTTTTAAAAGAAATATACTCACATTAGTTGTTTACAATTTATGCATAATATTTCATTCAAGAACACACTATCTCATTATCCCCACGTCGGTCAATAACATGAAAATCAGACAACTAATATATATTAGATAATAAAACGCATCAAAAAGACATAGTTGAGAACTATCCAATTACCGAAACATACACAAAGAATAACCAAAAAAGATACCGAAACGAACATATACTGAACCAAATACCGACGAAACCGAACCGATAAAAACCATTCATTTCGATAGCAACACTTTTAAAAACGAAACCATTGGGTTTCAGTATTGTCGGATTGGACCGTGTTCACCCCTAACCTATAAGAAGCTTAGAGAGTTAATTTTCTTTTCCTATACATATGAGGTCTAGTGACTAGTAAGAGAACTTTCACTAAAAAATTCTCACGGGTTACTCCCGCACTCCTAAGAATAGACCGTTTGTCCCGGTCTCTTGTTAAGTATCATCATAATTTATAATGGGTTTGAAAACCGCATAGGCGCGACCCTTAATTCCGCTTTAGTTTTTGCCATTCAATCACATTCGCATTTGTTCACGAAATATGTCATTGATCTCATACATTATGTGGACGCCAAGGATTTGTTTACAAGTGGTTAGTGTCGCATCCGCCATTTCTCTGCAGGGGCGGATTCATAATAGATTTATGGGGGGAACGAAAAATTAGCGGGGTTCGGGGTGGTAGGTCTAATTTTTTTTTGGTAATTTTAGACTTAGCAGACGAAATTTTGGTTTGGGGGGGGGGGGGTGAATTTTGGCTTGGGGCGATTTTAGACTCGTGGATAGGGGGTGAAGTTAATTTTTTGTAAAGATTTTTTGCTAAAAAACAATTTGGGCACTTTATCGCTGTGTCCCGGGAGCTAAGAGGCGGCCGCCCCTCCCTCCCACCCACCCTCATATCCGCCCATGTTCCGCGACACTTTCGTCATCCTATTTTAGCGTGTATAACTCTCACGAGTACGTCTCAACAAAAATTACTTCAAATCCACAATAAACTGTCATATGAAAACATAAAGTGAAGTACATACCTCTAGATGAAAAGTAGAGATAATATCACATGCTCCCAAAAAAACACATATATACATTCTATTCAGGTCCTTAAATAACGCCAATCCCTTCTTTAGGTGGGATGTTTCCAAAACTTCAGTCAGATGAAGGTTTTGTCCATTTCACAAACACGTTTCTCAGAGACACAATCAATCCTCTATCTATTTATCTACCCCATCCTAAAAGAGAATTTTTCCAAAGGACAATTATTGTTAAATGATCTCAGTAAAGCTACACTTGTGAAAAATACCTGTCTATCCTCATATAAGGGTAAATGTACATAAATCACACTTTAAAATTCATCGAATTTCCCACATCGTACTCGTTACTCGCCTATTTCAATTGAAAATTTGCAAATATCATAACTATTCTAATAATAATCAGAAAAAATATAAGTTTACGGGATTTAAGATCATGATATCCATATATATATATATATATATATATATATATATATATATATATATCAATGTTCTGAATTCTTTTAAATTTTTCATGTAAAAATTTAGACAATCGTAACTAATACAATATAACTAAAGTAGAAAAATTAGTGACAATTTAGAATTTTTGCTAGATGTTGAATTTTAAATTCACCGCTGAGCGTCCAAGCATATATTTGAACATGTTTCGTGTTACCATTAAGCATTCTCAGAGATGTCGTTGAGCTGGCTCAGATGGACCCGACTCAGTTACTTCTTTGAGCATGTCCAGTGAATTCTTTGTATTTTGAAAAAAACAATATTAGAAAAACTTAATTAGTACATTAAAAAATAACTTTTAAATATTAGTGGTTTTGAACTCTTGAGATCACTATAAATTATGGAAATTTAAGATTATTGCTAAATATTTTAAATACAAAGTCCATCACTGAGCGCTCAAATATATCTTTCAACGTGTTCGGTGTTACCATTGAGTATTCTCAGAGGTGTCGGTTGGCTGGCTCAAATTGCCTGACTCTGTAATATCTCTGAGTATTCTCAAAAAATGGCATAAATACATCCACAACTATTAAAAAATTTATAACTAAATCAGCATCCGTTAACTATAATTTTTTTTATCAAAACTATATCCCTGTCTCTTAACGAACGACTAACCCACATCCCTGATTGTAATTTGTATGATAATCTAAAATGAACTTAATAAAATATTTAAGAAATAAAAAAGTTATTTTAATTAAACCTGAAATGTAAAAGAAATATTATTCAAATCCTATAATTACGGTTATATATTATAACCTTTATATTTTTCATTTCATTAATAAAATAATTTTCTTAAGCAACCCCCACCTTCATCACCTCATGCCCCTATGTTGTCGGACCACGACCTCCCGCTACTGTTGTCGTCAGTCCACCATCTTCAGCCACCGTCGTCCCAAACCTGGTTATAGAAATTGAAAGGCGTTGATTTCTCCAACATAATTTGGGAAAGCTACCGCCACCCAAAACCTGGAAAACCATTAAGCCTCCATGTAAATGTGATTTGCCTTAAAGCCCTTATTCTAATGTGTTATGTCCACGCACTCGCATAGTAGTTCATTACATCAATTCACAGAGTTTGTACTGCGCTTCATTAGTGCTACAACTATAGTGTATCTGTCTCAATGTCTAGTTCAGTAATACCCACTCCTATTCCATCTTCATCCCAAAATGAAGTGCAATATGCACAAAGCTCTGAGGTAAGTGTTGGATCCACCACACACACCCTTGCAAATCCATTTAATAACATGTCATATGTATCTCGAAATAACCCCCTATTTCAATTATTGTTAGCTCATGTAACCCATCAATATTCAGCTTGATTCCAATCTCTGATATTTTTCATCCATATTTTTACCTAAAGCCGGTCCTTACGAAATTGGGATCCTAGGCAAAGATTTTAAGTTGGACCGTCATCTACTGAAAAATAAATTCTATAACATAAATATAAAAAAGACTTTTGTTATAAGATTGTAATAGTTTGAATAAAATAATCATACTAATAAAACTAAATTTTCATAAAATATTTATTACATAACAACATTTTTTGAGATCTCGTTAAAATCTTGTATGAAAAAAGTTCGATGAGATAAAACCTCAAAATAAAAGGAAAAAAAGTATCCCACAATATAGTATTACAAAAAAAACTATACACTATATATTTTCATTCATTCGTAAAAATTTCAAATTTTTTAAAAAAAGTTAAATTTCTCCATAGTCGAACACCATATGTATCTACAAAATATCAAACAATAAAGTTAGATAAAATATTTTTTTATAGCATTTTTTAAAACAAAAATATCAATAATACATATCATTATATTTAATAATTTCTAACATAATTTTAAATCTATACTTTCAACATTCAACTAAATATAATTTTTGTAATCTATTGGATTGAAATTCATTTAATTAATTAAAAAATAAACAAAAGTAAAAATATAATTACAAACTTACAATAATTAATTAACATACCTTTTTAATATTAAATTATTTTCATCCATACGTAGTGCATACCAGAAGTTTAGATGAGTATATATAACAATAACCACCACACTAGGGCCATTAATTCCACTATGGAAATTGGCAATGATAAATTGATTAAAAAAAAAGTAAAAAAATAACTGCAGTTTGAATAGAAATGACAACGGTTGATTTTTTGCAAAAATATCAAAAACTATAAACCATAATCATTTATTTTATTAAAAACCATATCCTGACGGTTTTAATCATCAGTTACACATTTTTTTTGAATACATGAGAGAGCCACTTTGGACTCGGAGTAAATGACTCCAATGAGATTCGATCCCAGGACCTCTTGATCAGTTACACATTTTAAAACCATAACCGCATTATTCGATTTCGGTTTTTTAAACGGTCTTTTAGTTTTTAACCATAACCAAATGATAATTTAATATATATATATATATATATATATATATATATATATATATATATATATATTAATTTTCATAAAATTAAACCATACATATAAGAAAAATCTCCGAGATGTATATAAAATATTGTGTTGGTCTATGATTAAATTACATATTTATTATTTAGTTGGTTAAATCTAGTATCTGGATATTCGTTTTAGAATTTAATATAGGGTGATTGACTCATACAGTCCACAGAGCATTGAACATTGCCCATCAAGTTCAACTCATGCAAATAGTCTGATATGCCCTTTTGCTCAACGTTATATCTTTTGACTTGTCAACACTAACTTCCTAATCAAATTTATCAAATTTCCTGCTTGTTATAACTTAATTTCTTTATGTTTTGAAAATTAAAACATGATTTATTAGTATTTGGGGCGTGGATTATTAATTTCAAAAGAATGCAAGTATTGCAGATGTAAAATTTTCACTTATAGTATCTGAGTTCATATTGATGGTTTGTGGGTGTCAGGGTGTGTTTTGGTGAGTTGTTGTGTATCGTGTTATATTTACTCATTAAAAAGGCGTAGAGTCGGCAGTGTCTTTTTGTAGGTGCTTTAGTTATAATCAATGGTGTATGGTGGCATGTATATGTACCACTAAATGTCGTTCGGTAATGTGTGCAATCTTGGTGGTGTGTTGTGATAAATCAATGGTGTGTAGTCTGGGAGCTAGAATAAAAGTCAAAATGAGGTGGGTTATTTTTTTTATTTTGATTGTGCGACTATTGTAATTGAAGGCGTGTGTAGTTTGTGAAATACAAACAAATTAAAAAATATGAGCAATGCTAAAAATGGTTAAGATTGAATATTATTGAAAAGAAAACAAACAGTTAATGAACAAAAACAAATCGAAACAAAATGTCACTGATAATACGAGCTAAAACCATGTGGTGCACTAGCATTCACTTATTATGGAATAATCTAAAGGAAAAAGAAAACGTGTCTTACGGAATTCAGCGGGGTTTGAGGCATGTTGAACGGTTGTGGTAATCATATGTGTTGTGCGCTCGGCGCTACATAAGGCCAACACGCTCACCTTTGGAAATGAACCTCTTCTTCTTGGGTCTGCTCGGTTGAGTTTTGTAAATCGGTGGATTTCTAAGAATATGAAAATGATAGTGACAATAAACAACTTTTCATCGTGTAATACTTAAATTATGAGATTTAGATGATATGCACAAAAAAATAGAATCCATTATATAAGATAATAATGTCATAAAATCCAATTGATTTGTTTATGTATAGGTAGAATTAGGATATTGCTAAAATGTTGGACCTTTTGGGTGGATAATATTTAGGTGGACTGTATGGAGGTGGGTTATTGAATTTTTAGACTTTATTGGTTAAGTCTCTTTAATATATCTAATTTAACTCAAATTATTATAATATATATATATATATATATATATATATATATATATATATATATATTCATATATATATATATATGATACTAAACGGTTTTCGGTTATCCGATTTTATGTTTATCTAAAACCATAACCTAACGGTTTTAACCATCAGTTTCACTTTTTAAAACCATAACCTAATGTTTAGCCACGGAATTGAAATTCTATTTTTAATCAGTTTGGTTATCATCAGTTTCAGTTTTTAACCGTAACTATTGACATCTCTAAGTTTGAATGATAAAAAAAACTACTACTGTACCCATGAGTGGAAAAAATAGAACATAAACATTATACAATAACACTTGAATGATGAATAATATTATATCGTAAAGATATAAAATAAAATCTTGAAAGATTGTAATATATATATATATATATATATATATATATATATATATATAATTAATATTGAAAACCAAAATTAAAATTACTTAACAGTTTGTTAACGTATATTTATATAGTATGTACATATATGACTAAGTTATTAATAATATCCTCTCGTATCAGGGATATCAGTTTCGTAGATTAGCTTAATTTGTTAGTCTGTTCAATTGTATATATTGTTGCTATTTACTTTCCTTATTTTATGGCATTAGTCATGTATTGCTGTTACGCATTGCTGTATATATATATCCATCTTCGTTATTAATAAAGATATACCATTCAAATCCCATTCTGCATTTATTGTGGTATTAGAGCACCATTAAAACTCAATTTTTTTCCTGCGTTTTCACACCAGAGCAAAGCCTACCAAACCCAACATGACTTCTGAAAATACCCAACCTGTCAATATCTCCTTCACCATTCTCATATCTGATCCGTACACGATGCATCATTCTGACTGCCCTTCCTCAATCCTCGTCACCCCACTTCTCACCGAAGATAACTATGGCTCGTGGAGCCAGGCTATCACGATGACGCTTCGAGCGAAGAGCAAACTAGGATTTGTGGATGGTTCTCTCCCACGACCTACCAACGAAGATGCACTGGATAATTGGCAGCGTTGCAACGATTTGGTTTGAAGTTGGCTTCTCAACTCTGTCTCGCCAGAAATCCGACTGAGCATTCCATATGCTGATAGTGTTGCTCAAATCTGGTCTGATCTCAAGGAGCGATTTTCACAATCCAATGCTCCAAAAATATACAACTTTAAACAATCTATCTCTGCTCTCAAACAAGAGGGCATTGACTGTCTCTTTGTATTTCACGCAACTCAAATCCTTATGGGATGAGCTGGGTTAAATTATTTCACCATCTACTTGTATCTGTGGAAATTGAAAAATTATTCTTGAACAACAAAATGAAGACAGGTCTATGGAGTTTTTGCAGGGTCTCCATGATAGCTTTTCAGCGATACTTAGCCAAATTCTCCTCATGGAGCCATTTCCATCGGTTCAACGTATCTACAACCTGGTCCGTCAAGAGGAGAAGCAGCAAGAGCTTCATGTTTGCTCTAATCCAAGCGTTGAATCGGCCGCTTTCTAGTCTGCCTTCAACCAGATCAATCACCATAATGGGAAACGACCACGACCATTTTGTGATCATTGCAACAAGCTTGGGCATACTCGAGAAAAATGCTATCAGATTCATGGATTTCCCGAGAGGCAAGTGAAACGCTCTGGTGCCTCTCAGTCCGCCCCTCCCATGGTTGCAGCCAGTTCGCTCACAGCAGAGTCGTATCACAAATTGTTGGCTCTTCTCAACAAAAATGAAGGCAACAATGGCAGTGCTTCAGCAAATCTAGCAGGTGCAATATTATCATGTTTATATCCTACTTGGATAATTGATTCGGGAGCATCAAATCACATATGTTCTTCTCTTAATATTTTTTCTCCATATTCACCCATTAAGAAAAATATTAATGTGAAATTATCTGATGGTTCACATGTCTCTGTCTCTCATATTGGAACTATACCAATCTCAAAATCATTAATTTTCAAGAATGTTTTTTACATTCCTTCGTTCAAGTTTAATCTCGTATCAAGCTCACAATTAATCCAATCTCAATAATTGTGATGTAATTTTCTCTTTGGATCATTGCTTATTTCAGGACTGCATGTTGAAGACGACGGTTGGTCGGGGTGAAGAACGACTTGGTCTTTATTATTTGAATAGTGATGTTTTTCCAGCTTTCAATTCAGCATTTTCCCTTCAATCATGTAATGATTTTGACTTATGGCATTCCCGCCTAGGTCATCATTCTCAAGGATGTTTATATTTACTTCCCAAGCAATTTTCAGAAATTTCAGGTAATAAAAACTCCGTTTGCGATGTTTGCCCTCGAGCAAAACAATCTCGTTTACCTTTTCTTTTAAGCAATTCTCACACATCTCATTGTTTTGAATACTACATATTGATGTTTTGGGTCCTTTTTCCGTTCCATCTAAGAATGGATCGCGTTATTTCTTAAAACTTGTTGATGATTTCTCACGTTGTACTTGGGTCTATCAAATGACACAAATCAGAAACTTTCAAAACATTTTTTCACACCAAGTCAATCGTCAATTCAATACATCAATATCAAATATTTAATATGGTAACGGTGGAATAATTCTTCCCCAATTACAAATTGTGCGATCTGATAATGGCCTCGAATTTACTTCAAATGAGTTTAAAACTTGGTTTTTACAACACGACATCATTCATCAACGTAGTTGTAATTTCACTCCACAACAAAATGGTGTTTTTGAACGAAAACATCGACACTTGCTAGATGTTGCACGATCATTGCGCTTTCAGGCTGGTTTACCTCTCTCATTTTGGGGAGAATGTTTATTAACTGCCACACATTAAATTAATAAACTTCCTTCCTCAAAACTGCATTTTAAATTACCTCATCATATTTTATTTGGAAAAAGACATTCTTTGTCTTATTTGCGTGTTTTTGGTTGTTTATGTTTCACTAAAAACATGTATATCAAACATAAATTTGATGAACATGCTAAATCAGGCATCTTTGTTGATTATCCTTATGGCCAAAAGGGATATCGAGTTTATGATCTTGAAACTCACAAAAGTTATGTTTCTCGTGTTGTTATCTTCCACGAAACTATAAATCCATTTCGAGATATCTGTTAATCTGATCATCACATTCCTATAACCATTACACCTTTACATGACGAGAATTTACAAAGTGATACTCCATCATCTGATCCAAATATTGATACTTCAAATGTTTATACACAATCAACATCAAATATCAATGAAATTGTTCCAGCTTGTTGGCATATAGCCTCCCTTAATAGGTTGTTTTAATGTGACAAATCCTCTTATGATTAGTGTGCTAATTTCTCTTATTATATTCATCCTATCTTGCACTATTATTCATCAAAAACACTTTTCATACCATTCTTATTATATCTCATTGCATTCACTTTTATTCATATCGTTATGTTCTTTGAGATATAGCTTTAATGATCAACTACAATGTTTATAAGAATGATGTTATCTACAACTTTCGTGAAGAAGATTTATTGATCCGAGCATCATAGCATAAGTCAAATTCTTTCAAAGATACTTGGCGCGGTACACCGGAACAGAGGCGCGGTACACCGGACCAAGAATGCGGACCAGGGCGCGGTGCATAGGCCAGCCCGTCAGAGAGTTAGAAAATCTAACCGTTGAGGTGCGATACACCGCACGAAACTTGCGGTACACCGCAAGAAAGGTTTTTCTGCACAAAAGTTAAGTCATAAGGAATATATCCGTTGGGAAATTAATAGATCCGTTGGACCCAAGCCTTATGACCGTTGGAAGCTATTTTCTGCTATAAATTGAAGCTCTTTGAAGGCTACAACTACACCTTCAACCCATATACATTAAGGGGCTTAATTGTTATCATCCAAGAAGGTGTCAAGAGCTATAATTGTCATATCCACTCAATTAAGGAGTTAATCCAAGGAGCTTCAAAGTTATTATCTACTAAAGAGAAGTTTTAAGCTTATAGTTATATCATCTCTTTAGGAGTTCATTAGCAAAGTAGTTTCACCCTTTAAATACTTTGTATTTATCCTCTTAAGTCTAGTTCTTGTAATAGATAGATTAAGAGAGAATTAGAGTATCGGGAGTATACTCGGTGTCCTTGTGTTGTGATTACACAAGAGTTTCCTTTGTGGTTTCGAAGAGTTTGTCCTTCGTGTTATCGAAGAGGTTGTAAGGGTTATTGTGTTCTCGACCCGGTTAAGAGAGACACGGGAGCTTAGTGAAAAGCTTAAAATCCTAAGGAGGCTTCCTTAGGTAGTGGGTGTAGGGAAACCGAACCACTATAAATCGCGTGTATCTTTCTATCCCTACTCTATTTACTTTCCGCACTTTATATGTTTGTTTATATGCTAGCATGATTATTGTGATATTGATTATCTAGCTTATCTAACATATAATCTTCTAGAGTAGTAAGATATTAGATTGTCGATTTACTTGTTTAAACTTATATATCGAACCTCTAACTTATCCCTTGCATGATCCCATAAGTGTTTGATATATTTAGTTGACTTAGAAGTTTTCACTTAAACTTATAATTGTCCAAAAGATTTTTAATTAGGCATTATCTTATTAGTAATCCTATTCACCCCCCCTCTAGGACTTTCACAGCTTCCGCTTCCGCTTCTAACTCTGATTTAATTCGCGAATCCTCTCAACGGTCGCGTCGTCCTCCATGCCACTTAAAAGACTACATATGCTCTTAGGTATCTTCTTCCACTTACATTCCGTTAGCATCTTGTTTTTCACTTTCTCATTTGAGTCATACACATATGATTTTTCTCAATAATATTATCGAAAATCACGAACCACACTCTTTCTCCGAGGCAATGAAATCTTCTCATTGGCGTGATGCCATGGCCAAAGAAATAATTGCCCTTGAATCCAATCGTACTTGGACTCTTTGTCCTCTTTCGTCAAGAAATAAAACCATTGGATGTAAATGGATGTACAAGATGAAATATCATTCTGATGGCACCATTGAGCGTTATAAGGCTCGTTTAGTTGCTAAGGGATACAACTAAGTAGAAGGTATTGATTATCACGATACTTTTGCTCCTGTTTCTAAATTAATACAATCCGACTTTTACTTTCCATGGCATCCGTTAAGAATTGGCCTCACACCAACTTGATGTTAACAACGCTTTCCTTCAAGGTGACTTACACGAGGAAGTGTACATGAAGCTTCCCCTTGGGTTTTCCAAAAATAATACACAAAATGTGTGTAAGCTTAACAAATCTATATATGGTCTCAAGCAAGCCTCTAGTCAATGGTTTGCCAAATTCTCTCCCAATCTTCTTAAACGTGGGTTCAACCATTCTCTTTCGGACTATAGTCTCTTTACTTATAATTCCAAGGATGTCTCTCTTTTCGTTCCCGTCTATGTTGATGATATAATTATCACAGGAAATAACTCAAAAGTTATTTCTGAACTAAAAATATTCCTCGCTTAGTCCTTCTCCATTAAGGATCTTGGACCCTTGCGATATTTTCTAGGTATTGAAGTCTCTCGCTTCAAGAAAGGTATATTTCTCTGCCAACACAAATATACTCTAGACATTCTTAATGACTCGGTATGCTTGGTTCTCGACCACCCCCTTTTCCAATGGAACAACAACTTCGGTTAATGCCAAATGACAAGACTCCTCTTCCTGATACGACAATTTATCGTCGGCTACTATATTTAACTGTGACTAGACCTGACATCCAATATGCTGGCAACACTCTTAGTCAATTCCTACAAACTCCACATTCTACCCATCTCAACGCCGCGTACCGTATTGTTCGTTATCTGAAAGGATCTGTTGGAAAATGACTATTTCTTTTTCTACAAGTTCTTATAATTTAATTGGATATTCTGACTCTGACTGGGCTGGTTGTTCGGAAAGTCATCGCTCTACGGCTAGATACTTCATGATGTTAGGTAATAGTCCAACTTCTTGGAAATCCAAGAAACAACCCGCGGTTTCTCGTTCTTCTACCGAGGCTGAATACCGGTCATTAGCTACTATCACTGCATAACTACAACGACTCAAATATCTTCTTCATGATTTAGGAATTGATCTTACATCTCCAATTTCAGTCTATTGTGATAATCAATCCGCCATTCATATTGCTGAAAATCCGGTCTTTCATGAACGCACAAAACATATAGAAATCGATTGTCATTTTGTTCGTGAAAAATTTACATCGGGTCATATTTCACCCGTCTACATTCGCACTGTTTATCAACTCCCTGACGTATACACCAAACTACTCGGCGTAGACGCATTTCGCCGTTTTTTAAGCAAGATGGGCGTTATCGATGTTTCTCCTCGGCCTCCATCTTGAGGGGGGATGTTAACGGATATTTATATATTATGTACATAAGTAACTAAGTCAGTAATAATATCTCCTCGTATCAGGGTTATCAGTTTCTTAGATTAGCTTACTTTGTTAGTCTGTTCAATTGTATATATTGTTGCTATTTACTTTTCTTATTTTATGACATTAGTCATGTATACTGTACATATATCCATCTTCATTATTAATAAAGATATATTATTCAAATCTCATTGTGTATTTATTATAGTTGAACAGTGAAAATTTTAAATTGTATTATCTTGAAACATAGTTATTTTTATAAAAAAAATTATACAATTTAATAATAATGATTGTTTTGATACATAAAGAAAAACTAAGAATTGGAAAAGTTTTCTTTGATTAGACTGTAGTGAAGAAATGATAGAAAAAAAATTGTTTAATTATAATAATTGAGATGAAAATAATAAACTAACATATAAATTTTATAAAAAAAATTATACAATTCAATAATAATAATAATTGTTTTGATATATAAAGAAAAACTGAGAATTGGAAAAGTTTTCTTTGATTAGACTGTAGAGAAGAAATGATAGAAAAAAAATTGTTTAATTATAATAATTGAGATGAAAATAATAAACTAACATATAAATTTAAACATTCTTTATAGTCATTATATTTTATTAGAAGATCATAAAAATGGGTCCTTCAAATTTTTGGGCCAGTACAATCTCTCTGGCTGCACATGCCTCTGTTTTTACCCATACACGGAAAAAAATTCGTGCCACAAAGTTTGTTTTACAAGTTTATTTATGAATGATAAAACTTTGAAGTATGTTTTGTAATTTTGCCAAACTATATGGGTAAAAATAAAAGGTCCGTTTTGTTGTAATTTTACTTGCAACTACCGTCATCTTATCCTATATGACAATAAATGCATGGAAAGGGAGGGTCAAGTGTGCAACTTGATCTTTTCTTTTTTTGTTCGAAATGTGCAACTTGATCACTATATACTGTTTTATAACATTATTAGGATATTTCAACTTGCCAAGTGGGAAGCAAATGGGAATTGGGACCTTTGTGTCTTCTTCTAGTAATTACTAATATTTTTTTCTATAGATTTCTTTTTATCGTACTAAGTTGTCTGTCTTTTAAATATCTGTCATCGTTCTTATCTCTTGCTTCTGAAGGCAAATCGGAATGGTCTGCTTTTTGGATACACTTGACACGGCACAATAGCATATGATACACATATCGGCAAGACGCAAGCGGGAGTAAGGATTTTTTGTGAAGTATTAAGAAAAATTCGTGGAATGTTCCGTTTTTTCAGTTAAAAACTTATTATAAATTCATAAATAACACAATAATATATATATTTCTGACATTAATTTTAAAGAGCCAATTAGAGATTAATGCCTATTAAAAAATTTATTTAAAAAAAGGTACCTATAATAAGATTTTTTTATAGAAAACAGCCCCATCCCAAACTACCCTTATAATTAACAATTAAAAAAAATAATTAGAAAAAAAACAAAACAAAAAATAATAAACACACGCGCGCGTGAATTTTTTTTAAAATCGTCAATAACTAATTCTAAAAAAATGAAAAAAATAAAAAATTTATATATTTGGATAAAGCAAATTAATATTTACGTCTATGATTTTTTTCAGAATTTTTTGAATTTTTTGATTTTTTTGAATATTTTAATTCGCAGAACATGGAATTCCATGTTTTAAACATGGAATTCCATGTTTTGATATAAGGAATTTGTTTTCCGCAGACAAGAAATTCACTGTTTAAAACATGGAATTCCATGTTATGCGAATTAAAAAAAATCAAAAAAACCAAAAAATTCAAAAAATTCCGAAAAAAATCATAGACGTAAATATTAATTTGATTTATCCAAATATGATTTTTTTTGAATTAGTTATGGCGATTTTAAAAAAAATTCACGGACGCGCGCGTGTGATGAAATTAGTAGTAGTAGGTGGTGGTGGAGGTGGTGATGGTTGTGGTGGCTGTAGTGGTGGTGGTGGTGGTGGTTGTGATGGTGGTGGTGGTGGTGGGTGGTGGTGGAAATACCCTATTATTTGTTTAAGATTTAAAAATAAATATTGTATTAAAAATAACATAATATATTTAATAATAAGGATAGTATAGGTATAAAAAATATAAAGAGGATGTTTTCTATAAATAATTGTTCTATTAGGCATTAATTTCTAAATAAGAAAATTAGAGGCTTAAAAAAATTAAAGACATTTATCTCTAATTACCCCCATTTTTAAATAGAAATAATTTCTAATTAATTACAATTTCATTCTTTTTATTTTCAGTTACAAGCTCAGAATTGCAATATTTATGGAACACATCAAAAAGAATCCGAAAAAAATAGAAAAAAATTGAAAAAATAAAATAAAAAAGTTATTATTATAATTAAGAGTAATGATATATGTCACCCCTTTCCATGTCACCCTTTTATCACCCTTCTATATATATGTCTTGATTTCCTTAAATAGAAGATAGAGAAAAATTAAATTAGATAGAGAAACTCATTCATTGGTACATGTAGGCATACACATAGGAGGTGATAAAAGGGTGATACAAAAAGGGTGACAAATATCATTACTCTATAATTAATTAGTATGTCTATAGGTATTTTTGTAATCTTTCAATTTTTTATACTTAAATATAAATTAAGTTAAAGTTGTAATCAATTGGGGATTCTTATATTCTCCTGCGCGTTGCCCTTTTTAAATAATTATATTAAAAATTCTCATATTATAAAAAAATCTATTTAAATCAAAATTAAAAAAAATCCATGCTAAAAAATTATTATTTTTTCTCAATTAGGTTTTAGAGTTTTCCACTTAAATAAAAAATTTATTAGCAATTTACTTTTTTACCTTTATTATCTATACAATAAAACCCATTGCAACATCCTTTATGAGTCAATTTTTATTTAAATTAAAATAACTTACTAACCACCCTACCCCCACCCCACCACCACCACCACAAATTTTACAAGGCTTGTATGTAACTTTTTATGGCCACCTTGAAAACATTGACCTACCGAATGCAAATAATTGGACTACTCTTTGCTTTTTAGTTTGACAATTGCATGCGTATGATTTGGCCGAACCTCATACCTAGTGGAACAATCAGATGACGCATTTGATTGAAAAGAATATGTAATGGAAATTCTAGAGTCTAATTCCAAAAGTATTAACACATTTCAAGAAACATAGGATGCAACTTTGTCCATTTTGTGCATAGGTACGTACTGATTGAAGCATAACTTACGAGCAAGTCCAATACATGAAACATCTTGTACGGTCCAAAATGAAATAAAACCATAATCGCCCGAGTAGAATTCATCTGAGTTTTATAACAGAACAAGTAAAATGTTAACAAACAAAGACACACAAAACAAGTGAGTTAGGAAAGATAAAATTAGAAAATATGTTACAATAGTTCTACAAGTACAATACTGTACTTACACAAGTACAATATTTTACTTGCAAAACTACTGTATGTATTTTTTGAAGTAACAACTCCAATACTAATTACTAGCAGCAATTTAAACACATAAAATCATAAACAAGTTTACATGTAATAATATTGGCATATTTCGACATATATACGTGTTTCAATACAAGATTATCAATAATAAACTAAATGAACAATGCTCAAAATTGCTAGAATTAATAAACACGATCTCATTCCATACACGAATATCAAACAAGCAATAATAAAGTCGATGCAATGCTCAGAACGGGAAGTAACTCGAAAATCATGTGAAATTCGTAAAAAACTAAAGGAGCCACCAAAAAGGAAAAAAAAGTGAATTAAAATCCTATATGACAAACGTGTATTAACATTAATTAATTAGAAGTAATTACAAAAACCGAAATCGAAAAAAAAATCCTGCAATTTTTTCCTAAAAAAACAGTGTTTAATAAAATTTGATGATTCAAGCTAATTACCTCGTTGTTGAGTTTGAAGTCTTTGAGATTGTTAGATTATCCATACAAAAATCACTTGAAATTGATGAATAATTAGATATGTATGGTATAAGTGTAGTGTATGTTTTTTAGAGAGAAGGTTTAGAACGATATTTTTGTTTTTAAAAGTTAACTTAAATGATTTATTATATAACTAGGTAAAACCCGTGTCTGAAGACACTGAAGAAAAAATTTGTTGCGTTAACAGAAATCAAATATGGGTTCTAAGGGTGAAGGTCAAGGTTAAAGTTAGGGTTAAGGTTGTTCATTTTTTGCTCATCAAGAAGAAGGTTAGGTTATAGTTAAGGTTAGAGTTAAGGTTAAGGTTAGGGTTAAGGTTTAGGTCAACGTTAAGGATATGGTTAATTTTAAGGTTAAAGTTAAGGTTAAAGTTAAGGGTTAAGGGTTAAGGTTAAAGTTTAAGTCAAGGTTAAGGTTAAATTTAATTTTAAGATTAAGATTAAGTTAGAGTTAAGGTTTAAGATTAAACATTTAAGGTTTAACAAAATTCCAGGGTTAAGGTCAAATATTAGCGCGATGATTCTTCATTTGTTTAAGGTTAAGGTTAAGGTTACAGTTAAGATGAAAGTTAAGGTTAAGGTTTAAAAGTTAAGGTAAATTTAAAAGATAAATGTTAAGGATAGGGTTAGAATTAAAGTTAAGGTTAAGGTTAAGGTTAAGATTAAGGTTAAGGTATAAAGTTTAAGGTTCAAAGTTCAAGGTTTAAGGTTCAAGGTTAAGGTTAAGTTTTAACTTCAAAAATTAAGATTATGGTTAAGGTTTAGATTAAAGTTAATATGAAGGTGAAGGTAAAGGTTAAGGCTTGAGATTTAAGGGTTAAGGTTAAGGGTTAAGGTTAAGGGTTTAAGGGTTTAAGGGTTTAAGGGTTAAGAGTTACGGTTAAAGTTAAGGTTAAGTGAAGATGATGATAAGGCTTTAAGGTTTAAGGTTCAAGGTCAAGGTTTAAGGTTAAGGTTAAGGTTAAGGTTAAGGTAAGGTAACGTTAAGGTTAAGGTTAAGGTTAAGGTTGGTGGGGCCTAGGGTGTGATAAAATAAGATATAAAACAAGTGCAAAAACACCCTAGAACTACACGGTTCTGCAAGTATACAGATCGTATGCAAGTTTTAGATAAAGATTCGTTCCGCAGAGACTACAGAGGTTAGGAGAATTTTATGCAAATAGCAAGTGCAAATAATTAAAGCTAGAACAACTAAACGCAAATAAAAGTAAAGACAAATAGATTTTTGTTTGGTTTTCTAATTAACTGAATTAAAACTAAGAATAATTAAAAGATAGAAAATTAAATATGAAAGAGAAGTAATATGAGAAGATAGCTTAAGTTATTAGCATGTAATCCCCACTAGTTTTGCCGTTCTAAACATGTAAGGGTGAATTATGTAGTATTTCCCTAATCGGTCCCAATATGCTATCGGTAGTTTAAAATAGGATTTACCTGTGTCAATAAGGCTTCCTAAGCAAACTTTTCCTGTAATTGGTAAAGAGTCACAAGACTCAACCATAGTGATTATCTAGCTAGGTTGGGTTGTCAGATCAAACCTAAAACTAAACGTTATGTGCTAAACATGTAATTAAACACCGTTGTCAATGGTATCCTAATTACTAGATGGTAATTCTAATGGCGGCCGTCCACAAGAACACAGAATATAAATTCAAACACATAAACAGAGAATAAAAACTATAATTCTATTTAAAACATTAAATTCCCAAATTAGATAGATGTCAATTAAAACTAGGGTTCATACATTAATGCTAAAACTTAAGCTAAAGAAATTTAGTTCATGAAAGAAAAGAAAGAAATTACAAATCTAAAGGTAGAAGAAGACATTGTTGATGACAGCTCCTTCCAGACTTCTCTCTTGTGTTCTAAGCTTCCTCTTGGTTTAAGGTTTCACCAAGGATGATTTAAGAGTGTTAAGAGGCTGTATTTATAGGTTAGGCGTTGACCTAATTCGTTTCTTTAGAGATAAGTTAAGTAATGGACTCCTAGCCCAACTCAAATTCGTATGGAAATAAAGATAAACACTGCTGCGTTGTTTTGGTCATAACTTCTTTATTATTGGTCCGATTTTGCTCCACAAGATACCAAAAGAATCGCAACAGAATTATCTAGACCCTATAGGAGTAATTTACCAAATTCGGCCTCTTTATTAGGTAAAAACGCCTATCTTTGCAGAATCCCAGATTTAGGCAGCTTTTCCTTTTCCATCCTTTTAGCAATTATTTCCTTATCTCCAATTTCCATGCATATCTCCTTCCATAAGTTGTTGTCTTTGACTTGGACTCTAATTAATCTCCATAATTATCTTTAAAGCTTCACACTAAATAAACAATTAAACCCAATATGCTCTAAAAATAATAATTCTACAAATCAAGACCCAAAATAGGAAAGTGCACTAAATTAAGCTAAAATCAACCTATAAACTAATAAATAAGCCTAAAATGATGTCTCATGAGTATATTTTACTATCACAAATGAGGAGACATCAAGACCCCCAACTCAAAGTTGTATCGTCCCGATACAATAAAAGTAAAGAACAGTAGGGTAGTCCAAATAAACAAGAAGAAGTCGGAGGAGAACAAGAACAAAATATAATGAATGATCCTAGAGCACAAATATCTAAAAAGTTTCATGTAGTAATGCTCAAGAAATAATGCAAAAATATGCCTAATATACATGTAATCAACAAGCCATAAATTCAAGTTAAGATTAATTTCGCAATGCCAGAAGGAGAGGATGATAACTTAGTTCAGGTTAATGGCTATAGGTTGTTCATAGGTCCCAAATACAGCATCCAATGGTCCACTTACCTACTACCTAATAGCTCAATTGTTTCTCCATCTAGCAGTTAGAAATCCTAAGGTCTTGGTTATAACTTGGCTTAAGGACGGGTGTGGTATTTGGATAATGAAAAGTGAGCTTTTGGCTCTCTCCTCACTAGCCATCAACGAATCGCCCTAGAGCTTGAGTTTTCACTCGAAGATGTCCTCACTCAACCCAATTTATTGATGCTTTAATGTGCATCCCCAATAATCCCAATTAAAACCTTTGATGATATAAAATCCACTTTGCCGGTCCGAATATATATTTTCTTTTTAATTCAATTTTTTCTTTTGTATAGCTATGACTCTCTTTTTGATGTTCGAGATATCACGCTATTTTTTCATATATATATTCTTTTTCTTTTTATGCCCTTGTTGGCAAAATTAGCTCGTAGCTTCTTTTTCATTCACTATTACCCCGGCAAAGGGTTACAATAATAACAATTCATCATTAATAAAATCACAAAGATAATTCCCAAATTCCCAAAGTTCCCTAATGATGAAACCCACCACCCCAAACTCAAGCTCTAAAACGAGTTGTCTCAGGTTTTGCGATTCGAGTGCGGGTCATATAGATAAATCCTAAAAACTATGGTAAGGATTATAATGTGTTTCAATAAAAAGGCTTTAGAAAAGGCTCAGAGGGGCTAAGACGGATAAATAACAATAATCAAATAAAAGGGTGAGAAAGTCTAAAGGCTTCAAGTGTTTTAATCATGAAAGAACTGCCTTAGTCATTTTTCTAACTACCGGATTTCGTTACTTTTTCACTAATAGTTCATAGACAAGTGGGTTTTTCAACTAATTTTAAACCTCACGTTCTACACACCAAATAACTATTTCTAAGTTTCAACGTGATTTCTTAGCATTGCTTATTAACTTTTCTATCCTTTATTTCCTGTTTTCATACATGCATGCTAAACAATTTTGTTGCATCTTTCAAAAGCATACTACCTACTATCATTGACCTAATAAAATCATGCTCAATAGGTACATTCAAGATATTTTATGCCTTAATTCAACCTAAAAATTTTAAATTTTATGCAAAAACGAAAAGAAGATGAGGACAACGAATCCCCACCCCCAACTCAAAAGTGAGCCGTGTCCCCACGACTCGAAAAAGACTCAAAAATGGAATAAAATTTAAAATAAAACTAACTAAACTACCTAATGCATCCAAGCTATTGAGAAAAAATTAGAATGACCTACCTGGTTGGCCATAGAGATCCATCATATCATCCTCATCTTCAGAAGCTGAGGGGTCGGTGTAATCATCTATATCCTTGTACAAGGTCGAATTATCTACCCTTGTTTCCAATTGCATGATTTCTACCCAAAGGTCTTTGTTATCTTCACGTAATCTTTCAACTTCGTTTTGTAACTGAATCGCCCAAGGAGGAAGATCATAAGCAATTTTAGAGGAAGAGGTAGAAGAACCTTGGTCTTGGATTTTTATCTTGTCTAAAGGCCTTCTTGCTGGTGTGGACATTCTAGCAGTTAATCTCTTCTTTGGTAGTGGTTGTTCAAGTGCCTGTTCTTTTGATTCTTCAGAAACCTCATCAATATTGATGGGTTTTTCAATGGTAGCTCCAGGCAATTTCTTATTCTTCCCAAGGATTGAACATTTTCTCTTGTATTCCATAGCTTCAGATCTGTTAGTCATACTTGATTCACCCACAACTCAAGTTATACCAAGGATGGATTAAAAGGTTAAGGAAAATTGGTTTAGCTTGATGTTGTTGCTTGGAATTGAAGAAAGAGAAAGTTTATTGATCTTGGAAGAACTCTTTAAAGCTTGTTGAATTTGATGGTGTTTTGATGGTGTAGTGTGATGGCTTTGATGAAGGATTGTGTTTATGGAAGATGATGGAGAGGATTTGATGAGTTGCTGTGTTAATTGTGAAGGTTTGCACAAGCTTTAAGATGTTTATATAGGGTTTGGGTCTGAAAAATTCGTGGGTGGAAGGCTAGGGTTAATCTCATAAGGTAAGAGTTTGATTAGGAAAAGAATTCCTTCTTGAACCGCCTCTTGCGGTGCACCGGACATATCCCGCGGTGTACCGCAGCTTCTGTTGCTCCAAAAATTTTTACCTACTGGATAATACCCGAGCTAGCACCCCGTGGTACGGGTTTTTGGGTCGCGGACCAGGGGTGCGGTGCAGGGGGTAGTCCGCAGCATGTCCGTCAAAAAACCCGTGGTACCCAACCCGTGGTACGGGTTTTTGGGGCGCGGACTAGGGTCCGGTGTACCGCGTCATGCCCCGTGATTTGTTTTTCGACCTTCTGGATAAGACCCGAGCTAGCCAACCCGTGGTACGGGTTTTTGGGGCGCGGTGCATCCCTGCGGACCATGGGGTAGTCCGCGGGGTAGTCCGCGCCAGACTTGAAGTTCCTCCAGATTTTTCCTTTTGACCCCAAACTCGTTTCTTGCACAATAACACACTACCTTTCTCTCCCATTAGCTTGAAAACACAATTAAAAATATACACTAACTTAAAATTAAACACTACAAAGCAAAAACAACTAATCTAAAAAGCAATTAAAACAAGGGGTGTCTCCCAAGAGCACTTTTGTTTAACGTCTTTGAGTTAGACGTGTACCTCAGGCTAATCGCATTCGACAAGGTAGATTTTCTCTCCTTGCTCAAAGTCCTCACTGTCATAGTATCTCTTCAAACGCTGGCCATTCACCATGAATGTCCGTTGCTCGGCTGGATTTTCAATCTCAATCGCTCCATGCGGTGTGACTTTGGTGATAACGTAAGGTCCTTCCCAACGGGATTTAAGCTTTCCTGGGTAGTTCGAAAATCGAGAGTTGTATAATAAAACCTTCTGTCCAATTTCGAAATGCTTTGGACGGAGCCGTTTATCATGCCATCGTTTTGTTTTCTCCTTATAGAGACGTGAATTTTCATAGGCATGGTAACGAAGCTCCTCCAATTCGTTCAATTGCATCATCCTTTGCTTCCCGGCCAAGTCTGGGTCCAGATTCAGAGTTTTAATAGCCCAGTAGGCTCGAGCTTCAAGTTCAATCGGTAGATGACACGCTTTGCCGTAGACCATGCGATATGGAGATGCCCCAACTGGTGTTTTAAATGCTGTTCTGTATGCCCAGAGAGCATCATCTAGCTTTAAAGACCAGTCTTTTCTTGATTTGTTCACGGTCTTCTCCAGAATAGATTTAATTTCCCGATTGGAAACTTCAGCTTGACCGTTAGTTTGTGGGTGATAACCGGTTGAAGTACGGTGTTTCACTCCAAACTTTTTAAGAAAATGTCTCACGGGAGCATTAAGAAAATGGGTACCTTTATCACTGATGAGAACACGTGGCGTACCATGTCTTGAAAAGATGTTTGATTTTAAGAATTTAATCACTGTTTGAGCATCGTTCTTTGGTGTTGCCACTGCTTCTACCCATTTCGATACATAGTCTACTGCAAGCAAAATATAAAGATTTCCATAGGAAGTGATGAAAGGTCGCATGAAATCTATTCCCCATACATCAAAGATTTCAACTTCAAGAATATTATTAAGCGGCATCGCGTCTCTTTTTGATATATTGCCAGTTTTCTGGCATCTGTGGCATGACTGGACGAAACTGTGACAATCTTTGTGTATGGTTGGCCAATAGAACCCAGATTGAAGAATTTTAGCTGCGGTTCTATCGCCCTTAAAGTGACCTCCGTAAGGTGAACTATGACAACTTTCAATAATTTTCTCCATCTCACCTTCATGTACACATCTTCTAACCACTTGGTCACTACATATCTTCCAGAGGTACGGTTCATCCCAATAATACTGTTTGGCCTGGTGGTTCAATCTTTGTCTTTGTTGTGGGTGGAAATCTTTGGGAAAGACACCACTCACAATGAGGTTGACTAGATCTGCATACCATGGCACGAAAGCACGTTTAATAGCAAACAGTTGTTCATCAGGGAATACCTCTTTAACCAATAATGGTTCTTTGTTCGCATTAGATCCTTCGAGCCTTGATAAGTGATCAGCAACTTGATTATCGCATCCTTTTCGGTCTCGAATATCTATGTCGAATTCTTGAAGCAACAGTACCCATCTAATGAGACGCGGCTTAGCGTCCTTTTTCTCCATGAGGTACCTAATAGCTGAATGGTCCGTGTATACAATAGTTTTCTTCCCAACCAGATAGGGACGAAATTTATCGAAAGCGTAAACCACGGCCAACATCTCTTTCTCCGTTACTGTATAATTCATCTGGGCAGCGTTGAAAGTCTTACTTGCATAATAAATCGTGTGGAAAATCTTGTCTTTCCTTTGTCCCAACACAACACCCATAGCGTGATCACTAGCATCGCACATAAGTTCAAACGGAGCTTCCCAATCAGGAGGTATAACAATAGGTGTAGAGATCAGTTTTTTCTTAATCGTAAAAAACGCTTGAAGACATTCTTTAGTAAAATTAAAAGGAGTATCCTTTTCAAGTAAAGAGCAGAGCGGTTTGGCGATCTTGGAGAAATCTTTAATAAATCGTCGATAAAATCCTGCGTGACCCAAGAAACTTCTCACTCCTTTAACAGAAACCGGAGGTGGTAGTGTTTTGATAACTTCAATTTTAGCACGATCAACCTCCATCCCTGCCTTCGAAACTTTATGTCCCAACACAATTCCCTCTTGAACCATGAAGTGGCATTTTCCCCAATTAAGCACAAGATCTTTTTCTCTACATCTCACAAGGACTTTCTCAAAATTCTTCACACAATCATCAAAACTGTCTCCAAACACCGAAAAATCATCCATAAAAACCTCCAAATATTTATCAATAATGTCCCAAAATATAGCCATCATGCACCTCTGGAACGTGGCAGGTGCATTGCATAAACCAAACGGCATTCTTCTATAAGCAAAAGTACCAAACGGACATGTAAAAGTTGTTTTATGTTGATCAAGGGGATCCACACAAATCTGATTATAACCCGAATATCCGTCTAGGAAACAGTAGCTTGTCTAGCATCTGATCAATGAAAGGTAACGGGAAGTGATCTTTCTTTGTTGCTTTGTTCAGCCTTCGGTAATCCATGCACACTCGCCACCCCACAACTGGTCTTGATGGTATGGCTTCGCCTTGATCATTAAGGGTGGTGGTGAAACCTCCTTTCTTAGGAACACACTGCACTGGACTAACCCAATCACTGCTAGCAATCGGATAGATAATTCCTGCGTCTAACAACTTGATAACTTCCTTCCTCACCACTTCTTTCATAGCTGGCATGAGTCTTCTCTGTCCCTCTATAGATCGCCCACCTTCGTTCTCAAGAATGATTTTGTGTTTGCAAACGGAAGGACTAATTCCCTTGATGTCAGCAATAGTCCATCCGATTGCTTCTTTGTTTGCGCGAAGTACTTGAAGTAGCTTCTCCTCTTGAGGACCTGAAAGGTTAGCAGAAATAATAACAGGCAAAGTTTTGTTCGTACCTAGATATGCATAGCGTAAGTGATCTGGAAGTGGTTTTTCTTCGAGAACAGGTGGACATATTATAGATGGTTGTTTCATTGGTTCAATGTCACCTGGCTCTCGAAGTAATTCTCGTACGTTTAATCCTAATGTAGCAACATCTTCAGGGGGAATCTCGAGTTCTGGTGTTTCAGGTGCTAAGGCTTTGTCAAGATCATCATTTAAGTTCTCTTCATTGAAGACTTCTTGCGTAATCTTTTCGATGACATCTACCTTGAAGCATTCGTCTTTCGCCTTAGGATATTTCATAGCCTGAAACACATTAAATCGTATCTGTTCGCCTTGTACTCTCATGATCAACTCACCATTCTCAACATCAATTAGTGTACGCCCCGTGGCTAAGAATGGTCTACCCAAGATGATGGGGACATTCTTATCCTCGTCGTAGTCAAGTATAATAAAATCGCAAGGAAAAATAAAAGAGCCCGCGTTAACTAAAACATCTTCAATTTTACCTATTGGTCGTGAGAGGGAGCGATCCGCCATTTGTAGTACCACAGATGTAGGTACTACTTCTCCGATATTAAGCTTCTCGAATAGGGATTTAGGCATGAGATTGATGCTTGCACCTAAATCACATAATGCTTTCCCGGTCCAATTTTCTCCAATGCCGATAGGTATTGTAAAACTTCCGGGATCTTCTAGTTTCGGTGGCAACTCATTTTGACATATAGCACTGCACTCCCTAGGTAATCCAATTGGTTCCCCAGTCTCTATACTTCGCTTGTTGGAGAGAATGTCTTTCATAAATTTCATGTAGCTTGGCATCCTCTTGAGAGCTTCAACAAGGGGTATATTGATTTCCAATTTCTTCAACATGTCAATGAACTTCTTGAATTCCAGGTCATTGTCCTTCTTTCTGACACGTGAAGGGTATGGTGGTGGAGGGCGTGTATTGAGTTCCACTGGTTGTCTTGTCTTATCAGGTGTCTCGGCTTGGACACTATTCGGTTTATCTACCTCCTTGACTGTATCTTTGATTATTTCTTCCCCCCTTTGTTCTGGAATAGGGATAGGCTCTGGTTCTGGTCTTGGTGGAGGCAGTTGCTTCCCACTTCGCAATTCTACTGCATGGCAAGAATCGTCTCTAGGAGCAATAGTATCACTTGGGAGTTGCCCTTTCGGCCTAGTTTGTAATGTACTCGCCATCTGTGATATAGTATGCTCTAGTTGCTTTATAACCTTCTCCTGAGTTCGAACTCTCTGTTGGCTATAATTTATTTTCTTCTCAACGTTTTGCATTAATTTAATCATACTTGAAGTCAAACTCTGGAGTTGTTCTTGTTTTGCCAATTGCATTGATTTTTTAGGTGGATCTTTCTTCGGTTCTTGACAAGTTTTCTTAACAATGGGTGCCTTTTTCTGAATAGGTTGTGGAGGATTATAAGGTTGAAGTTGGGGTTGCTGACTAGTTTCTTGTTTTCTGTCCCAACTCTTTTGTTGTGGAGGTTGTTGATAATTAGTGTAGCTTTCTTGAGGATAATTATAACCATTAGAGTAATAGTTATCTTGAGGATATTGAACGGAAGCTACTGCTGGATTATTCATACATCCTGCCCACACATGATTTCTTGATCCACAACCAAGACACGAAGGAATTGTGCGTACCATATTCACCTGAGCAATTGTTCGGGCTTGTTCTGTCAGCTCTTCGAGTTGTTTCGCCAATTCCTTAAGCTTTAGAGATTCTGAATTGTTCTCCTTTACTGATTTCCTTGGCCAACTTCTCTCGTTCTCAAGAATTCTTTCCATCCCCAACTCAGCTTCTACAGGATCTAGCAACACAAAACCTGCGTTTCCTACCGAATCTGCTTTCTCTCTTGATTTATCATTAAGGCCTCCATAAAACAAGGTTAAATAATATTCTGGCGAGGATCTATGATATGGACACCTCGCTTTCTTCTCTGTAAATCGTAACCATGCTTCACCCAAACTCTCTTCCTATTTCTGTATAAATCGTTCAAGCTCCAACATATCTTTTAAGCGTCTACTAACCGGATAAAAACGGTCTAGGAATCTTTTTTGGAGCTTGTCCCAATCTGGAATAACATGAGGGTGTTGGGTATCGTACCAATCGCTTGCACATCCGGTCAAGAAGAACTGGAACATCAAGTAATATACTTGCTTCCTAGTAACTCCTCTTATGATATAAGCATCACAGATCTGCATGAACTTCTGAATATATCGGATCGGATCTTGATGTGCATCTCCGCTGAATAATCCATGAGATGCAAATTGAGTTAGCATCCCTGGATCAGGTTTAAATTTAGCGGCTTGGACTTCTGGAGCGCGAATTCCTCCTGGCTCCACTCTAAATTCGATGGGTAGCTCAAGTCGCCTTGGGTTCTCCATCTGTAACTAAATCTGAAAAACAAAAACTAAAAACAAAAAGCGTAAAATAGAACTAACTGAAAATAAAAGCACAAGATATATGCACAAGGACTAACGATGTAGTCCCCGGCAGCGGCGCCAAAAACTTGGTGGGGCCTAGGGTGTGATAAAATAAGATATAAAACAAGTGCAAAAACACCCTAGAACTACATGGTTCTGCAAGTATACAGATCGTATGCAAGTTTTAGATAAAGATTCGTTCCGCAGAGACTACAGAGGTTAGGAGAATTTTATGCAAATAGCAAGTGCAAATAATTAAAGCTAGAACAACTAAACGCAAATAAAAGTAAAGACAAATAGATTTTTGTTTGGTTTTCTAATTAACTGAATTAAAACTAAGAATAATTAAAAGATAGAAAATTAAATATGAAAGAGAAGTAATATGAGAAGATAGCTTAAGTTATTAGCATGTAATCCCCACTAGTTTTGCCGTTCTAAACATGTAAGGGTGAATTATGTAGTATTTCCCTAATCGGTCCCAATATGCTATCGGTAGTTTAAAATAGGATTTACCTGTGTCAATAAGGCTTCCTAAGCAAACTTTTCCTGTAATTGGTAAAGAGTCACAAGACTCAACCATAGTGATTATCTAGCTAGGTTGGGTTGTCAGATCAAACCTAAAACTAAACGTTATGTGCTAAACATGTAATTAAACACCGTTGTCAATGGTATCCTAATTACTAGATGGTAATTCTAATGGCGGCCGTCCACAAGAACACAGAATATAAATTCAAACACATAAACAGAGAATAAAAACTATAATTCTATTTAAAACATTAAATTCCCAAATTAGATAGATGTCAATTAAAACTAGGGTTCATACATTAATGCTAAAACTTAAGCTAAAGAAATTTAGTTCATGAAAGAAAAGAAAGAAATTACAAATCTAAAGGTAGAAGAAGACATTGTTGATGACAGCTCCTTCCAGACTTCTCTCTTGTGTTCTAAGCTTCCTCTTGGTTTAAGGTTTCACCAAGGATGATTTAAGAGTGTTAAGAGGCTGTATTTATAGGTTAGAGGTTGACCTAATTCGTTTCTTTAGAGATAAGTTAAGCAATGGACTCCTAGCCCAACTCAAATTCGTATGGAAATAAAGATAAACACTGCTGCGTTGTTTTGGTCATAACTTCTTTATTATTGGTCCGATTTTGCTCCACAAGATACCAAAAGAATCGCAACAGAATTATCTAGACCCTTTAGGAGTAATTTACCAAATTCGGCCTCTTTATTAGGTAAAAACGCCTATCTTTGCAGAATCCCAGATTTAGGCAGCTTTTCCTTTTCCATCTTTTTAGCAATTATTTCCTTATCTCCAATTTCCATGCATATCTCCTTCCATAAGTTGTTGTCTTTGACTTGGACTCTAATTAATCTCCATAATTATCTTTAAAGCTTCACACTAAATAAACAATTAAACCCAATATGCTCTAAAAATAATAATTCTACAAATCAAGACCCAAAATAGGAAAGTGCACTAAATTAAGCTAAAATCAACCTATAAACTAATAAATAAGCCTAAAATGATGTCTCATGAGTATATTTTACTATCACAAATGAAGAGACATCAAAGGTTAAGGTTAAGGTTAATGTTAAGATTGAGGTTTAAGGTTCAAGGTCAAGGTTTAAGGTTAAGGTTAATGTTAGGGTTAAGGTAAGGTAAGGTTAAGGTCAAGGTTAAGGTTAAGGTTAAGGTTAAGGTTAAAGTTAAGGTTAAGGTTAAGGTTAAGGTTAAGGTTAAGGTTAAGGTTAAGCTTAAGGTTAAGGTTAAGGTTAAGGTTAAGGTTAAGGTTAAGGTTAAGGTTAAGGTTAAGGTTAAGGTTAAGGTTAAGGTTAAGGTTAAGGTTAAGGTTAAGGTTAAGGTTAAGGTTAAGGTTAAGGTTAAGGTTAAGGTTAAGGTTAAGGTTAAGGTTAAGGATGAGGTTAAGGTTAAGGTTAAGGTTAAGGTTAAGGTTAAGGTTAAGGTTAAGGTTAAGGTTTGGGTTTGGGTTAAGGTTAAGGTTAAGGTTAAGGTTTGGGTTTGGGTTTGGGTTTGGGTTAAGGTTAAGGTTAAGGTTAAGGTTAAGTTTAAGGTTACGGTTAAGGTTAAGGTTAAGGTTATATTTAAGGTTAAGGTTAAGGTTGATAGTTAAGGGTCTAAGGTTATGGATATGAGAAAAATTAGAGATTTTTTAGTAGTAATATGAGAAGTTAGGTACATTCTGATTTATTATATATATTATAAATTTATTTTAAATGTGAAGAGTGATCTAAGGTTTTTTTTATTAAGTAAATAAGAATTAATTAATGGTATTATAAAGGTCCAAATCGGATTTGCCCAATTGTTCTTAAGTGTTTCAAGATATTATTATTATCATTATTGTTATTTTTAACTCCATCATATATTTCAATATTATTTTCCTTTATTGGCTCGAAAAATCGTGTAGGTTAATACATTGCTCCCATATTTCCAATTTGAAATTTTTTCTTTTAAAAGATCAATGTGGTTTTCATATAGATATAATAATTGAGAAAATAAAAAATAAAACTTTTTAAGATATTTATGAGAAGAATAGAAGAATTATGAGAGAAATTAGAGATTTTTGAGTAGTAATATGAGAAGTTAGGTATATTTTGCTTTATTATATAAATATTATAAATTAAATGTAAAGAGTGATTTAATGTTTTTTGTTTTAAGTTTTTTTTATTAAGTAACTAAGAATTAATTAATGGTATTAATGATATGTGGGGCCAGAAATGATCTTGGCCACCACTTATGTTTGGCCAGAATCAATCCTGGCCACCACTTATAAAAAAAAACCTTGTAATATAATATAGACTAGGTAAAACCCGTATCTGAAGACACTAAAGGAAAAATATATTCCGTTGACGGGAATCGAACCCAGATTTTCTAGGTGAAAGTCATGGTTACGGTTAAGGTTTAAAAATACATAAAATTTAAGATTGAATATTAGTGCGATAAATCTTTATTTGGTCAAGGTTAATGTTATGGTTAACATTAAGGTTAAGGTTAGTTTGAGGTTGAGGTTAAGGTTGAGGTTGATATTGAGGTTGATGTTGAGGTTGAGATTAAAGGTAGAGTTAAGATTAAGACCAACTCCAAAATCCAAAACCATTATAGCAGCTACCGCCATCCTACTCCTCTGATTACTTCGAACCATTATGCTATAGTTTGTAGGCATCATACTTACCTATTACACTCAAACCTTCTAAAAGGTTTCTTATTAACATTTAAGCCGATATCTTACTTTCCAAACGCAGTCAAACTTCCTCTTGGTAAAACATGGCACAACCATGGAAAGCCTTAAGGGAGAGGATCGGCCACTAAGAAGTAGTGAAGTGAACAAATATAGTGATTCTTTGGTGTAAAAAAATATAAAATGCGAGGTAGAGTTAGGGTTTTGAAAAGGGAAATTTTTGAAAGGTTTCTAGTTGGTTTTAAAATTATTAAATAAAAATAGTTTAATAATTTTGAACATTTAAGTTAACTAAACTTTTCTAGTAACTATGTTTTATAACCATAAAAATAGAACCTCCTGGTAGTTGCAATATAAATCATCTCATCTGCATATTAATAAAACAGTTAAAGCATAAATATGGCGTCTCAGACCGTTAAAGAACACTATGGTATGGAGGGAGGGGTAAAAATTAAATCTGAAATTTCTGATTTCCAATTTTTGCACAAATTTTGTAACGGAGTTGAAATACATATTAATCTTTCGAATTTTTTGGTTTTGCTATCCGATTTTTGTTTTTGGTTTTTTTTGTCGATTTTACATTCCGAATATTATGTAAATAATAAATTTAAGATAAAAAGTATACAAATAGAAACATTGAAAATTTCAGAACAGAAAAGGAAAAGAAAAATTAAACGTTGAAAAGAAAACTAAACATTTTTATGTTTGAAAAAGAATAAAACAATGAAACATGATAAAACTTCAAACTCATTTTTTCACACTCGCACTCGAACAAAAAAAAAACCTCCTCACACTCACCTTCCACACCACGCCATTCTCCACCGTCATCAACCATGCTTGGCAAAGAACCCAAATTAAGGTAAATTTTTTTTTATTTTTTTTTAATCTAATCTCATCACTTCTATAAATTTTCAAAACTATCTGATTTAAGTATAATTACAGTCGTGATTTTAAACAAATCCTACATGGACCATTTTATGACCGTTTCAAGGCTTTTACCAAACGAGAAATGATGCTTCTAAAATAACGTGTAGGGGAGGGGATGCCGTGTCAATTTTGTGGGTCCATAACTTGCCGTGACTGATTGAGTGTGCAATATCCGACATTCGTTTAGCAGCAAGAAGTATATCAGCGCTCCATCCAACAGCTACCCATATGTCACCATCTCCAAGGGCTTTTTAAATAGTGTAAACTGACAAATAATCAAACCTATAATAACAAATTTTAAGCTCAAGTTCTAGTAAAAAATAATAATAATAATTAATCACCTGCTTGATCAACAATTCAAGTTTCTGGTGAACAGCAAATCTCCCGCCTGTAACTTGTAGGTCAATGTCCTCTGTACTGTAAGACACCCCCATGGATTTTAAAACAGCTCCAATTAGCTCTCGAGGTGAACTAATCATTGAAATTTTCCTTGTTAGCCCAGGCCTCCATAATTTACCGAATATGATGATTCGAAAAGAAGTACATACCTAAGGTTCTTCTAGAACCTTCATATCTACTTCTTTTATCTTCGCTACTCGAGAACTATATCGATCTTTAGATTCATACCCTAGGTTAGTTTGGTAATTTCCAGGATGAAGCTGAAACCTCGGATAAAATAATAATAGAAAGATAATCTACATGTCAATAATACACATAACATAATCATATTCTTCAAACAATCAATGCTCCTGCTTGTGTTTATTTCTCGGAACCGCCTTAGAAACTTGTCTTTCATCAGTTATAGTACTATCAGTTATAAAAACTTGTCTTTCTTCAGTTATAGTACTATCAGTTATTGTGTTTATTTTTGGGCTATGTGGGTCCAGCCCATTTTGGTCGTTATTGGGTCGCAACCGATAGTTTCAGAAGTTCTCTCGTTTGTTTTGTGGGTGGGGTTTTATCTTTTACTGCTTCGTACTACACTATTGTAATTTGTGTAGGTTAATCCTACTGGGTGTTGGTGGGGATTCACTCTCAGCATGGTGTTTCAATTCATTAGAATCCGTCAAGGGAAGTCTTGGGTGTTTGTCGTTCACTCGAAGAAGTTCTTGTTCCGTATTTTATTGTTTTTACCTAGGTTACGATAGTTTGATTATCCTGGATAAGTTTAGATCGTGTTTCTTCGGTTTCGTTGTCGGTTTGGTTCCCCTTTTCCATCTCCACCTCTTTCACCCTTTAGTGTGGTGCATTTACTACCCTTGCTGGTGGTGCAATCTCCTGAGTACGGGTGCTAGCCTGATTGGCGGCTTGCCTGTTTTGCGGCTTTTTTGCCGATTTGTCGATTGCTTGGTGTTTGATTCGTTGATCGATCTTTGGTTCTCTTTGGATGATCGGAATGAGTTATGGGAATTGTCCAGTTATCGAGATTTTAGAACACTCTTCTACTTGGCTTTAGTGTATTGTTTTCTATTCTGTGTTTGTTGATTGTTTTTGTATCAGGTTAGTTAGTCAACCTTATAATTTTCTGTTATAATATATTAACAACTCTTTCGACAAAGGAAGAAAAGAAAATACTATACAACTCAAAAGGTAAAATAATATAAAAGAATAATAACTCGTAGGTCATACAAATATATTATATCAAACATGACTTTAACACAAATCAAGGGAAAAAAAGATTACTAGGTAAACGTATTATTCACAATTAAGTGATGATTGATCATATCACTGAACAATTATCAATTATCAATTATCAAGACCTTATGCATTTATTTTGTATAAGTTTAGAATAATCCAAACTAGGATAAGGTGATAACGGAGATAGTGGCGGCACCTCAAATATACCCTTCACATCTCCACAATCCCAAACAGTTTTCCAGCTTGACGGCGTTAAGGGAACAACGGCTGGATTCTGATCAGCTTTCCGGCTACTACAACATAGTTCTTCTTCCAACTCTCTCTTCACCTCCTTTAATCTTTCTTTCTCTTTTTTTTTCTTGTTCCCGGACCCTTTTTCGGCCAGTAACATCCACCTCCGGCTCCTTTTCCGACATAGAGTTGTTAATTTCAAGTGGGAAATTCAATATAGCTTTGCTTCCTCTAAGCTTAAAAGCAGCATTATCATAAGCTTTTGCAGCATCCAGAGCAGTATCAAAGGTTCCAAGCCACACCCTAGCCCCTTTTCGACTAGGATCACGTATCTCCGCCGCAAACTTCCCCCATGGACGCTGCCTAACGCCCCTATAATGTTTCTTTTCACCTAAATCTTGAACTTTTGAGTCTTTATTTTGCAGCCCTATTCTTTTTATTTGTTGAGGAATTGCAATGTTGATATATGAGGGCTTACGATTACTTAAGCTGCTTGTTTTATTTAAAACAGATGTTGGCTTTAGTTGAGTTTCTTGTGAAGCTTGGGAAATGGGATTAGAATAGCTACAGAATTCAAACTCTGAAGAGGACGTAGAGTTTGAGCTTGAGGAAGAGTTCTCCATGAATGGAAAATCATGATCAAGAAAAAGAAATTGCTTGATCAGATCAAGTTTTAAACCTTCATCGCCTGAAGCCATTTGAAAGTTGTATGATGATGAGGAAAACTAATTAAACGGGGATTGATTCTTGGTTTTGATTTGAACTTTGAAGTTGGAAGTTTTGAGTAGATAGGAGAGTGTGAGAGGGGTTAGTTATATAATTGAAAATGGGAGATGAGTTTTCTTAGAGGCTTCCGAGGAGGATAGTTAGAACTTAGAAGCATCGTGTGGAGTGAATACTAATTTTGGAAAAAATAATTAGATAATTTAATTTATATAGAGGAATCTAAAAAAAAAAAAAAAAAAACAGCCCCAATTATGACATCTTAAGGTTATAAGGCCTAGTTACAAAATACTAACTCAAATTTCTGGTTAGGTCTTTTACTTCCCTACCCTTTTTAAATTTTTTTTATTCCTTTTTCGTTTTATATTAATTTTTTTTCCGAACTTTTACTACTGATATTTTTTCCGGTACGTTCAATGAGGTACGTACCATTTCGTACAGACCTATATGTTTTTTAACGTTTTTAAGGTGTGTTTGTTCCATTTCTATTTTTTCAAGTTTGTCCACATACTTTTCAAGGTTTGTCCATGTCAAGATATAGGAAATAAGTTTTTTGTCCGTTTTTATCCGTGTCAAACTTCCGAGAAACAAATCTATTAGGAACTCATTAGCTAGGGTTCACTAATGTCTAGACCATAATGTCTAGCCCATAATGTCTAGCTCTAATGTGATGGACACAATAAAATGACAGTATAAAAACAAGTATAAAATGGCCCTAATGTGCTGAATTACTTCAAATTGGCTATATTAAGGTGGCTGGACCAATGTGGATGAACTAGACATACACAAAGGGGTTGTATTCAAAAAAAAAAGAAAACCAAATGGGCTGAACATGTTGGAATACAACCACCTTTGCAAAAAAAAGTTGGAGACACGTTTCCTTTTAAAAAAAATACGCTACAGCCCATAATGGGCTGGACACAACTCACAGACACGGTTTGTGGAAAAGTTTATAGCCCAAACTAGCTTTGCAATATCCCCTTTTTTTAAAAAAAAAAAAGAGGCCCGCAAATCTGGAACAGAAGTGGGCTTGACTAACACTGCTGGACCCAATGGCTGGACGAACACTGTTGGACCCAATGGCTGGAGACACGAAAAATAAAAAAAGAAATGGAACGGTGTCATAGCGCTAGCGCTGGTGGAGGCGGCAAGATCCACCTTGCAGAGGCGGTTTTCTGGTGGAGGTGGTGTGCTTTACTGCAGCGGTGGTGTTGGCTGGAGATGGAGAAGATGGAGAAGATGGTGTTGGTGTCGATAGGCCAGAGATGGAGAAGATGGTGTTGGTGTCGATAGGCCAGAGATGACAGCGGCGTGTTTCTTGTGCGTTGATTGATGGACAGTGGAGGAGGTGATGCGAACAGAGAGCAGCAGCGACAGCAGCGAGGTGTTGCAGATCTGGGTTTACCTGAAGACTGCCACGAAAGGTGTTGCAGCAGCGACAGCAGCGCGAAGTCCACGAACGGTGTTGCAGCATTGGTGGAGCGTGGATCGATGGTGGTTGGTGGGAGATGCAGCAATGGTGGAGCGTGGATCGATGGTGGTTGGTGGGAGACGCAGCAATGGTTGGTGGTGGTGCAGTACAACGGCGAGATCTGGTGGTGGTGGTGCTGAAGCAGTGCAGCGGCGAAGGTGGCTCAGTGGTGCAGCGGTTCTCTGGTGCAGCGGCGAAGGTGGTTCAGTGGTGAAGGTGGCTAAGTTGCTTTGATGGTGGTGGTGTCTCGGAGCTTCGCAGGTTTGATGGTGGTGGTGTCTCGGAGCTTCGCAGAGAAGAAGCTGTAGTGTGATGAAGGAGAGCATCGAGGGGCCTGTGGGGGTGGCTCTCGGTGGGGGTGGCTATCGGTGGGAAGGTGGGAGAGAGAGAGAGAGGGTATAGAGAGGGGAGGGTTTTCAGAAATAATCCCCTATTAGCTTTTTTGTTTTTGATTTTTTGGTTCACAATAGGTATAGAGGGGAGGAGGGCTTTTGGGTCTTTTTATTGGGTTCTAGTTAGGATCCAACTACTAGTTAGAGGGGGAAACGGGTTGGGCTCTTGTTTGTAAAGATACAAGTTGTTGGGTTTTAAATTATAATTCCTCCATTTATATATGTTATATATTTTTGCTTTTTCTTTTTCGATTTTTGACAAAAATTGCAAACACTATAAGATTTACACGGTTTTAATATAAGTAATTTGAAAAAAAAATATAAGATTTACACGGTCACCGTTCGCATCTTTAACGACCAACCTTTTAGTGATTGTTAAAACATAAGTACCAAGAATCCTTGAATGGTTATCTAGGAAAAAAATAAAGATATTATTCTTTAAATGTTTAACGATCAATAGAATAGAATGGTAGCTAAATTTTTAAATAAAAGATAAAAAAACTTTAATACCTTTACCGGCCGCTTACGTCGTCGTTTTAATACCCAAGATAAAAAATTGACGGTTAAACTTTACTCGCTTCTTTAATTTAACATCTTTTACCGACTATTACTTAAGTTTTGGCGACCATTTAGTGGTCGGTAAAACTATTAATCAAACTGTTGCTATCTACAACTTTGATGCTCAAGCTAGTGCTTAATCAAGCACTTCACACTTAAAAAAAATATCCTTAACACAGAACATCCGATGATCTAGAGGATTTTATGGAACTCAAATATACCAACTAAGGTTCGGATTTTTGGTTGGAAGATATGTAAGAATGCAAAACCCATAAAACAAAACTTGCAAATCAAACATTGTGCTGATACAAAAAACTGTATATAATGTATCCTACAGGTTGGGACAACGGAACATCTATCTTTAACATGTACTATTTCACGCATTCTTTGGGCAGTATCGCCACTTCAGGTTAGGATACAGGACCACGAGATAACAGATATTAATACATGGATTCTCACTATTAGTGAAACATATACTACTGGCGGTCATGACGAACGAATAGTGACGATGTTTTTATGCTAATTTGGAACATATGAAAAGCAAAAATAAAGTGTTTACATGAGAATGCACCCATATATTGCGATACTATTATCATTACGAGTAATAAAGTAATGCAGGAACTGTTCGGAGTCACCTGGAGGATCACACAGAATTCAAGGCAATCTGGGGGGTCACACGCCATACATATCCCCACAGTATATTCATATCTCTGATATTACATTTTTTTGTGATACTTTGTGACAATGCAAACAGTCTGACAGGGATTGGAGTAATCCAGCAACACACAGATTCAGAGACTAATAGTTGAACATTCCAGGGTAATGACATGCCATTCTGTTCTGGACGGAGAGGCACATGCTGTTTTGGAAGTTTCGCGATATTGTAAAGATTTTCCTCTAAAGCGGAGGACAATCTGTTCAGATAACCTCGAACTGATTCAAGGTATTAAGCAGTTGTCAGCTGGAAGCTGGACGATCCATCCAGCAATCTTGGAGATATGAAGACTGACATAAAAAACGGCTCGGTTAGTATTGTACACATTCCAAGACGTCTCAACGGGTGAGCAGACAAACTTGCAAAGAAATCTAGACGAAGGACAGACATGAACTCTTGTTTGGAGACACACTTGTTATGCGACTCATTTTATAAAATAGGAATCAGATAGGACAGTCAGGCATTTTCTTTTGTTTTGCATCCGACAAAAAAAAAACTAAAACTATCCTTAAAAGAAGAATTCAAAGACTTGTTACTTTTTTATTTCCCCAGAAATCCATCCTTGATTTACCTTATACTTCCTTCGTCCCAAAAATAATATCCACTTAGCATTTTCACACATATTAAGAAATGTCATTATTGAACCCTATATGTACAAAAATACCCCTAATAAATGTCATAATGCACACCTATTCCTATGCCTAGGAAAATACAATCAAGTATAAAATAATAATTCAAATAATTATAAATTAAAATAAAAGTAGGGGTAATAAAGGAAAAAGTAGAATAAGTTATCTTGAAACAGTAAATGGACATTATTTTTGGGACACCATATTTAATAACGTGGACATTATTTTTAGGACGGAGGGAGTAACGTGGACAAAGTAACTCAAATTTTATCAGTTAAACCACTATTTATATAAGACCACACAATACTTTTCCAAAAGTTGTTACGTGCGAATAAAGTGAAGAGTCCAATCACAAAAAAAAAAAAAAAAAAAAAAAAAAGGATAAAGTGAAGAGCGATGATGATGTTTGATATTATGATTTTCTTATGAAAAAAAGATATTATGATTTTCTCTTTAATTTCTACAATTTAATATCGGTACTCATTGATTGATGGTCCTAGATCAAACAGAAAGAAAGTTGTGTCTTCTACTAAAAACCATTTTCTAGGGAACCGCGATCATCTACTTGCTTACATATTGCGATAATATAATCCAGTTCATAGTCAACAACAAGCTATATAAGTCCAAAATTTGCAGTTTATTTATTTGTTTTTGGTCTACAAAATTTGTAGTGGAATATTATGGAAACAAGATCTAAACGGCTTCTCGTTTCCAAATTTTTATTTAGTCAAGTAAATCATTTATCAAATTATTTTCTTTTTAATAGTGAATGCTCACAATTTTATTAATCAAAAATAGTCTTATATTAAAAAATGAAAAAGTATCCAATCCCTTATTTACAAAAGTAGTATCAATATAAATTAAAATCTTTAGTTCGCTAGGTTGAATGATAAACCAGTTCAATGGAAGAATAGAATTAGAAAAATAAATAGCGAGTCAATCCATTACACGGTTTGATATTCTTCGTACACCCCTTATCTTGACTGTTGGAAGAGCATTAGCTATACTTCTAATATCTTCTAGGATATGCTTGTACTTCTAATGTCGGACAATGCTGAGAGAAGATTTAATTTGAAGGACAGTTGTTGCATCAGTTTCTATGGTGACACTAGAAGAAACTTGATCTATAACCATCTTCATAGTAAAAGGAATGACCGTGGATTTAGTTTCAAAACTGGAGGACGCCTTAGTAACCTGCACAAAGCCTAGACTAATCCACCCATCCAATTTTGCATAACAACAAACACATTAGCTTTTTCAACTTTATAGGAAGCATCAACTTGACTTTGGTGGAGTTGACAAGTTGTGAGACCCAATAGGGGGGAGTATTATTTTTTACTAGTGTTGAAAGAGAAGGTTAAGGCGCGGCGTTTACTTCTTCTAGGCCAAAATATCTATGTAAAGAACTGATTAGTTATATGCATCTATCATAACATATAATAGTGTTATCAAACACACCCTAAATGCTAAGTCCAAAGACACACAATTATTTTCATTAAACCATTAACTTTTTATAAAGCTAGAAGGTAAAAGGGACAACGTATTGCTCAACCAATTATTTATACCACAGGGAATTAAGGGTAAATCCTGGATTGAAGGGGATATAAGCACCAAATTTTCTTAGTTCATTCACACTTACAAATGATATATTCAATATTTTCTGATTCTTTAAATCAATTCTAACAAAAATAATTATTAGAGCATCTCTTATTAAAGCGATTCTTTTTAGTAAATAGACCATTATTAATGCTTTTCCACAAAAAGAATTTGAACTTTGGAGACACAGAGGATGACCAAGCCAACTTAAGAAGATTTTGATCACAAGTGTGGGATGAGTTAGGGGAAAATGGGTGTTTAACAACAAGTTTTAGTGCATAAGTATACCCACTTTTGCATGTATAGACACCAAGTTTACTAAAAGACAAAATAAGTTTTGCTTGTTGATTAGTCCAGGGGATCTTGAGGCTCAAAATGCTTTCAACTTGGTTCTCATTAACGTGGGACCTCATCGAATCTATTTTCCAAGATTTATTTACAGAGTTGAATTAGTCAGCAACAAATGTTTGGAACTCTGGTTCATCACTATGATGGGGAGATTTAGTGAGGGACTCATATATCGACTTGTCTTCCCAAATGAAAGTCTTATGACCATCCCCTATACTTATGATGTTTTGAGAAAGGATATAATTTATACTCTTAATAAAGCTATTCCAAATTCAAGACGAGTTTCTAGATTTATTTGCCTTAACAAACTCATCATATTGTGGACGTAAACACATTTAGATAATAGCTACAAGGGAATCAGGGTTGTTGAGAATTGTACAAGGTTGTTTAGAAATAAGGGACAAGTTAAAATCCTCTAGGTTTTTAATACCCAAACCTCCTAATTCCTTGGAGGGAGGCTACCTTATACCATCTAACCTAGTGGGCATCAGAGTCTTCTTCATTACCTAAAGAAAATTACTAGACAGAGAATAAATGTGTCGTATAACTCCTTTAGAAGAGACATGAAGTAAGTAGGTAAAACACATATAACAGGATATAATTTCTGCTTTCACAACCATATTAAAGAGAAGTTTCTTTCATCCATTAAATTTGGAAGCCGTCTTTGAACAAGTCCGTTATTTAAGAGCTACCCCACTCAGTAGGTATCCCTAATTATAAACCAAGCTCAGAGGCCAGGGATATCCTGATAGTATAAGCAAGATGAAGGATCATAGCAGATGGAGTGTTTGGACTAACCAAGATAAAGGATTTGTTAAATTCGTTCTCAGGGACTACAAAAGTTAATTTGAAAGCAGTGTTCTTATAAAGTGTACTAGAATGAGCTGAATAAGTAAATACACAAAGATACTAAAATATTTGTTTGGTTTTTAAGAATCTAACACAAATAATAACTAATTAACTAAGACTCAAATCAAAGACAACTAAGGAAATAAAGAAGTGAAAATATCAGAACTTAGCTAGAGAATTAGCAAGTAATAACCACTAGCCTTGTTCTATGTTTTATTGTCTAAGGGAGAATTGTATGATATATAAGCAATAGTCAGGATTCTAAATTCCTCCTAACTTCCGCTAGGGTAGCTTAGGAGGCAACCTCAACATAACTAGAATACTTGGGTAAGGACACCCTAGGCAATTATCTGTGGTTATATCTAACCATATTGATTATCTAGTTAGGCAAGTCCGCCAGGATCACTACCGTACACTAGATGATTATGCATCGTGTTAAATAATGAAACCCCTCATTAGGGTGACAATTCTAATTACTAATAGAAGCCCTATACTTGTGCATAGTAAGGACTACAAACATAGGTCAAATACATAATACAGTGTAATCACAAACATAATTCATTTAAAGGTAACTCCCAAATTCAATAAAAACATACAACAAGTCTAGGGTTCATACCCAAATGCTATTCTCAAGCTAAATAGATTTGGTTCATACTCAAATAATAACAACTAGTAATTAATAATATCATATTCATGTTCAAAAGATAATCAGAATAAGAATTCTATATTGATGGTTGAAAACTGATAAATGGAAGGGTTGAAATGGTATGAATTGCTTCCCAGCTTCTTCTTCTCTTCTCTCTTCCTCCAGGCGATTTCTCTAGGTTTTATTATCATTGGGGACTCTTATCTATTTCAGAAGTTGTAAGGTCCTAAACTGTTTTATGGGATATGGAATTATTTTAGTTGACATGATCCAACCCAAGAACGTTTTACAAAAGAGATCTTTAGTTCGAACCACAACAACAAAAAATTACATAACTTCTTCATTTTAGCTCTGAATTGCAAACCCTCAATTCCTACACATTACTGACTTCAAATACTATCTATATATGAAAGGGATTCTCCATATTCCATGCCAATCTCGCGTGGGACCTCGAACAAACCACTTTCCGAATCTGGACTACATAAGCTTTCACTTTCTAAGAGTGGTCGAATCTTTCTTTTTTTCCATAACCAAGGGGTAAGCTCGTTTCGTTCGCTTCTTATCATTATACCAAGGTGTTATAGCTTCCAAGTACCTAATAGATACACATATAACACACAAATTCAGCACAAAGTCTCTAGTGATAGCATAAATACCAAAACTAGACAAGAAAGTGTAAAACGTCAATATATAGGGAATATCCCTCAACTAAGCACCAAATACCTATGAAAAGATGTATCTTGCCTAGATTAATTTATCATATAAATGGATACTTCGAATAGCCTAGAAGCCAAGCGAAAATTTATGACTAACTATATTAAAAGCATGGACTCATGCACATGGTTACCAAGGAAGAACATTGAATCGTCTGGAAAAAAGCATATGATATATGGGAGGACAATGTCTATTAAGACTAATACCTTGGATAGCACCAAAAGAGAAATATTTATCAATAAGGTGAGAGAGGGCATTTGTGGCAATGGAAAATAGATAAGAAGAAAGTGGGTCCCTTTACATCAATCCCCTAAAAAGAGAGAAGGTACGAGTGGTAAAGTCATTCAAAACAATATTGTATTTAACATAATAGATAGAAGTTCAAATGAAATATAACCAGGGAGTAGAAAAGCAAAATTTTCCAAGGAGATTCAGGATAAATGACCAATCAAGTTTAAATTAAGCTATATGGATACCAGCCTTGTTAATAGAGTAATTATCCTTTGAGTTACTCCTTATGTGTTTTAGTGTGTGGGTGACTTCATGAATAATAATAAAGTTTTCTTGAATTTATCTACAATTAATGAAAAGCATAACTGAAGGGAGAGACAATTTTAGGTATAATGGAACTGAGTGTGTATATATAATCTTTGACAAGGATTTTGTAGATGAAATTAGTGCATGAGATATGTCTAAATTGGCATATTATTTGTAGATTCTTGGACTTATGGATGAGGATGATATTATCATCACTCAAACTACCCATATAATCAGTTCCATCCAATATACCATTACACACAACAATGATATTCTCATTTAGCTCATTCCATAATTTCTTATTTAAAAAGCACCAAGGAAGCCATGGGACCAGGGGATTTGGAAGCCCCGTGGCTCGAGGCGGCTTTCCTCAGTTCCTCAAGTGAAATAGGAGCCATAACAAGTGAATTTTCATTATTAAAGACAATAGACGAGACACCCTGCAAGATGGGATAAATGGCTCTAATAACAAGATCATCATAGAGATTATGAAAAAAAAAGTCAACGATGTGGGATTCTAGCTCAGTAGTACCTTAAGTATATACCTCATTGTCCTTTAGGAGACATATGATTTTATTTGAAGTCCTCCTAATTTTAGTGGACAAGTAGAAAAACTTAGAGTTCTTGTCATTAAGTTTGAGCCAATGAATTTTAGCCCTAGTAGCCTAGTACTTTACTCAAATGACCAGAGTACACTAATAGTCTTGGATGTAGAAGAAAAGAGGTTAGGCCTCATTGATTACTATCCGTGATGGGGTATTTAGTCAACTATTAAAGTCAAATGTACTAGTTAGAGGTATTTAGTCACCTATTAGAGTCAAATGTAGTCGTTAGGGATACTTAGGGGGTGTTTGTTTGCACTTAATGAGATCTTAATCTGGTTCATTAAGACACTGGATTAATCAGACTGTTTGTTTTTCTAGGCCAATTTAGATCTGAATGCCTCTTAATTGGTCTGTTTCATTAAGATTTCAAACTAAGTCTGAATCATTCAGACACTGCCTCTTAACAGAATAAGTTCTATTCAGTTGTTTATTCAGCATTCAGCACTTATTACTTAAAAAAACAAAAGACACCTAAGTCAACTATTAGAGTCAAATGTAGTCGGTATGGGTATTTAGTCAATATTAGAGTCAAATGTAGTCGTTGGGCGTATTTAGTCAACCATTAGAGTCAAATGTAGTCGTTATGGGTATTTAGTCAACTATTAGAGTCAAATGTAGTCGTTGGGTGTATTTAGTCAACTATTAGAGTCAAATGTAGTCGTTATGGGTAGTTAGTCAACTATTAGAGTCAAATGTAGTCGTTATGGGTATTTAGTCAACTATTAGAGTCAAATGTAGTCATTATGGGTATTTAGTCAGCTATTAGAGTCAAACGTAGTCGTTATGGGTATTTAGTCAACTATTAGAGTCAAATGTAGTCGTTGGGTGTATTTAGTCAACTATTAAAGTCAAATGTAGCCGTTGTGGGTATTTAGTCAACTATTAGAGTCAAATGTAGTCGTTGGGGATATTTAGTCAACTTAGTCGTTATGAGTATTTAGTCTACTATTAGAGTCAAATGTATTCGTTGGGGGTATTTAGTCAACTATTAGAGTCAAATGTAGTTGTTATGGGGATTTAGTTAACTATTAGAGTCAAATGTAGTCGTTATGGGTATTTAGTCAACTATTAGAGTCAAATGTAGTCGTTTGGGGGTATTTAGTCATCTATTAGAGTCAAATGTAGTCGTTATGGGTATTTAGTCAACTATTAGAGTCAAATGTAGTCGTTGGGGGTATTTAGTCAACTGTTAGAGTCAAATGTAGTCGTTGGGGGGGTATTTAGTCAACTGCTAGAGTCAAATGTAGTCATAAGGGGTATTTAGTCAACTATTAGAGTCAAATGTAGTCGTTAGGGTATTTAGTCAACTATTAACGTCAAATGTGAAAAACATTCAATTAAATTCAAAACTCAAATCCGGAAAACATTCAATTAAATTCAAAACTCGATAAAAAATTTCCCTAATCAGTTTCATATCCACTATTATCTATAGGTTCATCATCGCTATCAACCTGGATAGGTTCTTCTTCATCCCCATATTCTTCCCACGTGTCATCATCAATTTCCTCTTTTTCATCAGTAACCATATCAAAAGCCAATTCAATACGAAAATGAGATGGGTCAATCTTGATCTCCTCGATAGTTGCCAAGTTCACCGGATCGGAAACCCTCCCAGTGTTAATCAACGGTATCCTACTGTTCTCGTTGGAAGTAGGTAGTGAGTCCGAACCCCATAACTCGGTACTCTATCCGTGACGATCGTTCATTTCCCAAATGGCTTTCCAACCTTTCATTGATTTCTTTGCATTAATTTCGTCATTGTAAAACACTTTCTTGGCCTGCGATGCTAAAATGTATGGTTCGTCGGCCTACTCAAAGTTTGATGTGTTGATAAAGGTTACCCCGTGTTCTGTCCTCGCATCGCTCATTCTGTACCACTTACAAATAAATAACACAACCGAGAACCCTCCAGTGTACTTAACCTCAAAGATTTTCAATAATTCACCATAATAAGGTATTTCATCGTACATGGTACAAACTCTGTAATCCTGTGTCACTCTTTTTTCTCCTTTATCCTTAGTTACCCTCTTGACACCATTCACAACACATGAATCGTATTTATGCACCGCACCATAAGAGATGGTTGCCAAGGACACCATCTCAGTGGTAGCTAATGCATCACCACGGGATTTCATTCCATAAATCTGTCATACAAAAATAATACTTAATACTTTAGAAATAAATAGATAATATTTGAACCAATGCTAAAGTTACATACCTTTTTCTAAAAACAATCCCTTAAACATTTGACGGTGCATATTGTCTATTTCGCGACTCGTTCCCGAAAGTGTGGATTTGTGTTCACTAAAAACGTAAATGAATATTAAATAAATTTATAAATAAATATAAATATAAATATAAATATAAACATAAGTATTCATATAAATATAAATATAAATATAAATATAAATATAAATATAAATATAAATATAAATATAAACATAAATCTAAATAAAAATAAGTATAAATATAAGTATGAATATAAGTGTAAACATAAATATAAATATAAATATAATTATAAATATAAATATAAATAACTAAACAATACTTACGTCCTGTACGTTTCGAGTTCGTCACAATTATTCAAAATATACCAACTGATGTGCTCCTTCTCCTTAGGTGGTATAGAACCAGATTCTTTCTTGTCAACTGGAGTACACCGAGACTTGAAAACATATAGCTCTTTTGGCATTGGCGGTGGTTCGTTGTATCGGTACTCTTTCCAGTATGGTGTCATATCATGTCTTCAGCGGTGTGCTTCGAAGCGTATTAGTCGCTGCAATCTCGGGGCAATCGCAAGTAACAGAGCTTCTTATGCGGTACTTTCTGACCCTTCTTTGGGTCCCATCTCGATTCACTACAAACTGGACACTTGTCGAGGTCTTCATTCTCTTTGTAAAAAATGGAACAATCGTTCAAACAGACATCAATAGTAATATACCCCATACCCAAACTTTTCAACTTGTTGTTGCATGCATCATAAGAATCGGGTAAATTGTGAGGTTTGGGTAAAATACGACCAACCAACTTAAGTAGCTCGGTGAATGATGTGTTAGTCCACTTGTTCTTTACTTTCACGTGCATAAGTTTGGTAATGAAGTTCAAGGAACTCATCACTGTACAACTAGGATATAATTTTGTCTCCAATTCGTCGAGTAGTTTTTCGAAACTGCTCCGACTTGGAATATTTGCGTCTCTCATCTTGGTGTCACCCTGATGTCCACCAACATCGTAAATGTGTCTCACATCGTCATAAACTTCTTGCATTTCATAATCTATATTCGGCATAGGATTTTCTTCGGGAATTACCATCTTTACCGTGTTTTGTCCAAACCTGATACGTATGCATAAACCCATTTTTTAGAAGGTGGCCCCTAGCCTCCTGGATGGGTATTCGACGATTATTTTTACAATAGTTACACGGACAAAACATATAACCAGTATAATCATCTTGTTTTTCAACATATTTGACAAATTCCAAAACCCCAAAAATATATTCTGACGTGAAATAATTCGTCGTAATGATCCAACTCTTATCCATACCCGAAGCCATCTTTTAGCAACAATTTTATATAACTAGGCAACTTCATTCATATGAAAATAAAATAAATAATTGTTACAACCCAATTAATAAAATGAATAAAAATTACAACACAATAAATAACATAATAAAAATTACAAACCAATAAATAGATAAAATTATAAACCAATAAATAAATAAAATTACAACACAATAAATAAAATTACAACACAATAAATAAATTACAAACCAATAAATAGATAAAATTACAAACCAATAAATAAATAAAATTACAACATAATAAATAAATAAACAATGAGATAATTTCTAATTAAGTCCAAATCTCAAAATATCTTGTCTAAATAGGTCCACTTCAATAGTTTAACCTTATAGAGTCCAGAAATAATATTCCTAACATATTACTACCTATTATACCCCTATACCAATTATTACAATATCTATTTATAATATTAAATATCTTAAGAACCAAACCCTCCTTAACCTTTTTATTCACCATTTTCACAGCCGCTTTCCTGCAAAGCATCTGCCGCCACAACCTATCTGCTCTCCTGCAATTCTACTCCCTCCGCCGCTCTCCTGGAAAGCAACCGCCGCCACAACCAAGCCGCTCTCCTGCACATCTACTCCCTTCGCCGCTCTCCTGCAAAACAACCGCCGCCACAACCAAGCCGCTATCCTGCACAGCTAATTGCTTTCGCAGCAATTTCCAAACATGTTGTTTAAAGGTAGTACAGTACGACGCCTTTTTCTATTTAATAACCTGATTAGTAAATAATAATGATTAGTGAATGATTAGTAAATAATAATGATTCGAGAATAATAATGATTATTGATTTTAATATCGTCTCTGATACAATTTCTCTCTAATACAATGGATACATTCTCGTGAATGATTAGTGAATTTGTTACCCATTGTTTGAATCTCCAAAAGCGATTATACGAAGCCGCTAACCTGCACAAGAGCCCACTAAACGCGTGTAAAGAGCCCACCAAACGCGTGTAAAGAGCCCACCAACGTGTAAAGAGCCCACCAAACGCGTGTAAAGAGCCCACCAAACGCGTGTAAAGAGCCCACCAAAATGTGCGTACAGAGCCAATCAAAACGTGTGTACAGAGCCCACCAACCGTGTGTCCAAAGCCCACTAAACGTGTTTACAGAGCCCACCAAGGGTATTATTGACTATGAATATTATAGAAATGGGCTGGACCTGCTAAAGAAAGTTATTTTGGTTGTGGACCTTTTGGATTAATCACCCATAAACAATTTCATATATGAGAAGATAATAGAAATAAATGAGCATATGCATGATTTACACTTAATAATTAACTAGACAATCAATAAATATACCTAATCATATCTTATAACAACTAATACACAATCATAATCCAATATAAAAAAAAGTTTGATATTTATAGAAAATACCTTCATTTGGTTGGAGAAATTGGAGATTGATGATCAAGCTTCCCGCCTTGATAATTTATTACTTAAACTAATCACATAATAGTGCAAAAATTAGACACAATAAAAAAAATTATAATTCAAGAAATTACCTTCAATTTGTGGATGGAATTGTATATTTAATATGACTCACCTTGATTATGAACCTGGAAATGATGCAAGATGATTTGGAGAATCAATTGAAAAAAATTTGAATGAATTTGGTTAAGGTTTTTGGGAGAAAATGGAGAAAAATAAATGGGATTTTTGAGTTTTTTGAGATAAAAAAACAAGGGGTTATTAGAGAAAGCATCCTCATAGAGCTCCCTAATAATTTTTTTAAGCCTTCAATAATTTATTTAATAGAAAAAATGCCTAATAGAACAATTATTTATAGAAAACATCTCCTTTATATAATTTATACCTTTACTACCTTTATTATTAAATATATTATTTTATTTTTAATACAATATTTATTTTTAAATATTAAACAAATAAAGAGTACTTCTACCACCACCACCACCACCATGTATTTAACCACCACTACAGCCACCACAACCATCATCACTCAACCATCACCACCTTCACCACCACAACCATCACCACCACCACCACCTACTACTACTACTACTACTACTACTACTACTACTACTACTACTACTACTACTACTACTACTACTACTACTACTACTACTACTACTACTACTACTACTACTACTACTACTACTACTACTACTACTACTACTACTACTACTACTACTACTACTACTACTACTACTACTACTACTACTACTACTACTACTACTACTACTACTACTACTACTACTACTACTACTACTACTACTACTACTACTACTACTACTACTACTACTACTACTACTACTACTACTACTACTACTACTACTACTACTACTACTACTACTACTACTACTACTACTACTACTACTACTACTACTACTACTACTACTACTACTACTACTACTACTACTACTACTACTACTACTACTACTACTACTACTACTACTACTACTACTACTACTACTACTACTACTACTACTACTACTACTACTACTACTACTACTACTACTACTACTACTACTACTACTACTACTACTACTACTACTACTACTACTACTACTACTACTACTACTACTACTACTACTACTACTACTACTACTACTACTACTACTACTACTACTACTACTACTACTACTACTACTACTACTACTACTACTACTACTACTACTACTACTACTACTACTACTACTACTACTACTACTACTACTACTACTACTACTACTACTACTACTACTACTACTACTACTACTACTACTACTACTACTACTACTACTACTACTACTACTACTACTACTACTACTACTACTACTACTACTACTACTACTACTACTACTACTACTACTACTACTACTACTACTACTACTACTACTAATTCAAATCGTCATAACTAATTCAAAAAAAATCAAAAAACTTAAAAAATTGCATTTTGGATAAAGCAAATTAATATTTACGTCTATGAATTTTTTCGATTTATTTTGTATTTTTGAATTTTTTGATTTTTTTTTTGATTTTTTTAACTTTTTTTACACAGACACGAAATTCCATGTTTTAAACAGTGAATTTCGTGTCTGCGGGAAACAAATTCAGTATTTCAAAACATGGAATTTCATGTTTAAACATGGAATTCCGTGTCCGCGAATAAAAAAATTCCAAAAAAAAAATCGTAGACGTAAATATTAATTTGCTTTATCCAAATATATAATTTTTTTATTTTTCTGAATTTTTTAGAATTAGTTATGACGATTTAAAAAAAAAATCACAGACGCGCGCGTGTTTATTAGTTTTTTTTTTCTAATTTCTTTTTTCTTTTTGTTTTAATTGTTAATTATAAGGGTAGTTTAGGATGGGGTTGTTTTCCATAAAGTATCTCATTCTAAGGTACCTTTTTTTAAATAAGTTTTTTAATAGGCATTAATCTATAATTGGCACAAAAAACAATATGTCTTCAATAAATACGTTTATTATTTACAGTCGACAAACGTGTCGTCGGTAAGTTTAAATAAATCGTCGGTAATTTAGACAATACCGACGAAACGCTGTCGTCGCTATATTAGGGACGATGTTCCAAACCAAAAAAAAAAAGAAAAAAAAACATTTGCCGACGATTTTTTATCTCTTTACCTACGAAAGTCTGTCGTCGGTAAACTTTTAATGTCAGCCGACGACGAACCTCGACGGTAAACAAACGTCGTCGGTAATGCTATTTGTGTACCGACGACCTGCGTGTCGTCGGTAAACTTTCGCCCCTAAAGACACGATCTGTAGTAGTGATATGACCTTCTTATTGTTCTCATCAAACCCAGTTCACTCCAACCGTTTCTCGAAATCAGTAAGGTCCTACATCTATCACTAAAGGGGAGGTCTAGAGTCTTGCTATTTTTTCAGCATTAATTAAATGCGAGGTCTAGAGTTCGAATTTCTTCCCTAACGGGTGTAAAGTAAGAGGTACAAGACTCGAACCCCTCTCTGAATATGGGTAACTTAGTTCTGATTTACTTGGAAATATACATGGGGAGACGTGTATATTCCTGTAAGATTAGTCGTGGTGCTCGTAAGCAATCTCGAATCACCCATGTAAAAAGAAGAAGAAAAAAATCACGTACTGATACTTATCTCTCTTTTCATTCTTTGCCAAGCCTTGGGGTGTGGAGGATTCTCGTACACCCTTGTCCCTTGACCATTAATCTGATAATCACATCATCAAATTAGTCCTCCATTGATCTCCACATGAACTAAATGGGGGTGGACGTAGTGATTTTTTAAATTGTTTAGAAAAATAATATAAGTAACAGTTTTTTTTGGTTACAAGGAGATCCGAAAAGGATCATGGTAATAAACTAATCGAGAACATTCTCAAATAAACCTAGACTATATGTAGCTCTAGGTGTCTTCCACCCCATCCTGTCGCGAATAATATACTTCCAAATCCCCTTAGGGGGGTCCCGGTGAAAGCAAAAATATTCGTCCTGTCTTGAACCAACATGAGCCAACCAATCCGCGCAATCATTTGCCTCCCGATAAATATTAGTGATCTTGAAAGACCTATTCCTCGCCATGATTTCCCGGGTGCAATTTATCCAATACGCAGCAGGTCTTTTATCTATCCCATTATTACGTAATATATCCACTACTTCCTTTGAATCCACCTCAGCCATTATCTCCCTCAATCGCATACTTTCACTCAATTTAAGCCCCTCATATAGTGTTATTAGTTGCACAATGGTTGGAGAATCATGGTGTATCCGTATTGAGAAACCACCGACCCAATCTCCTTCTTCGTTTCGTATCAAGCCGCCACCACCACTTTCTTTGTTCCATTTAGTGCAACTTCCATCCGTGTTTAATTTCATTTTCTTGAACCGTTTTACACCACCCTACAAGTCTTACATTGCTTCTCTTGCTTACAACGCTTCCCAGGCTCTTCCCCCACGATCTTGCATAAGAATTAGCTAAATACCGGATCTTGCGCAACATAATCTGAGGCGAAGATACCTCTCCTCCGTTAAATATCTTGTCATTTCGTTCCTGCCACACTACTTGTATAAACGCACCGAATAGGACGTTCCATGAAACTCCTGCATATAGGTCCTTGTGAGAAAGATTTCTTGTCCACCAAGCTGCACTCGGGATTATTCCAGGAGCTGCTGCAGGATTCCGTGAAGCTGCTGCAGAATTCCATGCGCCTTCTTCCCTCGAAAAGCCCTGTCCTTGTAGCTGCTGTGAGCGCGGATCCACCTGCTGCTGTGTTCCGTGAAGTTGTTGTCGCTGCAGCTGTTCATCCAGGATTCCCTGTAGCTGTTGGTGTCGCGGGAGCTGCTACAGATCATTAGCGCAGCTTTGCACCTGTACACCTGCTGAAACATCTTGCTGCATAATATTAGTTCTAATTAAATCACCATTGTCTTGTACCTGTGAACTATATCTCCAAGCATCGCCCACATCATCTCTCTCATTAACAGTAGCCACAGAATTCCATTGAGTCTCGCTCCGAATCAGGCTCCATAAACTCCTCGTGACATTACAGCCCCTAAATAAATGGATAGCATTTTCTTCGTATACCTCGCACAAAGGGCAATTAGGCGAAACTTCCATACCCCTTCGTACTAAATTGCCTCTCGTAGCTAATCTATCATGTACGACCCTCCAAACCAAAACTCTTGTTTTTTGTGGGCATTTCATCTTCCACACCTTCTCCCATACCATGTCCGGATTGCCATTCTCTTCCAAATCCCATCGAGCCGATCGCACCGAAAATTCACCACGTATCTCAAGTAACCATGATAACAAGTCTCGATTACTCGCCCCTCTCTCCACCCTAACACCCGTAATCTCCAAAAGCTTCGAAGGTGGAAGTAAATGTTGGAACTTCTCCCAATCCCACGTCCCATTACTATGAACATAATCACTTACCACCATATTTTTCTCTCCTATATTCACCACTCCAATCACATGGTCAATGAGAGGCGATTCCCCCACCCAAACATCCATCCAAAAGGACACCATCTCACTATTTTGTAAGATCCATTGGGATCCCCGTCTAACTACGACAATACCTTCCACAATGGCTCTACACATACGCGAATCACTAGGCCTTACCAGATAATGAAAAATCGCTGTTTTGAAATATTTCGGTCTCATTATTATAGGCCAAATGGATAAGTTGTCATGCACCAATTTCCAACCCAACTTACCCAAAAACGCCTTATTCATCTCCTCTGCTGATCGAAAACCCAAGCCTCCCACACTCTTTGGCCTACAAATGTCCTTCCATGCTAGCCAGTGAATGTGCTTTTGCCGATACGCGCTTCCCCAGATAAACTCTCTACGTATTTTGTCAATCTCATGGCAAACATAGCTAGGTAGTCTCTCCACTTGCATGATATACATCGGTGCCGCGCTCAAAACAGATTGAGCTAAAGTTATGCAACCTGCAAGTGAAAGGGAATTTCCCATCCATTTCGCCAACTTGCTCCTAAGTCTATTAATGAATTCGCCATAAAAATCTTTTGGTCTCCTTCCAGAGAGGATGAGAACCCCTAGATATTTACCAAGTCCTTCGCTCCTTCGAAAACCACTTCATCTCGTAATTTCAATCGCTAATTCTTCATTAATATTTCTCGAGAAATATATTACCGATTTATCTTTACTAATCGTTTGCCCTGCATCTAAACAGAATATATTCAAAGTGTCCTGCAAGAGATCGAAATTATGAATAGATGCTTCAGAAAATAAAATTAAATCGTCAGCAAAGAAAGTGTAGGATATAGGAAACCCCCTGGTGATATTCGAATCGGACTCCAACTCCCATTGTGCACCAGACGCTGAATAAGTAAGGACAGCCGCTCCCTACATATGACAAAAAGATAAGGCGATATTGGTTCGCCTTGTCTATTGCCTCTGCTAGGACGAATAGGCCTAAGGGCTTCACCTCGCCAAAGTATGCTCAATTCATTCTCTTGCATTCCGGACATGATCACATTCACCCATATGGAAGGAACCCCAAGAGACTCTAAGGAATCTCTTATAAAATCCCATCTAATTTTATCGTAAGCCTTCGCAAGGTCAACTTTGATGGCCATAAAACTCTTCTTCCCTTTTTGATGCCTAAGGAAGAAGTCCACCTCACTAACCAACACTATATTATCAATAGTAGAACGCTTCGGGAAAAAACTACTTTGATACGGCCCGATATGATCAGAAAGCAGCGGCCTTAGTCGATTAACACAAGTACCTTCATGCATAGCTTAACACTCACGTTAATTAAACTGATGGGTCTAAACTGTGTAACATATTCCGGCTCCCCCACCTTAAGTATGAGATGAATTAGAGTGCCTAATACCTCTTTTGGAAACCGACCACTATCAAGTGTGGACCTAATCATCTCGCAAACCGATGGACCCACAACATCCCAACATTTCTGATAGAACCCTGGTGTCATTCCGTTTGGCCCTGGTGCCTTGTAAGGCGACATCTGAAAGACTGCTAAACATATTTCTTCATCTGTTACACCACCACTAAATAATTCCTAACTTAAATATGAGTAAATGACACTTTTGCCCCCTGTGTTTATATGTGATTGACAGGTTGCCCCCTAAGTCCTAAAATGCGCCTCGTTGCCCCCTAAGATTTACTTTTGTGACCCGTTTCCCCCTGAGTGCGTTTTCCGTCAATTTTCTCCGTTAAATATGACGTGGCAATTCCATGTCATATTTTTTCTTTTTTTTAATCCAGATACTAATTATGTGTTTAATTAAGTTAACCCTTATTTTTTACAAGGGCAAGATGGGGAATTCATTAATGCCTATCATATATATACCCCCAAAAACATAAACAAATTAATTAAACAAAATCCAAAATCAAAAGGAGAATGCGAAGGAGCGCGGGTTTTGGGAAGAACTCGACGAACACCAAAACCAAACCCAGAAAAGCAAAGTTCTTATGCTCTGAAGATAATCAATGGCGCCGTTAACTCAATGGAGTAAGTGTGTTTATTTATTAACCCTAAATCCTTGCTCGTTGGTTAAGATCCTTTAACCCGAAAATATAGGGTTTTGTATTAAATTTATTACATACATAGATATCACGCGTGGAGTGAGGGATTTTCTTAGTATAGTAGCAGATTTTAAGGGATTCGGTTACCATAGCCGTAGTGTGATAATTGTTTTTCCATTATGTGGTTCTTAATATAATTGGTAACTAATTTATTCAAATTTGATTGTTTAACAGAGAAATTTGCACTAAAGATTCACTTTGGTGGGTTTTTAATGAAGACAAGAGTAATTACCATGAAGTAAGCATTAAGTATATAGATGGTTGTCAATATGACACTTTCAGTATACCAGGTCTTAAGAAGATTATTTCGAAACTGGGTGTAAAAGATTTCTCGGATGTTTACTATTTGAAATTGGGAGAAAATCTACCTGATGGGCTAGTATGTTTGGATAGTGAGGATAAAGGTATGGAGATGTGTAGCATCGTAGAGAACAATGTAACTGTGGACCTGTATGTTGTTAATAACCCCTTAGTTCATGATGCCCAAGAAATTCAAACTCCAATTTTCATGCCTTTGTTATTAACTTGAAACAAGGATGAAGAAATAGTTCAGCAGCGAGAAGAAGATAATGTTAATCTGATAGAAGTTGAGGAACAAGAATTAGTTCAAAACTGTAATGAGAGGCATGATGTGGAAAGCGTAGAAGAAAGCAAAGTTGTAGAAGAAGGTTTAAAGGTAGAAAATCATTTGACAGTTTACCCCTTATCATGTCATCTGATTGACAAATCACCCCCCTGATTCTCATTTATTTAACTGTATACTTCATTCAACGTTTCAGGATGTTTGCGAATAGCAAAGCACACCTGTTTTAAATGTAAATGAAGGTGAAAAAGAGGAAGTACGTGATGGTGAAGAAGTAGTTCAAACTCGTGATGAAGTCCCTACGAACGTGGTTGATAAAAATGTTGAAGAAGTAGTCCAAAATAGCAAGGAAGGGACTGAAAGGAACGTGGACGATAATAATGATCAACCGCAGGGGGAGAACATTGTGGTTGAAGACATTGTTGAACAAGAAAAGACAAAGGTACACAGTTGTTTGACAGTTTACCCCTTACTATTTCATATGATTGACAAATTACCCCCTAAATATTTCATGTTATGACAAATTACCAAGTTAAAAAGTGGAGGAAAGAACGAACCTCTGAAGGTGTTCAAAAGCTGGTAGTAAATGGTACTTCACATAAATGTGCAATTTGCAAGGGAGAGGGCCATAACAAAAGGTCATGTAAGGCAAATGTAAGTGCTACAGAACATGCAACAGTTGGATTAGAGGATATTCAACAACACGAAGATGGTGTAACTGAGGGTAGGGGTTATGGTGCTACTAAAGTTATGGAAGATGGTGCAGTTGAGGGTAGGGGACAAGGTGCTAATGAAGTTATGGAAGATGGTGTAGCTGAGGGTAGGGGTGTTGGTGATAATGAAGTTATGGAAGAAAGTGTAGCTGAGGGTAGGGGTGGTGGTGCTAATGCAATTGTGGATGAGACTCCAGATGAGATGATTAACAAAATGTTTGATGAGTTAGAAGTTGATGTCTCCCTAATTGTTCTTATTTTCGACCCTTAGGAGACATCATTTTTGGTGTTTATTTAATTAATTTGATAGACTTTTGGACTAAATATGCAATAATATGATTTTCCTCTTTTATTTCTAGCATTTTTAAATTATTAAACTTTTGCGCGTAATATTGGTATTTTTAGCGAAAAGTTTACACGTTTTAGATGTTAGCTAGAAGAGGAATCCAAGGAGAAAGTCAAAGATCGTGAAATAGAGTCAACACTTGAATATAAATCCCGAAGATATTATTTTTAGAGCTGAAAATCAGTTTTCCAGGCCATAGATTGCTGATTTCGAGGTGCTTAAGCGATGATTTAGCCGCTTACCTTTGAAGAGAAAACATTCCTTATCGAGTTACGGAACTTTAGAAACTGGAATGAGGTCAATCGGAGTCATAACGAAGCGGGAAAAGCCGTTTTAGTGAGGGTGTATCGGCAGTTACGGGATTTTGGACTTAGAATTTGGGCTTGGACATTTAATTAGTTTTTTTTATTATTAGGTCCAAGCCCTAATCCGTTTTTACACTTATAAGAGGAGCCTTTGACTTCTATTTTCCACACAATTCACATTCTGCAAGATTAAAACACCAGAGAGAAGCAACAGAAGGAAGAAAGAAGAGCTGCAAGAACTGGAGAGGGTCTATATCTCCGTTCTTAGTCATTCCAATTCCGAAAATTAGGTTCTTTTTATCTTTAATTTTGTAATCAAATATGAATTCCATTTCTTTTAATTTAGTTTTTCTTTTTAATATGAGCTAAACATTTAATAGTGCTTGAGAACAATTAATGGGTGAATCCCAATCTTATTGAATTTCGAATGTTGAATTTGGGTTTCTGTTAAATTAAATTAGATTGGGGCTTTTACTCTTTTCTATAAATTGAGATTATTTACTGTTTTTAGCGTCATGAACTAGGAACAGATGTTAGTATTTAGGCTATTCCAATTAGTGGCAATTGGATCATCCTGACGGAGGGTTTAAATACAGAACCATTTATTCAATCTAGGATAGAAGCTATTGATTCTGACGAACTTAGCTAATTCTAGGGCCAATGAGGTAATAAAACTTAAACATCCAAAAGTGGATCATATTAACCCTGACGGGACTAGTGACACTCTAGGATCGCCTTATAGTCCACCCTGACGGGGGTATAAGGAATTTAGAATCCCGACCATTGTAATTGACCAATTTAGCCCTTAAACAACATAAGTTAGGAAATAGGATTGGGAGGATCCCTTGCGTTCTCAAGTGCTACCTTCTCATACTGTGTTTTACATCATTTTACTTGCGTCTTAACTTTTAATTGCATTTATAATTTGTCTTTCATTTAGTAGTTTTAATAACAAAAACCAAACAAACATATTTTCTTTACTTGTTTTCATAAGTGCAACCATTCATTACTTGTTAAATATTGTAGTCAACCATCCCGTCCTTGGAACGAATCTGTTTTATCATTTATACTACTTGGGACAACCGTACACTTGCGGTTGTGGTTCGATTATTCATTTCATTTATTTAGAACACACAAAGGACCACCAGAAGTCCAACCATCTGCTCCTTGTAACCCCCAATATACTCCATCTGAACCTGAAAATATTACTGTTACAACAAAAAGTACAGTTGGTAAGAAAGACAAAGAGAAAGAGTCAATTGCTAAGATACCCAGTGGTTCAAAACCAAAGATGAGCATACCTCTGGAAAAAGGATAAAGAGCCAATTCCTAAAACACCCGGTGTTTCAAAACCAAAGATGCGCATACCAGGACAAAATTCGAAGGAGTCAGTTGTTAACTCACCCCCTAGATCCAGACCAAAGATGCGCTTACCAGGACAAACATCAAAGGAGTCAGGTGTTAACTCACCCCCTAGATCCAGACCAAAGATGCGCTTTCCAATACACAGATCAGATAAGCCAGTAGTTAATTCACCACCTAAGTCCAGACCAAAGATCCGTATACCAGACCAAGCAGTGGAAAAACCAACACGGCAAAGCAGTAGAATTAAGGATCGAGGATTGAAGACAATTTCAGGAGGTTCAAACACAATGCCTATATCTTTAGAGGATGATGAATCAGGGACACAAAAGGGAAATACTTCTGTTGCTCCTATATCACCATTAGAGGTCAGTATTATTAAAATAGAAAATATTTTTTGCACTGGTTTACTTTTATAAGTTTGTATTGTGTGAATATTGATTACAGGTTGATGAATCTGGGAAACAAAAACAAAAGACTACTATTCCTCCTAAATCAGTTTTAAAGGTTAGTACTTATACCCCCTATAAAGTTTTATATACTGTCTACTTACCCCCTATAACGTATTAAATTTTGTCTACTTACCCCCTATAAAGGTTTATGTTTTGACTACTTACCCCCTATACTATTTTGTGAGCGCAAAAGGTAAAGATGGAAAAGTTGACATAACTATTGGAAAAAACGAAGCATAAAAATGCTGAGGATGCACAAACAAATGAAAATGAGAAAACAAGTGAGCAGATTAGCATAGACAAACCAAAGGAGAAAGCCCCCCCTAAGCAAAAAAAGAAGATTTCATTAAGGGATATCCTAGGGGTAAGTATATTTAATTTTGACTAAGTACCCCTTAGACTTTTATTTCAGTGACTAAATGCCCCCTGGATCTACAAAATTTTGCTAAAAAGTCTTTCTGCAGATACCTTTATTGAATGCTTTTATTTGTTTACCATTTAGGTGAGGTTCAAACATGATAAACCACCAGCACAATCAGGTTCAAAAAGGAGTTTACCTGAGGTTAGTCATGTGTTGATTTTTTAACACCATTACATACTACAGAATGTTTAACTTCTTCTTTATCATTCTACCAGGAAGGAAACAATAGCCAACCAGAGAAAAAGAGGCGCGTAATCTAGCATAAACAGGGGGTGGTAATGAGGGAGGGTGATCCAAAATATGTAACTGTTGCAGAAGCACTTTGTTTGAGGAAAGCAGCCACTAGTTCTTCAGTAAAACCTGGGAAAGAAGCTAAAGATTGAAGTATTCTGCAGATTTGTGTTTTTTATGGTTCTGTGTTTTATGACAATTGTTTTGTGTAAAAGTAGATCTTGAACCAGAAAGGTTGTAGTTGTTAAAGATTTCTAGTATGTGGTGGAGGTGGTATTTAAATACTGTTTTTTTTTTGTTGGTAAGGCCTTTATTGCAGGGATATAAAGGTTGTGGTGTTTTGTATGCTAGTGCACAAGTGGATGCTTTGAATATTTATTTTTTGCTATGGTCTATGTAATGCCAGAACTTTATTGTTATCTTTATCTACTTTATTTAGATTGCACTAGATTCTATTGTCCATTAAGTGTTTGTATCTATACTGTATTCATTGCACAGTAAAACACAACTTAAACAAACAGCAAAAACTTCATATTCCAATTCAAGTAAAACCAAATAGTTAAGTTAAACCAAAATAGTCAGGTACAAACAAAGCTTAAAACTAACATAGTACACCAAATTTAGAACTTCAACAACTTGATAAAACAAACACAAAACACCAACAACTGCAACCACTTGCTACATCCATCAAGCTACACCAAAATACAACTTCAACAACAACATTCTAATACTTTGAATGACTGAAACCAGACAAAATGGAGAGGAAGAAGAATATGATCATGATGCAGGTCCATTTCAGAATCTTGTTTTCCCGAGTTACAGTGGTCATCGATATGTTAAGACGTTGCACCTCATGCTCTAACACAGTTACTTTCACACGCTCAAATTTCAAATCTTTTGAGGCAACTCCTTCTTTTTCTTGCAATTCAACCAACTGTGTGCTCAGTTCATTGACTTGTGCAGATTCGAGCTTCCAAGCTTCACACGCTTTTTTCTCTAACTGCATCATTTCTTCGAAATTAGAGGCCAACAAGTTCATCTTTGTCTCCATTGCATCTTTTTCAAGACAGTGATTGGTATCTTTATAAAGAAGCCCTCGAATTATCGAACTAGCACTTTCCCCCAATGGCTCATCCAACCACATGAAGAAATTGCAATCCATTGAACACCCCCAATACATGCACCTGTAAAACCTCCTACCAGGATTCGCATCTGTCCAAGTGGTGTGAAGCCTTGCTAATTTCTTGCATCTGCAATACGGGACTCGAGAGCTAGAGTAGGAAGAACCCACACTATCGGCTTGAAGGGGCGACATCGACATCAACGTTGAAGGTATTGGGAGGTTTCGACACGAATTACTGTAGAAAGCTAGGGTTTTGGTGTTCGTCATGTTCTTCCCCAAACCGAACCCGTATTCTCCTTTTGATTTTTTATTTTGTTAAGTTAATTTGTTTTGTTTTTTTGGGGGTATATATATGATAGGCATTAATGAATTCCCCATCTTGCCCTTGTAAAAAATAAGGGTTAACTTAATTAAACACATAATTAGTATCTGGATTAAAAAAAAATGACATGGAATTGCCATGTCATATTTAACGGAGAAAATGGACAGAAAACGCACTCAGGGGGTAACGGGTCACAAAAGTAAATCTTAGGGGGCAACGAGGCGCATTTTAAGACTTAGGAGGCAACTTGTCAATCGCGTATAAACCCAGGGGGCAAAAGTGTTATTTACTCCTTAAATATTTTAAATATTAGTGCTCAAGTTTATATTTAAAAATTTGGAATAATGCCCGAACCATACTAATTGTTTTAGTTTTTAGCCCCTTCGAAGAAAAACATGGATTCTCAACATTGGTTTTAATAAACACTCACAAACTTCTCTCCAATGACCATATGACAATTAGCTCAATCATACAATTTTTCAGGCTAAGATATCTGATTTCAGAACTACAACTGCTTTGTATACAAGCGCATGACTGGACTAGAATGTAAGGCCAAAAAGAGTTTAAAAGAATAAAGAACTTGTATTGCTTGAATCTAATTGAATTTTTCGATGGGTGACATATGAGTACCTCTACCTCTATCATGGAAATAGTGGTTTTAGAGAATTCTACTAGTATGTACATATTCTCTATACAAATCTATATTATTCTACATGTTTTTAGAATATCAAAACAACTAGATAACTCTGGTCTAGTGAGAACTACTCCGAAAAGTTCGCTGAAATTTTCAGCGTTCAATCAAGCAGCGTGAGTTGAGGTCGAGACTATCTTTTGATGACCTTGCGAATTAATTTCCGTACAAGCTAAGAACAACGAATACTTGAATAAGGAGACAACGGTGATAGTGGGGGCACCTCAAAAATACCCTTCACATCGTTACAATCCCAAACAATGTTCCAACTTGACGGCGTTAAGGGAGCAACTGTTGGATATTCAGATTTGCCACCACCACATACTTCTTCCGACTCCTCCCTCTTCACCTCCTTCAATGTTACCTTCTCTTCTTTTTCTGGTTCTCGAACCCTTTTCCGGCTAGTAACCTCTACCACCGGCTTATTTTCCGGCTGAGAGTTGTTAATTTCAAGTGGAAAATTCAGTATAGCTTTGCTTCCTCTAAGCTTAAAAGCAGCATTATCATAGGCTTTTGCAGCGTCCACATCAGTATCAAAGGTTCCAAGCCAAACCCTAGTCCCTTTTCGATTAGGGTCACGTATCTCCGCTGCAAACTTCCCCCATGGCCGCCGCCTGACGCCTCTGTAGTGTTTCCTTTCCCCGGAATCTTCAACTTTAACACCGTTACTCATATTTTGCAACCCTATTTTCTTAAATTGTTGTGGAATCGCAATGTTAAGTGAAGGCTTACGATCACCTAAACTGCTTGTTTTTCTTAAAGGAAACATTTGCTGTGTTTGAAGTTCTTGTTGGTAACCGAATACTAAGCTTTCCGAGCTGCAGAATTCAAAATCTGAGCTTGTAGTGACATCAGAAGCTTTAAAATCTGAATATTCGACCGAGTTATAGTTATCCATGAATGCAAATTCTTCATGGAAAAGATGGTTCCTAATTTGATCAAGTGAAGCCATTTAAAATCAATTGTATGATGAGTAAGAAAACTAAAAATGTATTGTTGGGTTTGAGTAGAAAGGAGAGACTGAAGCTTGGTTATAAAGGTGTGGAATAGTGGGTTTCTAGGAGGCTTCAGCGGAGGGTGAGTAGAAGCATCAATTTTAGCAAGAAGCTACGTGCGAACAAAGCTTTACTTTAATTTATACATTTCTATATTACTACTTAGACTATTATCATGTCTTCCACTGGATCCCTTTTCCACGAAATTTCCGATTGAGATAATACAATTAAATATTAAAGGAAATGTTTCTTTGTTTAGTATAAAAAATTAAAATTGTATTACAATTAATTTCTAATATCATTTTAATAAATTTTTTATATTTATATTTTTATTATTATGTAAAAGTTATAAGAGATAATTCCCAATTAATTACACTTTCTTATTTTTCATTCTAAAAAAAAATAAATGAGGAAATTACCTCCTACTTACTCACAAATTTTTAACTTAATTCTCAATTAAGCACATGGTCATATTTACCTTCCATTATTGCCCTTATATTGTTTTTTATTTTATTATATATTTATATTATATTTATATTTAATATTTGAATTTACTTTTTCATTTTTTTAAATAATTTTTTTTCGATTTTTTTTTTCGAAAAATATTTTTTTTTCGATTTTTTTTTAAATTTTTTTTTTTCGATTTTTTTTTTTTCGAAAAATATTTTTTTTTCCTAAATTTTTTTCCCCGAATTTTTTTTTTCGAAGTTTTTTTCATTAACACACAAGTCCATACTGTTTTGTGTTACTGTAACTCACACATCAAGCAATTGTGTGTTACATTAACACACAATCAGATGTTCAGACTATCTGTACACTATTATCTGTTACCGTGTACAAATATTCTGTATATCTTATTCCGTGTTCCTGCAACACACAATTGTTATTTGTGTGTGATTAAGCAACGCAAAACTGTATATGACACACAAGTCCATATTGTTTTGTGTTACTGTAACTCACATATCAAGCAATTGTGTGTTACATTAACATACAATCAAATGTTCAGACTATCTGTACACTATTATCTATTACTGTGTACAAATATTTTGTATATCTTATTCTGTGTTCCTGCAACACACAATTGTTATTTGTGTGTGTTTAAGCAACGCAAAACTGTAAATGATAAACGCATTGTGTGTCTTACCAACACAAAACCCATACTATTGTGTGTTACTGTAACACATACTTCCAGCAATTGCGTGTTGCATGAACACATAATCAGCCTACATATACATTATTCTATATCTTTGTGTACAAATATTCTGTCTGTCTGATTTTGTGCTCATGTATCACACAATTTGTTATTTATGTGTGTTTAAGCAACTCAATATTATACATATTGGGTGTTCATGCAACACACAACACATATGATTTTGTGTTACTTTAACACACAATTATCATATGTACTAATCCTACATCATGTTATCATGGAAAAAAAATCGGGGAAAAAAATCGAAAAAAAAAATTTCAGAAAAAAAAAATCGAAAAAAAAATAAATTTTCGAAAAAATATTTCGAACAAAAAAAATATTTAAAATAAATAAATATTTTTAAAAAAAAAATCTGAAAAAAATAAATAAACATTAAACTATAATTAATAATAGGTGGAAGGATATTTTGGTAATTGGATAATATTTTGTGCTTAATTGGTAATTAAGTTGAAGTTGTAATTAATAGGGAATACTTACCTTCTCCGCGTAATTAATTGGGCATTGCCCCAAGTTATAATATAATATTTATAATATAATAATTATTTATTGTAAGAGGTTCTTATTAAAACATGTCTAATAAAAAATAGCTAATTGTTAACAAAATAAAATTTTGTAAAAAACCTCATCTATCTTTTTCTACCTATATTATCCTTATTATTTAATATATTATTTTATTTTTAAAATTATATTTATTTTTTATATTAAACAAATAATGTGACACCTCCACTACCATTACCATCACCACCGCCACAACCATCATATAAAAGATTTCGACCACCGCTACAACCACCACCACCTCCTCCACCACAATCACAACCACCACTACCACCACCTGCTACTAATATCATCACACGCGCGCGTTTAGATAATTTATTTTAAAAAATCATAACTAATTCTAAAAAAGTCAGAAAAATAAAAAAAATTGCATTTATAGACAAGACAAATTAACTATTATGATTATGATTTATTTGAATAATTTTCGTAAAAACAAAATTTATTGTCTTAAACAAGGAATTCATTGTTCGAAAGAGTGATTTTTTTTATATTTTTAACAGTGAAATCCTTGTTTCGAACAATGAATTTCTTATTCCGAATAATAAAATTCATGTATGCGGAATAGTTTTGATATATATAAGAATGAATTCCTTGTATTAAACAATGAATTACTTGTTCGGAAAAAATAAATCATGGGTCAATTACCCATGGGGTCTTAGAGATTATTGTAGTGCCACAAAAGAGCTAGTCAAATTACTCTCTCTTTCTTAGAGGCCAATAAGATGTCCAATGTCATTACTACACTTCTAGTACATAGAAGACAAAAAAAATATTATTCTCTCCCATCCACTACCATTATTCTCTCTCTCTCTCTCTCTCTCTCTCTCTCTCTCTCTCTCTCTCTCTCTCTCTCTCTCTCTCTCTCTCTCTCTCTCTCTCTCTCTCTCTCTCTCTCTCTCTCTCTCTCTCTCTCTCTCTCTCTCCCATTACCATCAATCTCTATCCTCTTTTATCATTTTTTCTCTCTCCTCCTTCATTAACAATCAATAATTTCCAACTTCGACCACAACCGCCGACCACCGCCGGCCACCACGGAAAAAGTTCGGAGCGTAGAAAAAGTTCTGAGCCTGGGGTATTGAGCATGAAAAAAGTTACTGAGTATGGGCTGCTGGGCATGAAAAAAGTTGCTGAGTATCATACAAAATTCTGAGTGTCGAAAAAAGTTTCTGAGTATTCAAATTTTTTTGTTGAGTGACTTTACTGAGCATGCTCAGTAACTTACTGAGCGTTTCTAGTATAATCAGTAAACTTATTCATCATTTCTCGTATAAACAGTAAACTGAGCATTTAGACAAATTTTAGAGTTTAAATAATTTCTTGATTCAATCATTTGATAACAATTAATTAGCAACATTCTTTATGTAATCACTTATTGAAGCACCTAATAAACGCATTGTTATTGAATTACACTAAAAAAAGAAAAAAAAAAGTTGCTGAGCAAGCTTGAACGGGTTGTTGAGCATCTTTGCAAATTTGTTGAGCATCTTTTGCAAAACTTTGCCCCATCTTGCTGAATAACAAATCAAAACTTTACAATCTCTTATCACCATAAATCCACTATCACCAACATTTGCAGCACGTAATACCTGAATTTCGAGAACTTAGTAAATAATTAAGATAAAATAAGTAAAAGATAAAGATATAGTTTACATACATTTCCATTAGGTGCTATAATGCAAGCAAGCCTTTACTTTTCGTTTTCCGATAAGCTTTTCGCAAAACACTAATTGGAATAACAAGTCCTTTTAATTGGGTACAATCTGAAACTACAGAATTAGCCATGAGCTCCCTTGCGTATTCTAATAGATCAATACCTTCATACAATAAAAAAATGATAAAATAGTTGGTGGTTATGTTGGATCTTGATTTTTCCTAACCGGAGCTTCACGAACATAAGATCCCGTCCCGCCATGGTCGGAGCTCTAAGCACCGCCTCTGTCATTCTGGGCTTGACTTCTCCATGGCTTCTATTTTCTCGAGGCAGCAGATCCACGACGGTGAGTGATGGATCAGGTCGGTGGTGAGTCGCGGAGGTCTGCTGGAAGCATCACGAACGGATCTACCATGACAGTGAGTCGCGGAGGTCTGCTGGAAGCATCACGAACGGATCTACCATGGCGGTGAGTCGCGGAGGTCTGCCGGAGCTTCGATTCAGATCTGCTGGAAGCATCACGGACGGATATGCCATGGCTGCACGCTGCAAGAGCTCAAAGAATTAACAGACGCATCACCAATGACGAATCACGAAGCAGAAAAATGGAGCTTTAACCATTGTTACGGTGGTCTTGAAGAACAGCTTGCAGCCATGGAAAAGAGAGAGAAAGAGATGAGAGAGGAGAGAGGTGACAAATAATTAGGGTTTTAAAATAATCAATTCTGAATAGATATAGTATATATAGGAAAATAAAATACAAAAAGGGGTAAGAAGGTAATTGGAGTTTTGGACTATAGTTTCTAATTACACCTAAGTCCAACACACTCCCAAATTTAGTTTTTTTGTGTTAAAATTGGAAGTTGAATACAATACTAGATTCCGGTCCTCCAATGACGTGACGTCTAACGAGTGCTTAATGTAGTCGCTAGACCACACGTACCGGCGATCGCAAGTGGTCGCCAGTAACAACGTGGTATTAAAAAAAAGAAAATCCAGCGACCAAAGAAGCTTACACTAGCGACCAATTAGTTGTAAATAATGACCTAATACTTTTGGCGACCTCTTATTTGAACGCTAAATGGTATACTTAATTATAGACTATCATAACTTCTCGCTATTTCCACCCTTTTAGTGACCACTAGCAATCGTTAGTTGCTTAAAATTTATACCGACTGCTCCTTGGCCACTAGAAGTACCACCAAACAATTAGTGGTCTAAAGTTGCCTGCCTGGTTTTAATGCTCATCTTTGGAGACCAGTTAACTCATCTCCATCACTAGCGACCAAATTGGCGGTCACTAGATAATTAATTCTTTATAAAACCTGGAAGCCGATTAAATTCATTTCATCACTTCCTTTTCTTTAATTTTAAATTTGAACCCTCCCCTCCCTGTATTCTTTGTTGCGTAATCTCAATACCATCTCCCCCACCATTCAACACCCTCCCTATAGTGTTATTCTCCCAAGAAGAAGGGCCAATTTTTTGCAGTTCCATCTTCATCTTCCGCGCTGATCATGAGTTAAGATGTCATCGTCAGAGTTATTTTGTCGACGTCTCGAAGCTATTACACACCCCTCAACTATCCCAAATGTACAATTTCAAGTAAACACTATCTTTTTATGTTTTAATTTTTTTTCTTATTATATTAATAATTTTTATTTTAATGCCTAATTGTTTAGTTTAATTGTTTAGAAATTGTTAGTTGTTTGTGTTTGCTTGTTTAATTATGTATTTAATTTGGAAATAGTGATTTTTATAATGGGTTTTGTGAAAAATACGAAACAATTGTGGTGTTTGAGCTTAATTTTTTAAATTTGTAGTGTTACAGGGTTATTTCCAAAATTGGGAGGGGGTATGGTTTTTTCAAAAAAAAATGTGTGGAACAAATAGCTAATTGGAGGGGGGTTTATCCATTTATTTTTTGGAAATATGGGGTCTTAATTATAGTTTTCGAATACTATAGAGACGATGATTGCAATCTTTGTGTAAAAATAGGGCATACATTGCATTATTTTTAAATAATATAGGGGTTGAGTTCTGTTTTGGTATAAGACACAGACTACACTGCATTTTTTGAATAAAATAGGGGTGGGGGGTGCTATTTTGGTATAAAATAGGGCCTACACTGCATTTTACGTATAATATAGGATTGCGGTGCTATTTTGGTATAATATAGGGGCTACACTATATTTTTTAAATAATATAAGGATTGGTGTGCTATTTTGGTATAATACACGGACTACGTTGTATGAATATTATAGGGGTTGGGTGTTATTTTGGTATAATACAAGGACTACATTGCATTTTGTGAATAATATAGGGGTTGTGGTGCTATTTTGGTACAATACATGGACTACATTTCATTCATGAATAATTTAGGGGTTGGTTGCTATTTTGGTATAATACAAGGACTATATATTATTTTTTGAATAATATATGGGTTGAGGGTGCAATTTTTGAATAATATAGAGACCAAAAAAACTATTTTTTTGGAATATTTAGTTCTTGTTGTATAATTAAGTTACATATAGGGACTCTAGTGCGATTTTTGAATCACATAGAGACTTAAATGTAACATATGGAAAATATAGGGACCTAAATTACTATTGTTTGAAAATTTAGGGATTGTATTGTATTTATTTTAAATATATATAGACATAGAGTGCTATTTTGGTATAATTTTGTGAGATCTGGTTGAATTACAGGGGCTATGATACAATTATTTGAAAATATGGGATCAATTATGAAAATATTTTGAAATATTTGTGATATAATACATTTTTTAGATGCGCAAGCTTTAAGGAAAATTTGGGTTTATTTTATTTTATTTTATTGCGTATAATTGTTAATTATATTAATTGGAAATATACAAATTTTATTATCTATATTTGTTAATTATTGACTATATGTAATTTTATTAATTAGTGAATTTAATGTAATATGATATATGGACTTTTAGTGTTAAGTGGTATTCCTTTTATTTATGGTATATTACAAATTATTAATACTACAAATAAACCCATATGAATTGAGTGGCATATTATTATGGTTAATGTTTTACTAGGATGTCATAGTGGTGACGACGAGGGTGATGACCGACCAAGAGACACCCCTCGATCCTGACTCTGAGTGTAACATTAAAGGTAAATTATAATTGGCTAGTGATTTTGTTTTAATCGTTCATCTATAATTATTTTGTTTATATTATTTACTAAACATTTAACAAGTCGTTTAAAAAGGAGTAAGATCATTCTACATACATTGGATAAGGCTAAGCAAAAGTACGGTTGAGTGGTTCCACTTTAGTTTTGTCAGGAGGACGGGACGTGGAACCCAATTGGTGATACGACACACTACCTGGCTTCGGTGATATAATACAACAATCGGGATCATGTCCCTATATATTATCTCGACTGGAAAAGCATCCCAGCTGAGAAAAAGGAATTAATCTAGGGTCATCTGGACGTAGTTTTTGCTTTTTATTATACCACTTTGCTAAATTAATTTTTTATTTAACTTCCATTATTTTTTGGAGCAATATTTTCTAGTAATTGAATGGGGGAAGCGTCCAGATTGGGATACCTTACCGTGGTACGTCTACAAAAAAGTTGGCACTCGATATAGTGACCAAAAGGAAATAATACACAAGGATTGGGTAGACATCGACGTTCCTCTAAAAGATATGAGGTATGAAGAGTTCAAGTAGATGATACAGTTGTGGGGCACTAAAGATTCATAGTAAAAAATTATATAATATTTTGTTCCTATTTTGAAATGTATTTAAGAAAATCATTTAAACAGACACGATCTATTGTCGGAAAAAATAATAGAGACAAGTAGGAACTCGATAGTGGTCATGGATCGTCCACTTGTTATTTCAAAGGACCCCGAGGGAGAAAGCCTGAAGTTTTAACCAGAGACATTGGTTGAATTTGATGCTCTAACACCTATACTTGCGAGGTAGAGAGCGACACAGAAGCCAAAGATAGTTGGATATTACATCAAGATTGGGAAGCGTAAGATGGGAGATTGGAGATATACACACTTCAAGGAGTGCGATGTAAGTTAGAATATTTTTTGCAATTATTTAAGTATTTTCATCTTTACCTAAAATTTTGTCTCCTGTTAGATTGAATTGATATCGATGATTCTTCAGGTAATGTAGCCGGATCCTTAACACACCATCACATTATTTAAACAAGCAATATCAACTCCTAACTGTGATTAAGGTGGCACAAGACTGTACGGGTCCTGCAAGAAAGGGTTGAAACCCGGAGTTGGAACGGTCATTTCAACCTAGAGTTAGAGGCTGGCCTATGACCTGGACAGTACCGTGGTCCCCAAATGGTTGGTCGATACATTTCCATATATAGTTGCTACTGTGAATGATTTAACACGGATTGCGAACCCATGCGGAGCCTAGGACCAAAGGTCGACTGGCACTACCACAGTCACCATGATTCCTCCAGTACTAACTCAAGAGAATTATATGACGCTGGTTTGTCAACTCAACCAGCTAATGTAATCCTAGGGTAAGGCTCTGTTAGAGATCATCCCACCCGGTCCATCACAACCTACTAATTCCCGTACGAGAGTATCATCTTTAAACGAGTCGAGACTCAGAGTTGTAGAGGACGATGATGTGGTCCAATTTCTCGATCGAACTCCCTCCCCTTGACTTTATTAATTTATTATTTAGATTGTTGCTAATTTATAAATAGTTTGTTGTATTTTATTCATATTTAATCCTGCAAGCTAAATTTTCATAATTTTTTATAACTTTTATTCGATAATTGAACTTTTATAGAGATGGATATTTTTTAATAAAAATATCTCTATCTACCGTGTGGTGGTCATTAAAGATATATCAGTTTTAGTGCCCGAGAGGTGGTCGGTAATGTGATCACCACTCTGGAGACCGGACGCGTGGTCGCTAAAGGGATAAGAAATATATCAACTACCTAGTGGTCGCTAAAAGGATAACATATCTGGCGACCACCGTTTGTGGTCATTGAAAATTACCTCTAACGACGAGACACTAGTGACTCTCTAAGACGATCACTAGAAATCGCTAGTGTGTTTGGTGACCAATTTCCACATCTTTGGTGAACGCATAAATAGTCGCTAGAGTCAAGATCTGCAACAATGATAGTTACTATTCATTCTTCAACTGCTCCCTTTTCTGGAGAATTTATTAACTATTTTTATATTTTAATTTACTCACTATCCTTTAGCATTCCTCTTTTATTCATTTTAGATTTATTTTTACTACAAATCTATAAGATTCAATAATGACAAAACTTCATATTATTAAAAAACTCCAGATTTGATAATCTTTTTAAGATTCTAAAAAAAATTAAATGATAAATTTATATTATTCTCTAACAAATAGCTAATATATTTCTAAAATTTATATATAATTTGAGAAAAATAATTAAAATGTGAATTCTAACCTTATAATAATTATTCTAAAATATATAGATAAATAAATTTCATAAAAATTAAATAGATATCAAGAATAGAAAAAGGGGTGAATTATACTTAGGGTCTTGGAGACAATCTTTCTTCTCTATAGAGTATGGTCCAGGAATTTTTTCTTATTAAAGACCTCTGTTTTGACAATTGTCTTTCCTACCCTTACTAACACTAAAAGACAAAAAAGTGTGATGTCACTGTTTCTCTCTCCACTACCTACCGCTACCAACCTAACTCCGACCTCCGACCAGATACCACCGACCTCCGACCACCAGTCACCGATCACCGGAAAAAACATAGAGTATCGGCTAAAATTGATGAGTATCGGAAAAACTATGGAGTACTCTATATCTTTTGATGAGTACTCCGGATAATTTTGATGAGTACTCCGATAAATATGATGAGTTACTCCATAAATTTGATGAGTACTCTGTAAATTTGATGAGTAGTCCGTAAATTTGATGAGTAATATTAAAAATCAAAGCATAAATAGTCGAAATCATACTTTATTCCTCTTTAAATCTTTATTATACATTTTTAAATAAATTACAAGACTAATAAACAATTCAAAATAATAGAATAACCTAGCTAAATTTGGGGTTGACCAGATCTAGTCAACCTAGATCTGGGAAAAAAAAACCCTACTCTATCGGCAATAGAAGCTCGAAACAAAAAAAACCATAAACTGCGGTGGTGGCTTCCTCGAGCTTGCAGAGCAGAGATGGTGTTGCGGTGGTGTTCTTGGGGTTGAAGACTGATGTTTTCTCCGTTCGTCGATCCAGGTCTCGTCGCAGCAGCTTGCCGGAGATCCACGAAGAAGAAGAGTAGCAAGCACCTCCACCTAAAAACGCAGCGAAGAAGAGGAGCACCGCCATGGCTTCACGAACCTTTTGCTTCTGTTTTGAGCTCCGAACATTTCCAACATAGATCTCCTTCTGCTTTGCTTCACGAAAGGCGAACGTGAACAGCACAAGAGCGGCGACGGATCTCGAACCTCACGCTCAGCAGCAAGAAACGCTCGCATGAATGGCGACAGAGGTGGCTTGGATCTCGAACCTCACGCTCAGACTCGACCATGGCTTTAATACTCAGATCTCACACGAGCTCAGCTTCTCCGGAGAAAATAGTGCCTCGGTCTGATTCTGCAACACCGGCGCTTCTCAAGCGAGGGTGTGGGTGAGCTCGAACTGTTGGTGGTGGTGAGCATCGCTGTGGTGGATTGGTTTTCTATGAGAGAGAGAAAAAGTAGGTTAGGGGAAGAGAGTGAAAAAGTAGGTGACGGGAATGATTTATGGGATTTGTAAAGAGAATATTTAGTATATATATTGTGTAAAAAGGGGTACTAAGGTAAATGAGAATTTAGTCTGTAGTATAAAAGATTAGTTGAGATCTTTAGTAAGAAGAGAAAAAAAGAAGGGTTGGTATTGAGAAGAAGGGTGTGTGTTTAAGACCTTAAGTGGCATTTTCTTTAGAAAAATTATAAAAACAATTAAAAATAAAGTATAGATTTTCTGAAATTGGTAACCATAGAACTTACACTCTGATGGTCCGATAATGATGATTGGAGTGAGAAAGAAAAGAGAACTTACACTCTGATGGTCCGATAATGATGATTGGCGTGAGAAAGAAGAAAGAGAAATGAAATTAAGAAAAAGAATAAGAAATAGACGTAATAAATATAATTAAATTATAAATAAAATTATATTACTAAAGTTACATAAGAGCTCAATTGATATTAAAATTAAAAAAACGATGTTGGTCCCTACAATATATATATATATTTCTTGGACGGGGTCCCTACAATATTCATTTCTTACAAAAAGTTATAAAGTCTTCAATCAAATTATTGGTTGGTTCTATATTAAAGAAATTAATAAGATCAAAATACATGTCCTACAAATCAAACTTTGATTAAATAAATAAATCACTAAACCATGAGTATAATATAAATCATCCAACAAGATACCATCAAATATATTATTTACGAGATATAAATAGGTTTGATTAAAATAATTTAAAGTCAGTTTGAAAAAATAAATAAACTAACACATTTTTGTTAAGAAGCAGTGTATGAATGATTCAAACTTAGTTTGAAATCTTAATGAAACGGACCGGTTAAGAGCCATTCAGATCTGAATTGGACAAGGAAAACAAACAGTCTTATTGATACAGTATCTTAATGAACCAGATTAAGATCTCATTAAGTACAAACAAACACCCCCTAAGGTGTCGTTTGTTTTTTTAAGTAATAAGTGCTGAATGCTGAATAAACGGTTGAATAGGACTTATTCTGTTAAGAGCCAGTGTCTAAATGATTCACACTTAGTTTGAAATCTTAATGAAACAGACCGGTTAAGAACCATTCAGATCTGAATTGGACAGGAAAAACAAACAGTCTCATTGATACAGTGTCTTAATGAACCAGATTAAGATCTCATTAAGTGCAAACAAACACCCCCTTATTCTGTTAAGAGGCAGTGTCTGAATGATTCAAACTTAGTTTGAAATCTTAATGAAACGGACCGGTTAAGAGCCATTCAGATCTGAATTGGACAAGGAAAACAAACAGTCTTATTGATACCGTGTCTTAATGAACCAGATTAAAATCTCATTAAGTGCAAACAAACACCCCCTAAACTAGCCTAATTAACCCACCAAATAAGATAAACAAAATATACATAAAGAAACAATTAGATTTACATTGTCACAAAAACATAGAAATTTACATTGTCATTTTTAATGGCTTGGTTCATGGATTCATGGTCGCCCATGCATATCATGAATTAGTACAATTATGATTGAGTTGAACACAAAAGTGAATTTACACATATACTTGCCAACAATATCATGGTTCATGACCGTGGCTGGCAAAACTATGATTATTATCGTTTATCAAGAAATGTCGAAAAACACATCCATAATTAGGCTCAAAATGACTTGAATTCCAGATCTTAAAGCAGCTTTAACTTTTAAGTTTTAACCATTGATCACGGGAGCATCACACTTTGTACCATTTCGAACAAGCTTTACAACTCACTCTAGGCCTAGTGATATGGGGGTCTTACTCTTTAGAATGTTTGGTTCGATTCCGTGTATTCTTGTTGAAGGACAGTATATGTATTGGAATGTAACTCTTCACTAGAAAATTTACCATGGAAAACTGGTTGTGCTCATCTTGGTCGTTTTTTGGTGGTTAAAAGCGTTCCACTTCCCACTTCAGAAAAAGAAAAACTCACTGTAAATATTTCACTCATCACATGACTTTGATCTTTGGATTTAAAAGTGTTTCTAACCATGAAACAAATTATAACAGGAAATTCCATGTTTATAAGCTGAGAATAAACGGAGGTGATAATGGTGGCACATCAAAAATACCTTTCACATCTGTACAATCCCAAAACGTTGTCCAACTTGACGGCGTTAAGGGCCCGGCCGTTATTGAAGTCTCCGTTTTAGCACCATATACTTCTTCCAACTCCTCCATTTTCACCTCCTTTAACCTCTTTTTCTCTTCAATCTCCGCCTCCCGAACTCTTTTCCGGCCACTAACATCCGCCGCCACCTCATTTTCCGGTTGAGAATCGTTAATCTCAAGGGGGAAATTCAATATAGCTTTTCTTCCTCTAAGCTCAAAAGCCGCTTTATCATATGCTTTTGCAGCGTCCACATCAGTATCGAAGGTTCCAAGCCAAACCCTAGTCCCTTTCCGATTAGGATCACGTATCTCCGCCGCAAACTTCCCCCATGGCCGCCGCCTAACGCCTCTGTAGTGTTTCTTTTCACCGGAATCTTCAACTTTACCATCGTTGCTCGTATTTTGCAACGTTGCTTGAGGAATCGCAACGTTAAGTGAAGGCTTACGACTTGATTGTTTTTTAAGCTTTGGTTTCGTTAAGAATTCTGTAGGGTTTTTATTGTAGCTGGAAAACTCCATGACGGAGGGTAGAAAAGTAAAAGACTCCACAATAGAGTTAGAGTTACATGTAGTAATCTCAGAAGCTACAGAATCTGAACTTAATGATTGTTGTTTAATTATATGAGAGTTATAATTCTCCATGAATGCATGATCATCAAGAAGAAGGTGTTGTCTGATTTGTTCAAGAGTTGAACTTTCATCGACTAAAGACATAATTTATTGAAAGACGATTTAAGACAGTGTAGATTAATATTAGACGGTGATCCATGGTTATATATAATGGCATGGGATCAGGTCGGATCGGGCCCTGACAATGTTTTCTGGTACCGGGTAAATTTGTCCGAAATTTTTTCATTTAAAAAGAAAAGAAGATATTTTTTGCATACATCAAAAGAAGATATTTATCTACCAAAGAAATAATAAACTTGAAAAAGTATCATTTCTCTGAAAAGTTAAAACTAGCTAGTTTAGAGATATCGTTTTGAAATTAAAAACAAAGAATTCGATCAAAATTTGTATTATGTTGTATCACCTATTATCTAATCCAAAAAAAATTAAAGCCATACTTTATAAACACTAATATTAAATTGATTAAATTCAATATCTTAACTTTAATTGTCACTTAGAAAAAAAATCTTGAGTCATAAGATAATATTTGTATAGAGAAATAGAGAGAGAATATTTTGTATTTTATTAATATGTAACTCTGTTACATTGCTATTCTATTTATAGACTAATTAAGTGGTCATTTCTATCGTGTTGATATGAAATGCCTTACACACTTTGTAACATAATTATTCTCTACATTTTGTCTCTTGTGTGACTCATGTGTATGAGTCACTTAGGGGGTGTTTGTTTGCACTTAATGAGATCTTAATCTGGTTCATTAAGACACTGTATCAATAAGACTGTTTGTTTTTCCTGTCCAATTCAGATCTGAATGCCTCTTAACGAGTCTGTTTCATTAAGATTTCAAACTAAGTCTGAATCATTCAGACACTGTCTCTTAACAGAATAAGTCCTATTCAGCTATTCATTCAGCATTCAGCACTTATTACTTAAAAAAACAAACGACACCTTACTCTAGAAGCTTCTCTTTCCCTTTCATGTTAATATCCCCCCTCAAGTACAACACTCGTAAGAGGGGAAACTTGACTAACAAGGCATTGAATTGAGAAGGACCAAGGCCTTTAGTTAAAATATCAGCAAGGTTATCTTGAGATGGCACATGATGAAGAAGAAGCTTCTTAGACTTGACTTGTTCTCGTACAAAGTGAAAATCGACATATATATGTCATGTACGTGTATGAAATACGGGATTTGTCGCTAGAGCTAGAGCAGACTGATTATCACAAGCTAAAGTTGGTTGAGGGTGAGACAATTTAAGACTCTTAAACTGTCAGGAGGGTTATCTTATGCATTATATTATGAGTTTTACATGCTTAATACGCACTCTCATGTGCAAGCTAGATTCATGTCATTTTTTGCATGGATAGTCTTGCTACGTGAATTTTTTAAATTGGGTGACGACGGCAAGACTCGAACCCGCGACCTCTTTATGGATCTAGACTCTGATGCCATATAAAGAAATAGAGAGACAAAATATTTTGTATTTTATTGATATGTAAATCTGTTACGTTGCTATTCTATTTATGGACTAAGCGGTCATTCCTATCGTGTTGATATAAAATGTCTTACACACTTTGTAACAGAATTATTCTCTACATTTTGTCTCTTGTAGGACTCATGTGTATGAGTCACTTACTCTAGAAGCTTCTCTTTCCCTTTCATGTTAATAATTTGTGTTTTTTAATAAATTTGAAAATTAACATTACATATATATATATATATATTGTAAAATAGAATACGAGTAGTTTAATTAACAAAATTTCCCGTACATATTCCTAGATTAATCAGAACTAAATTACTTATATTTAGAGAAAGAATTCAAATTCTATACCTCTTGTTTTGCTTTTTTTTAAATTTTGAAAAAAAAAAACTTTACCAATTAAGCTATTCCATATATATGTTTTTGACAACGGAGATGAGGTTTCTTTGAAGCGTCATGTCGCATGCATATCCAAATATTAAAATAATAGCATCAACTAAATTAGATAATGTGTAATTTTTATATTTGTGGCAAATGTCCTTATCAACCAAAAAAAAAAAAGGCAAGTGGTCCCTAATGTTTTCCACTTGCATCCTTTTTCCACGCTACCTCCATCCTGCATTTTGTTTTTCTCTAGACTAAATTTGGGAGTATTATGATTTTGTAAAAATGTTTAATTTTGTGTTTTCAAAATCGGTATCCGGTTGTCCCAAAAAAGAAAAAGAAAAAAAAATCGGTAAAGAGTTTTTCAATTAGAGAAGAAATTACACTTATATCAAAAGATGATCAGGATTTTATAACTTACCTTTTGTTGTTGTTAAGTAGATTTAAAAATTCCAGATTACATTAATTTATTAATTTATTTGTATCTTATATTTTTTATAGAGTTTATTTTAATCTGTGTCAATAATCAAAATTCATGTTTTTGAATGAATTTTAGTAAAGTCGAAAGAAAAGAGTTTATCTGTTCTTTGGTCTCTATATATCAATGACCAATGGTTGCTATGACACTAATTTAAAGTTTTCGTAATTATAAACCCATGAATCGGAATATAAGTTACTTGCTAGTTATGTACATAAAAGATGCACAATTAGTGCATTACAATCCACTTCCTTGCTTGGCGCGACTCGATCAATTAAATTGGTCGTATACTAGGTCTGGGACATAATCGATCAAGATCAGGTATAACCAAACAGTTAAATACCTTTTAGCAATTGATGATAATCCACAAAGTCGTACAAGGAATCCTTTCGTCACAAATCCAGGCGTTTGGAAGAATATGGTAGTGGCATCTCCCCCCAAATCAAAATATTTCTTTGGAAGCCCTACCACAATGCACTGTTCGCACAAGAAAATAAATTTTGTAGGAAGAATGTGATATTTTTATATGAAGCCTCTGCAACCCCGCCAATAAGATTGGCATGGCGTGCACATGCTATATCAGTTCCTACACTCGAGAACTCTTCTCAAAGATCTATCTGCCAACCACGGTGAATTATTGTACCGAGTGAATACAAAAATAGAGAAGTAGTAAAATGGAGGGGTTGTTTTTAAGTAATTATAGTTAATAATATATATTTAGATATAATTTTTTAACAACATAATAAAGTAGAAGGAGCTCGAATGAGAGTGAAAAATTAAGCAAGAACAAGTATTTTGAAGATAATTAGGAGCACTAATTAGGGTGATAATCCAATATTTAGATGAGTTGTTCTTAATAATTATTTTACTTAACTATTACCTAAGTAATCCTACAAGAGACTAACCTTACTCGAGGTCTGAACTAAACTTGGTCTCCTATTGGCATAACTTATGGAAGGTGCAATGGGAAATCACAAATTTTGAGCCTAAGTTTAATCTTAACCTCCAACTAATCCTAGAGTATATGTTTGACCCTCAGTTGGGATAGCCTATGTCAATATAATTTGCTATCACAAACATAGGCCCTAACTACTAGCTAGTTGGTGCATAAGAGGTGGGTGAATAGGTTTAAAATTATTTACAAGATAATATCTGTTTGAAAAATGGTTTAGGCAATTTATCAAACACAAGATATGAAATAACCACAACTATGGTAGAATAAACAATTTTTTTCTAAGACAACAAGCATATAACACAATTAAATCAATAAAGAGTTAGAATTAGAGTACTCAAGCATAGAGAGTGGTTCAAACTTCTAAAGGCCTAATCCACTACCTAGGGTCTTCGCTTTATAATTTCAAAATCTTTTATACCAATAAGCTCTTCTAACTCTTAAATGTGATTTATAAATCCAATATAATGAGGCTTTTTCTGGTGATGACACAACTCGTGCTTGATCAACCAAGCTAATATCCCTTATGTAATTTCTACATACAAGTAACAACCCCTTTCACGAAGGAAGTAAAGCTCACTCTCTTCTCGAACAATAGAAAATCGAGCTTGTAACACACCAAAAGCACGCTCAGTATCTTTTCGAACTAGCGCACCCCAGACAATTTCTTACTGGTGTTGTTTTGACAAACACTGGCCAGTTAGAGTATATTGTCATCTTCTAGGTAATAGCTTGTAGTATAGTTATTCCCGTTTATGCTAAAATTCACAATAGGAACTCGATCTTTGGCAAGTGGTTGAAATATATTAGATACCTACAAGACATGCAAATCGTTATGTGAACCTGGCATTCCGAAAAATGCATGCCATATCCAATGGTCTTGCGAAGCCACTACTTCTAAAATAATAGATGGGTCTGGGTGATGACCAGTATACGCTCCATGCGCAGTTGGACCATTTTTCCGTTTCCAGTGTATACAATCTATACTTCCCAACATGCCAAGGAAGCCCCTCTTTGTTCATTAATCTCCAAGAGACGAGTAGTATCCTCGTCGTTTGGCGATCTTAAGTTTTTCTCAGAGAATATATTGACCGTTGCCTTAACGAATCTTCTCAAACACAATATGGTAGTGGATTCTCCAATACGCACGTACTCGTCCACCGCGTTAGAAGCAACTCCATAACACAATATTTTGAAAACCGTAGTCACATTCTGTAATATAGTCAAACCTCATACTCCAGCAGCATTTTGAGTGTGGACAAAGTATTCATCATATGTTGAAACTGCATTCATAATAAAGGTGAATAAATTGGTACTCATGCGAAACCTCCTCCTGAACACGTGCTCTTAATACACGGGAGGATCTGCAAAGTAATCGCGGTAAATTCTTAGATGACCTTCAAATCTATCTCTATGAATAGTAATACGACCCGGTACAGAATCTCGACGCGTCCCCTGTTGTTGCTTTTTGTGATGTTCCTCTTCCAAGACACATATAAAGGCTATATCGTCATCATACTCACTTGAATTATTATAATTATAACTATATGGTGGATAGTTGCTCATAGAGAATAGTTAATGAAATTTTTGTGTGAAGTAGAATATTGTGAAAGTTGTGGTGGTTGGGAAAGGTCGATAGCTTTCATTTATTGATAAATGATAACGATCAGACGAATAAGATTGAAGGTAAAAGATCTTATATAACAGTTGATCTCAAGATAAAATATTTTGGATATAGACAAGAACCAGATAGATGATATTGAAGATGAAGTATCGTATCTAAAGCAAATACTGAAAATAATAAAGCAAATAAAAAAACCAATGATGTTACAAATAAACCAAACGAAAAAGATATCAACACCCCAGGGAGGCAACTCCGCCAACCAACTTGGGAGGAACCAATACGCTCTTCAACACACCAAGGGAAACTAGACACAAAGAATCACAAAAGTGAAACAACAACACCGCCAACTGACACCAATGTAAGAGGTAGGAAAATTCGCCAAGAGTAAAGTCAGGTGCTAATTCACACCTACAAACTGGATCGCCACACTAATGGTGATTTTTTAGACCGTGAAGAGGGATGAATCTAGGGGAAAGTTAAAGACGAACAGAGCGATCTAGACGAGGCACTAAAGCTAAGAAAAAATGACAATAACAACTCATAAATCCCGAGAACAAAACGACACACGTCCTTACTCCTTCAGCAAATTCATATAACCGTGAACCAAGATTCTAAAGCAAGGCTAAGCCAAGCACCAAGAACCTCGAATGAATGGCAAGCATCCCAAGCTCCTACTATCGGAATCTGCAGCTCTAGAAATCCTGGCCTAAGTGAATCACCATAAGAGACAATAGGAAATTTACGAAAAGTGAAGGACCTCAACAACAACAATCTACACCAAACAGCAAGCCCACACTAGAACCCGCCTCGAAAAATGACCCAATATAATCCAACCGACAAAAGTCTCGAGTGAATGACAAAAGCTTGAAATTCCGGTTGGCAGACTCAACTGAACTCAAGAGCCAACCAAGAGTTGAATTACCACCAAATCCATGTAGAACTTCTACAACTTACCACACAAACAAAACAACACTAGGACACAAAACCAGAATAAAATCCTATGTATCCATCTCCAAAACATGTACCAAGGCTCAATACTACAAGCCAAAAGGACACTCCTGCAACTGAACTCGACCTCCTCACTGCTAAAGCTAGTCCTTCTTCGTATCTCAAAATCCAGTCACAAAATCACCTTGGTATACCAAGGGAACCACCGGGACAAATTATCGAACATTTGAGATGCTGAAAAGAAGGTCCAAGAGCACAAGAAGGATGAGAAAACCGACAACCAATAAGACAGACACTTCAAACAAATATATTTGCAAAGAAAACACATAGGAGATAGAGAAAATGAGAACATAAAAAAGACAGCATAGAAGAGAGAAAAAACAGAAAGAGACCGGAAAGAAAGAGAGACGAAGAGGAAAGGAAGAAGAGGGAAGAAGAAGGAGAGGGCTACCGTCGTCTAGAAGGGACAGGTAGGACGACAAGAACGGTAAGAAAGGAATAACGAATTTAAAAAGAATAGAGATGCCGTACTTAATTATTTAAAGATGAAATATATTAAAATAAACTCCTAATGTTTTCATTTTGTTTGAATAAAATTACTGCTTGGGGGAGGAGGGGGAAAGAAAAACAGGTCATGCCACGTGATTAGACTTTCTGGTTCACAACTTGACTTTTGTTGTACGTGGAAATAAAATATATTTTCAAAAGATTAATTCCTACTTTTTATTATCTTACTTGACTTTGCATGGAACCACAATGGTCACTTTCATCACTATGAGCTATCCATTATGTTTCCTTGAGTCTTACTAACGGGTACATCCCCTGCTATTCACTAATTAGCCCCTTGTCTAACTGTTTTTTCCCTTTTCATTACTTTCTCTCGCAAGTTGAAAATAATATGAAAATTAAAGAGAATCTTAAAGGTTTTTTAATTGATTTTATGTTTTTGGAGAAAAAAAGATTAAATAGAAAGATTAATGTTTTTGAAGACAAAATATTAGTTTATATTATTTTCTTTTCTATATTTTTCAAAATACTCAATACTTTAAGAAATGAAGAGTATAAATTTTATTCTACCAGTCAGGCCCGACGAGGTGCGACGTGGAGTTCGTGGAGAGTTGAGAGTCAACTAGTGAAACATTTTTTTTTTATGGTGAACGTATTTATGACAAGGCATTACTCATAATGACGTTTGTCTTTATGGAGAACGTTTTTATGACTAAACATTATTCATAATAGTAGAGTCATGATAGCAACTCGTTTGATGAAACCGGCTATACTTGAATTTTTTTTTAACACAAGTGTTTGTAGCTATTACTTAGAATTCTAATTTTTTTCGTTTGTAAATTATGTACTTTAATTTACGTTATTTTACTTGTTGTAAACTTTACTTTTGTATCTAAATAGTTTTGTGGTTACCATTGTTTCAATCAGTGTTCTTGTTACTTTACCAACAATTTAAAAAGAAACTAATAAACCCACTTATTGGAAATGGATTTTCACTTTCCCGATGCTACTTCAACTTTGAATGCAAAAGCACTTCTCGGCATGTCGAAGTTGGAGCCTCTTAATGGTTTCAACTACAAACGTTTGACACAAAAGTTGCTAATCTGTCTTGAGAAATTTTATCTACACTATGTTTTGTTCGAAGAACTCCCACCATTGACAATGAGACTGCAACCAAAGAAGAACTAGCAAGGCAACTCGCTCGCGAGGTCAAGTCCAAGAAAGCTAATCTGGTGCCAAGAAGATGGCTCTTGAACAACATGACCAATTTGTGTTTGATCTTTTCGCTAAGGAGAAGTCAGCAAAGATCATATAGGAGACACTTCTAAAGAAAATACAGGATTAATGATTTTGGTAAGAAGAAATACGCGACTGGTAACTGGTACAACTTTAAACTCACAAACCAGGAACCAGTCATATAGAAACTATATGAGTACGATGAACCTTTGTGTCGATGTCATCGTAGAAAGTTAAATATATGAAGCGTTTCAAGCAAAAATCCTTCTTGAAAAATTCCCACCTTCTTGGAGCGAATTCCAGAGTCATCTCAAGCACGAGAAGAAGGAAACGACTCTTCAAGAGCTGATTAGTCATATGCAAGTAGCCGTCTCCCAAGGTGTGATCAAATAATGACGCAAAACACACACACATCGAGAGAATGATTTATCTTTCCGCAAGTGGACGGATCGCTACAAGTAATAAGTAAGTAAAATAGAGTATCGTTCTTCAAGGATTTAAGTAGTTAGTTTCAAACTCGCCCGTGTTTTATGAAAGCGTAAATGGTTTTAGATGTTTAAACTATAAGACATAAATAAAATAGAGGTTTGTTTTGTTTTTGAGTTAATACTAAGAATGCAAATATTAAAGATTAAACTATGAATACAAATAACTAAGTTACAAAGAATAGGAGATAGATTAGTTTAGGTTTGTAAGTATGTGCAATTAGTAAATCTAATTATAAGTGAAAATTGGTCATTTACAACTAATCAAGATTCTAATATCCTACTAACTTCCGTTAGGGTGGCTTAGAAGGTTGTCGCACTCTTACTAGAGTCCTTGGGTAAGATTATTCTGCGCAAGACTGGCAATATAATCTAACCTTATATGATTATCCGATTAGCCAAGCACGTCAGGATCATTCCCGGACACCGAACAGATATGAACTGGTTCAGTCCCTAAACCCCCTCTAGGGTGATAGTTTACGAACTTAGGCCAATCTAGAGGTGTACGGGATATATAAAGAATTAATTACTATAATTCAAACATAGTTATAATTTAAATGCCCAATTCAATTAAACACAGATTCCAAATAACATAGATTATCAAAGTTGTAATCAAGGCTTATACATAACTTAAACCTAAGCTAAGAGAAATTTAGTGCATAGCTAAAGAAATAAAACTAAAGAAAAAGAATCTTAGAAACATAGTTAAGCCAAGAAACTAAGATAATTTATCCTAGTGGTAGCAGTGGAATGATGTAGAAGTGTTAATGGGATACTCAAGATTCTGTTTTTTCCTCCTCCTCACCCCCCTCTCTCTCTCTCTCTCTCTCTCTCTCTCGCCGAAATTCTGAATAAAAACTACAAGGACAATAAAATATGATATTTATAGGTCCATAAACGTTTATGGGTCATGGGCTTCTTCAAAGTGACCTAACCCAACCCAAAAACGTTTTTCTTCAAAAGTGGACTTGATCGAGCCACGACAGCCTCAACTTTAAAAACTTCTTCATTTCAAATCCAAAACATGGACCGTTAGTGGTCACACGTTCCTAACTCAAAAAATTTGTTGTATATCAAAGGGCTTTGCATAATACTTATAAATATTGCGTGGCACCCCGAACAATTCACTTTTGAAATATGGCCGACAACTCTTTCACTTTCTAAAAATTGATTCTTTGTCCTTTAACTTTTTTCTTCCTATTTGATCTCATTTCCTCGACTTCTTATCTATGTTATGGGATCTAATATCATCCATGTACTTACGAGTTTCACACTTAACACATAAATTACACACAAATAACTCTAAAAGTAACAATTCTCTACAACTATACAAGAAACGAGAATATATCAAAAAATAGGGAAAATACCTAAACTAAGAACAATATGAACCTAAAATGATTACTCATGTCTAGATTAATTGATCACAAATATGGAGTAAAATAAAACCCCATCTCAAAATTTTGTCGTCCCGATAAAATAAGAAATAAGAAACAAGAATAGTAAGGAAGTCTCTATATATTAGCTAAGTCGAGTAAGCACGTGAGAAGTAGAATGTAAAGCATAATCCTAGTGAGACTACCTAGAAAGTTTCATGTAAAATATTTACAACTAATCATACATATACTTATAATACAAACAATCAACACGATATAAGTTCAAGATTATATTAGATTTGCAATGCACGAAGGATATATTTTTCTCTTAGTTCAATATGGTGGCTATATGGTGTTCATCGATCCTAACACTGTATCCGGCGGTCAATCTAACTAATCTCTATTGTTTCAGTCGTTACTGAATCACATAGTTAAGAATCATAAGGCCTTTAAGGTTGTAATATTGGCTTAGGGACGGTATGATCGTATATTTGGATAATGTAGAGTAAGATTTTGGCTCCTACTTCACTAGCCATCAATAAATCACCCTAGAGCTTGAGTTTACACTCAAAGGTGTTCTCACTCAACCCAATTGATGCGCTTAATCGGCTTCCCGAATAACCCAATTACAAATCATGATAATTACATAAAAAACTCCACTTTGCCCGTCCTTTTTCATTCAATTATTTTTCATATCATTTTTTCTTCTTTCGTAAGTTAGCTATGACTCTCTTTTTTATGTAATATGTCATGCTACTTATTTTATCATTTTTTTTTCTTTCTTTGTAACACTTTTTCCAATAGACCTCGGTAAAGGGTTACAATAAAACAATGTATCATCAACATAGCACATATAAATACAAGCTCAAAAATACTCACCCAATGATATTTTTTATATATGTTCCCTCCATCCCAAAATCAATCTCTATGGACTAGTGTCTTAGCATCGCGATTCGAGTGCAAGTCATATGGAAGAAGTCCTATAATCTAAGGGGTATGGCTTATAATGTGGATAATAAAAGGCTTACAAAATGCTATAAGGGGTTGAGACGGACAATAATCAATTAATATTTGGTCAGCAAGCTAAAAGGAAACAAAGGGCTTATCAAAGAACCGCCTTAATCACTTTCTTAGCTATGCAAGCGCGTTCATTAAATGCGTTTTCAAATAGTTTAGATCTCACATTCTACACATCACTCATTCTCCCTAGGTTTAAACTTACTTATACAACATTGCTTACTTATCCTTACTTTAATGTTAAGGTGTGTTTCATGTTCATCCTCTAAGCATACAATATAACTAGTTCATAAACAAATTACTTAACTATCATTAACTCACTAATGTTTATACTTTTAGGCCATTATACACATTCTACATCTAATTCCACCTACCAAAACTTTTATTTTTACCTAAAAACAATAAATCACATAAAATGGGAATGAGGGACAAAAAATCCCCACACCCCAACTCAAAAATGAGGCGTGTCCCCACGACTTGAAACATACTCGATAATAATTAAAAACTAACATTTATATATTACAGATAATGAGATGAAAGGGTAAGGAAGAAAGAAAGTGTACTCTCTAGGCTATTGTCTCGCATGATAAGTACCCAAGACAGGGTTCGTTGAATCCTTCACTATGTCGTGATGAATTTTCTCTAGGAAAGCAATGATGCGCGCTTGATTTGCACCACGTCGTTTACCATAAAAGTTTGAGCTGCTTCTACTCGATCAAATCGCTCGCTCACCCTTTCTTTCCATGAAAGATCCTCTTCTCTCAAACTTGATTCCTTCTCGATCTTCTCACGAGAAGTCTCTATACTTGGACGATTCTTTGCACTTGCTCCTTTAAGAATTGTCTTCATCCACTCATTATTGATGTTGTTGCTCTTTTTGTACGTAAGCTTCTCGTTCTCACCATGACTCACATTTAATTTTCTCACTAGGCTCGAGATCAATGTTGGGTTCTTCAAATTAAACACCGAGTGGGGTGCAATTTCAAAATACAATACCGCATCAAAGACCAAGTGCAAAGAAAAAGTTGTCAAGTAAATCTGAAATTCTGCATTCACGTCCACTAAAGTGAAGATAACTCAAAATAGGATGAGAATTTGGAAGAGTGGTCTAAAGGAAAAGTGTAGATCTTTTCGACGCGGTCGTTTCGATATAAAACGGACGAAAATCGGATCAATAACGAAGAAGTTAAGACCAAAACAAGACATCAGCAGATTTTCTCTTCTATATTTTAGGAAACGAATTTGATTTGGAAAAGAAGTCCAATTGCTTGCCCTCTACTCCAAGAAATCCGAACTAGGGCTTCCTAAACACATATAAATACACCCTTTAACTATTGTAAACATGTCCTTGCTCAGTTCTAAACCTTAAGTATAATAGAAGTCATTCAAGAGAAGCAACAAAACCTGTAGAGAGGAAAACAAGAAGCTGGAAAATAGCGAATTCCTCATCTCCATCCATCATTAGGGTAATTTGTATTAGATTCTTTATCTTATCTTTGTTTCTAATTATTTATATGTCTTTATATATGAAGTAATTTTTTCATAACTTGGGTTTGCATATGTATAATCTTTGATTTCTAATTCTTTGTTTGCTTTTATGTTATTTGGGAAAACCTTTTTAAATTGATTCTAACTTCTTAACCATATATTTTTTATATTCTTTGATTTATTGACCGTAATTCTTGTAAATGCATGCCTATAGACTACCCTATTAATAGTAGTTAGATGGTCACCCGGAAGGGATGTCTAATTATTGAAACACCACATAAGCGTCTAGTGTGTGGTAGTAATCCTGAAGGGCTTGCCTAACTAGATAGTCATTAGGTTTGTTATTTAATCACTAATCATTGTGCAAGACCGTGTCATCTAAGAACCTAGTGGCGTAGGACCACCTTATTTAATTCCCCTGGTAATTGTTAGGTCGCCACCTAAGTCCACCCGGAAGGGGGTTAGGAGGAATATAGAATCCTGACTATTTATCTAAGAGCTTTAATCACCCTTATAACTAGAGTATTGATTTAAAAGGATAAGTGCATGCTAGCAAACCTAAGCTATATTTTTCATCTCCATTCTTTTAGTATTTATTTATTTGCATTATTATCTTCGAGATTTGGAAACCAAATAATTTTTGCTACTTTTATTGTCTTTTTATTTAACAAGTCATTTCTCCTACACTTCTTTATATACATAATTAGATCTAACCGATCAAATACCTGCGAACGAACTTTTACTTACTAACTAAACTTGCAAACGAAGTGTAATACTTGTAGTGAGTTTCTCGTGATAGTCAAGGGTGTGTCCTTTATTACTATCTTTATTTATCTGTTTACTTGTCACACCTTTTCCCCTACCAATGTTGCTGCTTGTTTTGTACGTAAGCTTCTCGTTCTCACCACGACTCACAATTGATTTTCTCACTAGGCTCGAGATCAATGTTGGGTTATTCAAATTAAACACCGACTGCGGTGCGATTTCAAAATACATTACCGCATCAAAGACCACTTGCGCTACATCTATCTCCTCCTCTCATAAAACACAATTCAATAAAATGACAAATTTTTTACTTAAATCAGAGGTTCGAACGTTTTCAAAAGCTGATGGTGTGATGAAGTGGTGACATACTCGTGCATCAGGTTGAATGTACACCAGCTTTTTACTCAACACATGCTCATATAGTATATACCAATCAAAAGTCAAAATGAGTAGCAGAGATATTTGTTTAGTCGATAGTGGAACAACACATACAATACTTTGAAATAAAAGATAATTCTTAAACTTGAACTGGATAAAGGCAAATGTTAGTAAATTTTTTGGTACTGAAATAATTTAGGGATTTGGAAGATCAAACATAATATTGTCAAGGGAACAAATATATTATTGAAAGAAGCTTTGTGTAGTTGTAGATCCAATAGAAACTTATCATGTTTTAAAGACATACGTCTCAATGGTTTTCAAATAGAGACTATGAATGAATGGAATAAAAAAATATTTGTATTGCATCGAATATATCATGCCGGAAGCAGGTGAAAAAAAGAACCCCGATTTTCTCATCAGGATTATATAATGAAACTATAAGAATTTTGGAATAAAATATTGTTATGAACCAAAAAAAGTTCAATGATCCAAAATTGTTAATGTTCTGGCATAAATGACTTGGCCACCCTGGATTAACAATGATGTGTCAAATATTTGAGAAATTACTTGAAAACTTCCTAAAGAACCAAAAGATTTCATTACCTCGTGATTGTGTATATGATGCTTGCTCACAAAAGAAGTTAATTATAAGACCATCTCCAATGAAAGTTAACATTAAATCTCCAACATTCTTACAAATAATTCAAGGGGATATTTGTGGACCTATTGGTCCACCTTGTGGACTATTTCGTTACTTTATGGTTCTAATAGGCGCATCATCAAGATGGTCACATTTGAGTTTAGTGTCAACACGAACAATTGTTTTTCTCAAACTTCTTGCACAGATAATAAGTCTGAGAGCACAATTTCAAGATTATCCAATAAAGACTATTTGTATGGATAATGCTAGTGATTTTACATATCAAGATTTTTAATGATTATTGCATGTCAATTGGCATTGACGTTGAACATTCTGTAGTAAATGTACACAATCAAAATGGTCTGGTACAGTCATTTATCAAGAAAATGCAACAGATTGCTAGACCTTTACTTTTAAGGTCTAACTTACCCAATTCAGTTTGGGGGCACAAAATTTTACATGATGATTCATTGGTTCGTGTTAGACCAAGTTCATTTAATCAATACTCACCATTATAACTTGTTTCTGGCAAACAACTAAATGTGCCTTATTTTAAAAAAATTGGTTGTGCGGTTTATATTTCAATTTCTCAACCAAAACGAACGAACATGGGTGCTCAAAGATGTCTTGGAATCTATGTTGGTTTTGATTTCTCATCCATCATAGGATATATTGAGCCCCTAGGTGGTGATTTCTTTAAAGCAAGATATGCAGATTGTCATTTTGATGAGCAACTTTCTCGCTATCAGGGGAGAAAAAGTGTCAATTCATAATAATAGCGGAAGATTTTATGAAATGTGTCATCTTTGTTTCACCTTGACCCACGCACAAATAGATATGAGTAAGAAGTAAAAAGGATAATTAATTTACAAAGTATTGCAAATCAGTTACCAGACGCATTCACTGATATTAAAAGAGTAACAAAATTCCATATAGCAGCTGCAAATACATCAAGACGGTTAGTTATCTCCGAAGAACAACGGGCAATATGGTAAATTTAGACACCAAATTCAGACATCCTAATAAAGCAGAAAATAAAAGGTCCTCGAGAAAAATACAAGAAACAAGTACTCCCAAAGGTATAAACCATATAAAAAAACTTATTATGTATCCAAAAAAGAGTAGTATAAATGATATAACATTAGTTAGTGGATATTTTAATAATTTATGGATTATAAATATTTTCCATTTTTTCTTATAACATAAGTATTGTATCATTCGATGAATCGGTGGGTAACAAGGAAAATAGGAACAATCAAAGCGCACAGAACAATAATTCGATGAATCGGAATAAAATTATGAATGATAAGGAGAAGAATCAAGTGGTAAATAGGGTTGAATCGGTAGTCAGCACGCCGGAGAAAAGTCACATATAGATTCCAATTCACCAGATTAAGGAATTGGAGGCTAAACAGAATCAATCAAAAAATACTCAGAAATGGCTGACCTATTTGAAGGTAAAATCATCTCTGTTCTAAAACTTGATTTCAATAAACCGTGTTTGAATGAAGGTAGGAAAATAGTTGCTCTACCTCAAGCTGTTTTTTACGAGTGTGCGGAATTATGGAACAATTTTTTAATAGGACAATTTATTGGGGATACACCACAATTTACATGATCACGAATTTTGTTCGATATCAGTGGAAGGAATTACGAAATGTGAGTATAAAATCTTGTGGAAATTTTTTCATATTCAAGTTTGAAAATCAACAGATCTGTAATATTGGGGGTAAACCTATGTTCTTAAGAGAGTGGAGTGAAGAGATGTAGTTTGGGAAGGTTGACTATCATAAGGTTCCTCTGTAATTAAAACTGAAAAATGTCCCTATGAACTTATGGACTAAGAATGGTTTGGGATATATAGCAAGTGGGGTAGTGAAACCTATTCAAATGGATGCAGTGACAAGTCAAGAACTAGATTGGGGTTCGCTAGAGTTTGTGTGGAGGTAAATTTGAAAGAAGAGTTACTAGAAAAAGTTTATGTGGATTTGGGAAAAGAGACATTACATGAGGTAGATGTGGTATTTGATTGGAAGCCTAACAAATGTCCTAAATTCCATAGCTATGAACATAAGATGTGTCAACCTGACAAGAAGGTTTGGGTCCAGAAGGGGAGCTTGAACAAGTAAAAGGAAACTAGTCAAGCTGAGAATGAGAAGGAGAAAATAGAAGTAGCAGAAAGTGAGTATAATACTCCTAAGGAGAGTGAAAAATCATGAAAATTTGTAACAAAGAGAAATAAGAATAAGGAGGAAGCAAGTTGTAGTTATATATCCCTTATTTTTTATAGAAACTCTTATAAAGTTTTGAACAGTCTCCTATCAGCACTGGATGAAGATGTGAACAGAATCTTGAGAAGTGTGGAGGGGAATGAGAACAATAAACCCCCTGACACATGATCTTAGGGTCATGGAATGTTAGGGGTTTAAACATGCCCATGAGACAGATGGGTGTCTTTAACTTTATGTTTAATAATAAAGTGGAAGTCATGTGTTTGATGGAAACTAAGGTTCAGATACAGAATTTACAGAATATAATGAAGGATAGTTTTAAAGGTGGTGCACAATTATAGTAGTGATCCAAAGGGAAGAATCTGGATAATATGGAGGAGTAATGAGTTACAGGTTAAAGTTATTGAGGAGACTTATCAAGCTATGGTGATTGAGATGATGGATAGTAAGGACAATAGAAGAGTGATTGTGTGTAGTCTATGCTATTAATGATGAGAAGGAAAGAATGGTGTTATGGAGAGATATTATTAGGTGGAGTGGTGATTACAAGGACAACATTTTTGGGTGCGTTGGGGATTTTAATGAAATACTCAAGATAGAGGATAGACTACACTATGAGGAGTTAAATGATTATGCACTTCAGTTTGTAGAATGTGTTGAAGAATCAGATTTATATGAGCATCAAAGTTGTGGTAACTTCTATACTTGGACTAATAGGAGCCTTATACAACTAAGAGCTAGTAGAATATATAGATGTTTGATGAATGCAAAATGGTTTGATACGGTGCAATCAAATATGTTATGTCTTGCCCCTTCAACATCAGACCATTGTGCTCTAGTGGTTATTGTGGGTGAGTTGATTAATAGGGGACCTTGTTCTTTCAAGTTTTTTAATGTGTGGGATGAGCATGAAGAGTTTCTTTACAGAGTTAAAAAAGTATGGGATATGAATGTACAAGGAACTAGTATGAATGTTTTGAGGATTAAACTGAAAGCTGCTAAAGTCATGTTGAAGGATTTTAACAAGAAATACTTCAAAAGAAGTAATATGGTCATTGAGGTCATGAGGAAAACACTTGAGGAACTACAAAGTCATATTATGAGTGGTCATGGTAGTAAAGAAGTTTTAATGGAGGAAAAAACAGTGTTAAAGGAGATGGAAGATAGTATGATTAAGGAGAGGGAGATACTGAAACAAAAGGCTAGGGCTACTTGGGCTGATAATAGTGATTGTGGTACTTCTTATTACCATAATATTATTAAGGGTGGGCAAGAAAAAAACAAAGTCTCTGCCCTAGTGGATGATGAGGGGAATATTCTATCAACTCCTCAACAAATAAAGGAGGAATTTATCCAGTTCTATAAGAAGCTAATTGGTACAACTGGCTTTCAAGAAGAGTTTTGCTCAGTGAATATACTTCATGAACTTTTGGGGGTATAATTGACTGAGGAGCAAAGAATGATATTAGATCAACCTGTAACCACAAAGAAGATAAAAGAAGCTCTATTCTTCATAGGAGATAGTAAATCCTCTAGGCCAGATGGGTTTACAACCTGTTTTCACAAAAAAGCATGGAATATTGTGGGTGAAGACTTTTGTAAAGCAGTTAAAGAATGATTGGATAATAATACACTACCTATGGGTATTAATGCTACTAATTTGACTATGATTCCTAAGGTACTTACTCGTTCAAATGTTAGGAAGTTTAGGCCTATCTCCCGTGTAAACATACATTATAAAACCATAGCGAGAGTGATCTCTAACAGGGTAAAAAAGTACTTCACTTTATTATATCTAATAATCAAAGTGCTTTTGTTAGTAATAGGTGTATTGGGGATAATATTATAGTAGCACATGACATTCTTCATGGATATGAGAAAGGTAATATGGGTGCTAGATTTACAATTAATATTGATTTGCAAAAGGCCTATGATAGTCTTAATTGGGGATTCTTGTTCAATGTATTAGAGGCTCTCAGAATCCCAAGTAAGATATTGAATTGGATAAAGATTTGTGTCTCTACACCAACTTACTCTATTTGTATTAATGGTGAAAAAGTGGGCTATTTTGAGGGTAAGAGGGGGTCGAGGCAAGGGCACCCCATCTCCCCTTATTTTTGATTGCAATGCAGATGTTTCCGGTTTTTTTTAATAAATTAGGGAGCAATGGAAAGTTTGGTTATCACAAAAAATGTGAGAAAATAAAGCTTAATCATGTAATATTTGCAGATGACCTCCTAATTTTTATGCAAGCTGGTCAAGAATCTGCATTAACTGTAAGAGAAGGTCTAAGTGTGTTTGCTAGGTTATCAGGTATGACAATAAACCATGATAAAATTTAGATATACTTTGGTAACACAACATCACAAATGAAGAAGAATATCGAACAAATATTGAGTATTAAAGAGGGATTTTTACATGTTAGATATTTAGGGATACCCCTGAATTCTAAAAAATTGAGCTTTACAGATGCTAGTAAACTTGTTGATAGTATTTGTGGAAGTATTGAAAAATGGAGTAGCAAACTGTTAACATATTCAGGTAGGCTACACCTAATTAAAGTGGTTTTGATGAGTAAGGTCTTGTACTGGACAAGAGTCTTTATGTTACCTAAACAGGCGATTTATAAACTGAATCAAAGAATTGCCAGCTTCTTATGGAAAGGGACTATAGATGGATTTTGAGGCGCAAAAATATCATGGAATATAGTTTGTACTAACAAGTTGGAGGGTGGTTTGGGTATCCCAAACTTGGAAAACCTTAATAAGGTAAATCTGCTAAGTACTTTATGGAGACTATGTCAAGTACATGATAGTCTATTGAGTGTTTGGGCACATAGTACTATACTAAAAAAATAACTGTATTTGGGGATTGAAAATTAAACAAGACACTACATGGACTTGGAAAAAGTTACTTAAGATGAATGATAACGCTTATCAGTTTATTACACATGAGGTCAGAAGTGGATCCAATACTTACATGTTTTGGGATAAATGGATCAAAGGGGAGAATGTGAGTGTGATTCTGAATAAGGAAGTTAAAGATAGCTCACTATGAATAAACAATAAGGTTGAGAAGTGTTTTACCAGGGGAAGATGGCATTTACCTGGCACATTGAGTGGGCAATCTAAACACTTACCTCAACTGAGGAATGATAAGGATATCATAAGGTGGAGAACTAGCGTTAAAAACAGATTCTCCTTTTAAAAACTCTATATGATGTCACTGATCATACTCCTATTTTTGAGTGGACTAGATTAGTATGGCGTACTTCAAATACACCAAGATGCACATTTTGTGCATAGTTGATTTGTCATGATAAATTGCCAACTAAAAGAAGAATGTTAGACTAGGGGGTCACACAAAATAGCTTGTGTGAGTTTTGTCATAGTTGTGTTGAGTATAGCGACCATCTATTTGTTAGTTGAGGATTCTCAAGAAGAATATTATAGAGATGCTTTCGAATGAGTGGTGATACTTTACCAAATGCTATGATTAGGATGGGTTAATGAATTATATTTCGCCCATTATAGGTAATAAGTTTATTGAGGCTATTTTTGCAATCTGGTTCACAGGTTATATTTATACCATTTGAAAGAATAGAAACCCATATATTTATGATGGTAAAACTATGAATGAAAAGGTATAGTAAGAGAAATTCATTTTTTTTATGTTTGTCAAATTGAATGGTAAAGGACGTTCAAGAAGAAGAAGATCAGGGACGAAATAACATAAAATTAGAAGTTAGTTAATGTATTTAAAAGTTGAACTGTAATAGTTTGTTTTAGTAATTGTTTTGTAATGTTTTGTAATAGATGGAATCTTGTATTGCAAATTCCAAGAAAAAGTTGTAAAAGACAAAAATGAATTAATTAATAAATTGATTTTGATTGATAAAAGAAATATTGTATCATATGAAACGTACTTATAAATATATAATCTTTTTTAGATAACATAAATTTTGTTTATCACTGGTTCATTCTTTCTCATAATAAAATATTTTTTCTTGATATTATTTTATTTTAATACATGTTAAAAAGTCGAAACCTTTTTGTCTTCGTAAAATCGTATGAGCTGGTATGTCCTTAGCTTCTGCTTACTTAATAGTTATTAGTATCTTTCTGTCGACGTCAACAACTACGTTATTAAATTTGTTTGTGTTTCATTGGAACGAGTTGTCAAATACTTGGCAGTATATGCTTTAAATTAAATATCATATCATATCAAATAGTCAATTGATCGACGCAAGTAGACGTACAAACTCTTCAATTTTAGCAGTTAAAAATCCTTGGCCTGTTCGGCTAGTTTATTTTTAGATTGGATGGTTTCGTAATGAAATTTGTTCACGTTTCTTTTTATAGGGATTAAAAATAAGATCATCAATCCAAATAATCAATTTAACTTTTACCTTCATCTTTATTTTTATTTTTTTAACTTTTATCTAAACTTTAAAATTAAAATTTAACTTTAACCTTAATTATAAAATAAATCTTAACTTGAACCATAAAACTTAAAACTTAAACCTTAAACCTTAACCTTAACTTTAACCATAAACTTAACTTTAATATTTAACGTTACACGTTAAACTTTAAATCTTAAATTTTAAAATTTAAATCTTAACTTTAACCTTAAACAATAACTATAACCTTCACCTTCACCTTCATCTTAACTTTTATAACCACTATATTAACTTTAAAGTTAAAACTTAATCTTAACCTTAATGTTAAAACTTAACTTTTATCTTAAACCTTAAACTTTAAACCTAAACCTTAACATTAACTTTAACCATAATCTTAACCATAACATTTAACCTTAAACATTACCTTAAATTTTACTTTTAACCTTAACCTTAACTTTTATCTTAACCTTAACCAAATGAATATTTATAGCGTTATTAGTCGACCTTAAACCTTATATCTTATTGAACCTTTACCTTGAACCTTAAAATTTACATCTTAAACCTTAACTCTAACCATAACCTTAACCTTAAAATTAACCTTAACGTTGACTTAATCCTTAACCTTAACCTTAACTCTTAACCTTAATTTTAACCATAACCTTAGCCTTAACCTTAACCTTAAACTTAACCTTGACTTTCACCCATCAAACCTAGGTTCGATTCCCATCAATAGAACAAAAAATTTCTTAAGTATCTTCAGAAGTTTTACCTAATAACTCTACATTTATTAAGATTTAGACACATACCTTCACTCCAATATGACTTTTTACTATTTTATCTCTATGACGAAAAAAAGGGACAAGCAATGGATCCAGCTCAATATCTCCACAATTTATCTTGCTAAACTACACGTGAAGTCGTAGGACAGAGGCTTCTTCTGGTACACTAACTTTGGTAAGCGGTTATCTAAAACACATCATTTTGACCACGAGACATCATCCAAAGAATTGTAGCATAAGCGTTGTCATTGTTTAGCCTATAATTCTTGTACTCACCCTAATAATTAACTGTATTTAACTAGCCTATCAAATGTATTCATTTTGTTTTTTGGTTGGGTAAAATGTTTTTATATGGTCGTGAGATAAGTGTATCAGCTGTTACAAACAATCAGCACTTGAAAGTAACAAATCCGTTCGAACACATCACCAATTTTTATTAAACCATTTTCTTTAATAAAGAAGCAAGTAAACAATATATTGTATGATTACTTGTGCTCAGGCGCAGTGATACAAGTGAGGCAGTTGAATAATATGATTGAGGATGAGCAAACTGGACAGGGACAATGACAATGTATATAATCTCTAGAAACAAAAACAAAGTAGGAAGCAACAATATAGTTTCCTTGACCAAGTCTTGCGTTCATAATCATAACAGAAATGTAGTTGTAAAAAAAAACCAAACCAGAATTTAAAAATCTCTTAAAACAAAAAATCGAAGCAAAAAAGGCACTAAAGTCTATTACACAGTTTTCTGGTTTTCCACAGGTTGAGCAGTAGTTTGTTTTTGATATTCCTCGAGTTTCAGATTACATGCGTTCATTGTGCGTGGATCAAGGAGACCGTGATTCCATAGCTTTATCATAAACATTTTCCAACACCTGAGACAAAGTGATATAAAAAATACAATCTTATATATAAACTAATATTCTAAATACCAAATACCCCCTGTGGTTTTCCAACTCGCGATAACTCATGGCATATGTAATAGAAGGGGTGAGTTGGAAACCATAGGGGGGGTTTTCGGAAATTTTGTCAAACAACAAGGGGGTTATTTAATAAAATATCGGAGCAACCAAAAATGCTTACCAGAGTAAACCCGGTGCCTTGACAAAATCTTGCCCGTGCAACTTGGTGAACGCCTCGGAAGCCCACGGGATATGACCATCCGCAAGCACTCTGCAATTAATGGAAATTCAAGAACGTTAAATAGACACATATATGTGAGTTTTAAGGTATTTATGGGTTACAAGTTTTGCAGATGTGTTGTAATAGTAATATATGAAAAAAGGAGGGGGATAGAAAAAAAAACTCACCTTTCCTTCCTTATAAAGGAATTCCAGAGATGCATCATCTTCTTTTCATCTGTGGTGACGTCCACAAAGTCATCAAGCATCTGCAAGATAGACATGTATATCATCAATCAGTGTGTATTAATTGTTCACTTTAGTACATAATATAGGATTGAGAAAAGTTATACCCTTCGATCTTCAAGATCAGCCACATCATCATCAACTTCATCCTCGCTGTCTTGTTCTGATAACACTTGCTCCATTAGCATTGGCTAAAATATTCCAAAAATGCATCATCACTTTAGTACAAATAAATAAATAAATAAATACAGTTACAAGACCGTAGAAAAGACAAAACAATAGAAGGGGTAAATGGGAGACTATTTGGGGAATATTACGGAACAAAATAATAAAAAATTGTTATGACCTGAGCTCTGTGTGAGTGGAAGAAATCACGCTTGCGCAAAAGTGAACGGCTGTAGAAAGATTGAAAAGTTAGTTACGAATTATCTTAACAATAAATTACAAATGAATTGAGTTATAGAGCATACTTTCTGTGATCTGAGCGTTCGATGGATAATTTTCTACTTTTGGCAAATTGTAGCATAGAAGGAGGTATTAAATTGCTTCCAGGTAAAGATTGAATACACTCAGGATCAGCAGCGTACGATTGAGCTGTTATAGATGAAATTGCCATAATGTTATTTGAGCTCGATAAAACATTTTCTATAAACTCCATACCACCTGTTAATTAATATGTCAGAATAATAATACAAGTGAAAGATTTTCTGAAAAATTGGGGGCGACAAAGTGTGTACCTTTATCTTTGTTTGGAAGCAGCTCATGAGCTGATCCAGGCAACCCTGATGCAACTGGATGCACATTCCTAGCATCTGGAATCACATTCTTTGTATTTCTACGTTTCAGAGCCTTAGAACTGCAAATGGGATGGGACCCACATTATTAGCATGGAATTATCATCCTATTACCAAATAATCAATCATACTCACCAGAAGAAAAATGTTTGTTTCTTTGGATCAGCACCTTCTGCTATCATCTGTACACAAAAAATATAATCAGACTTCATTGCACTAGAGATCCCTTTATTATGCAAAAATTGCACTATACTCCCCTATATATTTTGTAAATTTACAGGGGGGAGGGGGGGGGACTTACCTCAGAATTCCAAGCCTCGGTTTTCACGGATATATTGACTGCTTGATGCTCTTCAGTAACCTACAAAAATACGATAAAATCCATCTTTTACCATGCGATTCAACTCAATAGTTATATTAATATCACAAATAGCTTTTGAAAGATTACTAACCCAAAATTCATAGTTGAAAAGATCATGAGATGACGTCAAGTGATATTTCAGACCCTATAAAGAATTCATTAATCATGGGAAATGGGAAAGAAAGATTGTGAGTGTAAACTATCAGATGTACTGTTTTTTACCTTATAGCTAGCACATTTGACCAAACAGAAAGGACATGTAAAGTCCTCAGTCACTGCAAATTCAGAGCATATTATATTATGTTTGCAATATCAGAATTTACTTAATGACCCACAGTAAAAGCTTAAATTTACCTTCAGTCCTCTGTAGCTTATTCTCATAATACCTGTAGTTGAACACTACATTTCCAGTTCTCAACCTACATTTTCTAACAGTAATAACCTTTGTGAAAAAAAAAAAAAAAAAAAAAAACATAACAAGAAATCTTAGAAGGGAGGTAAAAAGGGACCCACCGTATAATCTGTGGCAAAGAAGCTGTGGGAACATCACTATAAGTGTATGAATCGTAACGAGATCTATCTTTTGCTCCGAGCTCTTCAGCTGTAATGCAAACTTGTATTAGCTGTTCAGATTGTCTCCCCTGAAACAAGATTAAAAAAACTATCAAAAATGGAAGTTTGGTCCCTTTATTATGCAAAAACTGCGCTATAGGTCCCTATACTAAGTGAAGATGTATTAAACAGTATTACCACTGCTTGAGAACCATGTGGATTTTGAAAAGAAACACAGCTGCCTTGATTGAGTGACTGCAAAAGAAAACCATTCATGTTAACCATAGTTAAGTACACAAGATAACCTCAACCATGGTTAGGTTTTAGTTTATGCAATATTACCTTCATGAGACAAGAGTTCATCTCCACCGTTAATAAGATCTCAGCTTTCTCCCCGTAGCTCAAACGTGGAGATTTTTCCCACGATAAATGCAGTAAATCCATTGGAATCTTTCCCCAAAAGCATTGTCCGTTAAAATTCCCTATTAAAAAAGAAAAGCAATATTAAGAAAATGAATTTGTACACATCTTATAGTTGACACGACTTACTTGGAAATGATGCCATATCCTTGTGAGCATTAGCCAGTTCACCTGAGAAAAAGAAAAACATAAAATAAAATAAAATAAAATAAAATAAAATAAATTATAACATAACCAGAAAGAATATAATACCACTACTGATGAACAATATTTCAATTGTGTCGGATTTAACTTGTTCCGATAGCATATTCATCTCAGGGAGAATAAACTTTCCCTGAGCATGATTTGATATAGTACACACTCCACCGAGAGAATACACTGGAGGGTCCTGTTTAGAAAGGGTATATAAGAGAAACTACATAAATCTAGAATTTGTTATATATATATTTATATCCTACCTCGGGCACTGCAAGATTTTTGACTTGTTTGGCTAGTATAATATGCAAAGGTAAGAACCTTTGCAGATTTGCTTCATCATTAATACTTGAAGGTAAGGAGATCTCCATTTGTATCCTGGAAAACAAAAAGAAGATGGATTATTAGAATCATCTTATTGTATAACATATATATATATATATATACATAAAAAGTGCTATAGTGCCATATATATCATATTTCATGGTACTCCAGTTATGCGCTCAGCTGATGATAATATTGATTAAGAAAAGGGAAAATTCCCCAAATAGTCCCCGTGTCAAATTTCATCTATTTTTTACTGTTAAGTCCACGTGGCAGCCGGTATTTTTGTTATACCCTTGTTACAGGTTTTGGCCTTCAACTTCTTTGCCACGTAGCACTTAACGGTGAAAAAATGGCCATGGGGACTAACGGTGGGGCAAAAACTAAGTTAAGAACCATTAAATTTTGAAGTTGGGGGACCAACCCGCTAAAATGGGTATGGTTCAGCGACTATTTGGGAAATTTTCCCTAAAGAAAATCCCGTTTTAAAAAGATGAAAAAAAAAATAACCCTTGGTATATGTGAGAGCCAAAAAAATTCTACTTCTTTGGCACCTAAACTAGTATTCAGTTAACAGAATACGCAAAGTTTAGGAACTAAGATAAATCCATCATCAAAGAAGCGAATTTCAAAATAGAATTTGCCTTGTATATAAAAATGAGAAGAAGACATTAGTTACCTCTTTTTGTGCTTCGCTTGATTCACGTACTTTAAGCATCTCTGGAGAAATGGAGGCTGCATAAAAATTGCCCATGATTAGATACATTATATACAGAATTGCCACTTTTGAGAAGACTTACCCCAATAATATACTAATTTTAAATTTAATAAATAAATAACTAATCACAAAGACTATGTATCGCGAGAAGAGTATATACTATTTTCTACCAATCATCTTGCAAGAGCACATATATGACATTATTGATTACATAAATATATATATATATATATAAAATAAATGAATTTACGTTTTTCGTAGCACGGCGCTGAATTATGTTGTAGAGCTCAACTGGCTTGCAATAGACTGAGAAGCTTTCTTCAGCCAAAGCTTCTTCTTCTGGAGATAATTGCACACGCGAATCTAACTGGCACATTTGATCTGTGCTTCGGTCATTACTCCAATGTGTAATAGGAATCCTATGATTTCAAAATAAAATAATTAAAGATGTGATGTGAGTATATAAAGCATAACACACTTCATTTTTTGTATATTTTTGTGTTTTAAACGAACAGATATATAACACTTCATTTTTCCTATATTTTCAGCTTGTCTAAAAGGATAATCTGAAATAAAGCGACTTATTATGGCTAATTTATAATTCAAGTAGGAAAAAAGATTATGAAAAATTAAGTAAATGGATAACTTACGTCATATCACGAGATACTATAGGATAGCCTGGCATTCTTTTTAGAAAGACGAAACTGTATCCATTGCTCTTTGAACGCTAAGGCTTTTTTGAATTCCAAAACTGCAAGAAATTATACACATTAGTAATAAGTAATAACTCTTTTACTTAATTTATGCAGAAACAGACTAAATGTACTTTCAAATTATTTCTGAAAAATCAAAAAGAAAACTAGGATCACTTATATAATTTAATTGTATGAATATTTTGTTTTTTCTAAATATAATATAGAAAATATGATAACTAATTCAAATTATAGGGACCTATGGTGCAATTTTGCATAATATAGGGACCTATAGAGCAACATTTCATAATATAGGGACCTATTGTGATATTTTGCATAATTGGGACCTATAGTGCAATTAACTCAAAAGACAATTTCCTAGGGCAATTCTGGCTCCGCCCCTGCCTGAATTATACACCAACACTGCAAATCTATCCGTCAGAAGTGCCCAATGGGTGCAACACTTCGGAATAACACAAAATACATTTAGCTATTCAAGGGGACCAATTGTGAAATTAATCAATTGATTTAGTGTCAGAATATAAGTTTGCGTATAATAGACGCTGTTAATCTAGGCTACCTTCATATAAACTATCAATCACTTGATCTAGCCACACAAGAAGAAAAATCTTTAAAAAAAATAGAAAAAACAGAACAGTAACAACATAATTGATGATTATTAGTAGTAAGTATATACAACGATTTTGAGCTGTAACAAAAGAATTGAAAACCCTAAATTGAAGATATCGTCTTAATTCCTCAATTTTACTGCTTAATTCAAATAATATGAAAGAGAGGTGGGTTACCGAGAAGTAGAAGCTTCGAGATCAGATTACGGAGGGGTGAGAACGACACCGTGCTGCAAAAGACGATTATCAATCTTGTTTTGTTTTGAAACCGGACTGAGGTCACTGATATAGTGCACTTTCACAGCTGAACAAATGAATTGGCAGTTTCTATATATTTTCTTTTATTTTCTATTTTTATTATTTGACTCTGAATTTAGCTTTTACTTAATGAAAATTAAATACGTAAATATTTTTAAAATAAATGAAAATGAGAAAGGGATAAATATAGATATAGATATGCTTTAAAAAATTAAAAACATCTTGCAAAGAGTAGGAAAGTGTAGGTAAATTAGAAAAGAATAAATAGTGGCAATGGCTTATTTTATAATAAATAGTGGTGTATCTTACCTTTTTGTTTACATATGTTGTTTTTGTTGAAATGACATGATTATTGATCTTATTCTTTAAGTATGATATATTTCTCGTATATACACTGTAGAAAGAAAAGAAAAATTAGATGATGTTATTGGATGGTATATTTTACATCAAACCATTTTAAATATTTGCATGTGATTCAAGAGGGTTTTGAGGGTTACAACCTTAATTGTTCTGGCTTATAGTCTAACTTTATCCAATATTTTTAGTTTTTTTCGTATAATATTAACAAAATATTTAATCTTATTGTTTATTTTTTTACCAAGAAAAAACATTATCTTAAAGACATTATGTATACTTTAATTATCAAAATAAAAAATTAAAATTTAATAATATAAAATTGCTGGTTTTCTATTTTTTATAGTATTAAGAAAATAGATAACCAACTATTTTATTTTGACAATTGAAATATTAATATCTACATTAAAATCATGCTTTTTTTGATAAAAAGTATATTAACTAATTTGCCTATAATTTTCTACTTTTAAAAAAAATAATTTATTTTTTTAAAACATATCTATATGTATCATTTTCTCATTTTACTTCATGTTAAAATATTTACAATTTAATTTTCATTAAGTACAAGCTGAATTTAGAATCAAATAATAGAAATAGAAAAAATAAATAGAAATTATCCTTTTTATAAAAGAAAAACTTATGCACAAACACATATACATGTAACCATAATAACGAGCAAGTTAACAAACAAAACAACTACCTACATCACCTAATTTGATATTCCATAACTGGTTTTATTATAAGAATAATCACACCACCCTCTTGATACATCTAGTAAAGTCGCAATCGCAACCAAAGGGATGAGAAATCCAAGTAACATGAGAAGATCTACAGTCTCAAATAAAAATCGTCTAATGTAACATTCAAACTTTAAGATATATTAAACTACCAACCCTTCATCAAACCCACTACCAAAGTGGGGTTTGACCTCGATGGAGCGGAAATTTGTAAATTATTCAAATGAGACTTATCATTGAAGATTTTGCCAGCAACCATAACCCATAAACCAAAAAACTCATCTAACCGTAAATGCTTAAGCTGACTAATAAACTTCTGATGAAACATGAAAACTATTAGCATGAAACTCTGTCGGACCAACAACCTCAATAAACAAAAAGCTTCATAGGGTTGATGTCCAATGCTAAAAAAGAGGGGGGGGGGGGGGGGGGGTTCAAACACTATAGTGGTTTTGAAACCACAAATACAAAGTGAAACGAGATAAAAATATAACTAAGCATAATTTACCAACAATATTGGATAATTAGTGATCTGGTTTCCAAAGAAATGAAAAAAACAAAAACCCCAAATTTATGAACACAATTAAACCACACTTTAATTACATCCCACTGATTGGTGTAATCAAACCAACGACTCGCAATTTGGCTTACCAAAACATGTGTAGGAGATTGAAATCACCAAAAATCAGCCAGTAATTTGCGAGAAATTGAACCCCAAATCCTACCCCTTAAGGAACCCCAAGAACCCAAAGAGCATAACATTGATTTGAATTAAAGCAAGTATTATCATATGTAGCAAGGTATATCATAAACTAGATAGAAGAGTCTTCGCTGCAGCCTCTCTAATCAAGTGGACTAATATGTTTTTTTCCTTAAGTTTTTTCCCTGATCAAACCTCTATCAAATTCGCAGTGCATTTCGAGGTTGGGGTTGCAGCCCTTAACCCCCCCCCCCCCCCCCCCCCCCAAATTCGCACATGCTAAGAAATAAACAGTAAAAGATACGTACAAACTACTAAGGATTAGAAAAAGACATTAGCTTATTTTGGTTTTAGAGTGGAAGTTTTCATATAAAGTAATGGATAAGAGGATGACCGGAGGATAATGTTTCTGATATTCCACTTTACACATTGGGCAAGCACATCTAGCAATCTATTCTCCGGTCTGGGAAAAAAATCAATAATCAATATATTATGAAATTTCATAATAATTATTAAAACATACAATAAATGTTTAGGCCCTATAATCGCTAATTTAGAAAAATCTAAATGAAATATTCCACACCCTTTCTTACCTGTACCCTTTAAGCTGTTGTAGATCTGGAATATTTGTAACAAGATCCTGTCGAGAAGCTATGGGATAAAAGACACAAAATAATTATTTGTTTGTCTGAATTTGTGGAATTTGGGGTGTGATTTTATGTGAATTTGGGGATCTAGATTTTGTTGGTACACTACTACCAAACCCTAAAAAACTACACCCCCATAAAATCTATATCCCGAACGAATTTCATACTTCACACAAATTGATGCCCCGAATCCATAAATCCATACACAAAGATATTTTATTTTTTTACAATTTTATTTATAATGCTTCCATGGAGTCTCGTTGTAAAGATTCCATCGTCAAGCTTCCATTAGTGAAAGCTTCAATTTCCAGAAGAAAACTTTAAGAGCTCAGATCTACTATGTGGTGGATAAGGGTAGGTATAAAGGTGGGTTAGAGGGGTAATGGTGGCGGAAATGGAGGTGGTAAGCGGGATAAAGGGGAGAGGAAAAATGTGTATTTTTTGAAAGGGACAATTTGATCATTTGATAAGTTCAAAAATTATATTGGGAAATGATTTATAAATTGTAACGATCGATAGTGTCAATATTGCCCTCTTTAAATAATTGATTCTAAAAAAACCGAGTAAATAACTTATAGGGCCAAATATTTGTCTATTTTAACATGCCTTATTTTGAAAATATAATATTTAATTTTTGTAATAATATTATTCCATTATTTTACAAATATGACAGTGTAATCCCTCAAATTTTGATTTTGCGATTGATAGACTCGGCCATGCCACGTCGAGTATAACGGTCATATCTAGACCTCGACAGGTTATGTGACATGTGTTTGTATTACACGACCGATTCTGAGATAGCCTCTACAACGATGTCTGAGGAAATATGCCCTATTTTGCCTATGGTCGAGGATATTGTCTCTCGAGCACCCCGTACGGAGAATATGACAAAAGATCAATTCGGTATACTGGCTTTAATTATCTGAGAATATCTATTTCAAGTACCTAAATTAGGTAATTCATATATATTGTATGGTTCACTTAATCAGTCAAATCTAGGGATGGCAATGGTTACGGTTAAAAACCGAAACCGATGATAACCGAACCGATTAAAAACCGAATTATATAACTGGTGTGGCCCAAGGTGTGATAAAAAGATGATATAATTTAGATGCAATTAAACACCCTAAGCTAACACGGTACTGCAAGTATTACAGGACGTATGCAAGTTTTAATGATAAGAAGATTCGTTCCTCAGGGACTGACGAAAGTTAGAGAGAACTTATGCAAATTATCAAGTGCAGATATTAAATATAGAAAAGATAATACGCAAATAGAAAGAAGAGATAGATAAATATTTATTTGGTTTTTAAATAAGAAAACTAAACTACTAAATTAAAAGACAGAAAACAAATAAAAGAAAAGAAAAGAAGATAGTATGAAAGTTTAGCTTGAGTAAATAGCATGTAATCCCCACTAGTTTTGTCGTTCTAAGCATGTAAGGTAAATTATGTAGTATTTTCCTAATCGGTCCCAATTCGCTATCGGTAGTTTCAAATAGGATTTACCTGTGTCAATAAGGCTTCCTAAGCAAACTTTTCCTGTAATTGGTAAATAGTCACAAGAACTAAACCATAGTGATTATCTAGCTAGGTTGGGTTGTCAGATCATACCTAATACTAGACGTTATGTGCTAAACATGTAATCAACCACCGTTGTCAATGGTGACCTAACTACTAGATGGTAATTCTATATGGTGGTCATCCATAAGAACACAGGATATAAATCCAAACACATAAACAGAGAATAAAAACTATAATTCAATTTAAAACATTAAGTTCCCAAATTAGATAGATGTCAACTCAAAACTAGGGTTCATACATATATGCTAAACACTCAAACTAATAGAAATTTAGTTCATACTAAGAAGAGAAAAGAAAAGAATTACAGAATAAGAGGTTGAAGGAGACATGATTGATGCACAGCTCCTTCCAGACTTCTTCTCTTGTGTTGCAGCTTCCTCTTGGCCTTAGGGTCTGGCCAAGGATGATTTTAGAGTGTTAAGAGGCTGTATTTATAGGGTATAGGTTGACCTAATTCGTTTTCTTGAAGGAGAAGTAAGTGGTGGACTCCAAGCCCAACTCAAATTCGTAAGGAAATAAAGATAAACACTGCTGGACCGTTTTGAGCATATCTTCTTCGTTATTGGTCGGTTTGAGCTCCATAAGATACCAAAAGAATCGCAACAGAATTATCTCTGCACCTATGAAAAGAAATTACCAAAATCGGCCTATTTCTTAGGTAAATAACCACTTCTTTAGGCGTGTACTGCAGAAATTCAGATTTAGGCAGCTTTTCCTTTTCCTAATTGAACTCTGTTTCCTTCTATCTCCAATTACCATGCATATATCTTTCCATATCTTGTAGTATTTGACTTGGACTCTAATTAATCTCCATAATTATATTTAAAGCTTCACACTAAATAAACAATTAAACCCAATATGCTCTAAAAATATTATGTTACTAAATCAAGACCCAAAATAGGAAAGTGCACTAAACTAAGCTCAAATCAACCTATAAACTAATAAATAAGCCTAAAATGATGTCTCTGAAGTATATTATATTATCACAAATGAGGAGACATCAATAACGGTGGTTAAAATCATTAGGTTATGGTTTTGAAAAGTGTAACCGATGGTTAAAACCGATAGGATATGGTTTTTGATAAAATAAAACTGAAAAACCGAAACCGTTTATTATCATATATATTTTAAAATTTTATAATAATTTAGATTAAATTAGATATATTGAAATTCTAAAATAAAAAACAAAATACTAGATTTAACCAATTAAATAATAAATATGCAATTTAATTAAATACCAAAACAATATTGTATAAATCTTGAAGTTTTCTTTTATATGTGTGGTTTTTATTTTACGAAATTTTGTAAAACAGAAATTGCACAAAGAGAGAAAAACTAAGCTTATAATTTGTTTTTTTTCTCTTATCCACTCAAACCATATGCATGGTCACAAAAGCAAAACAATAAGGAAATAATTTCAAAAATAATATTAAATCAAAAGAATATATACTTTTGAAAAAATAAAAAGTTTAAAAAATGCAACAAATCCTTTTCTATCGAAGGGTAAAAACATGTCCATGTTAAACAAGACCAACAACCCAAAATTATATTAAAATATTAAATGAGGTTATTAAAAAAAAACATTCTTATAAAATTTTCTAATAATTTTTTAAAATTTTTAATAATTTATTTAATAAAAATATGTCTAATAAACAATTATGAGCCAATTGTTGATTGATGCCTATTAAAAAACTTATTTAGAAAAAGGTGCCTAGAAAAAAATATTTATTGAAAACAGCCCCCTTATAATTAACAATTAAAAAATAAGAAAAAAACTAATAAACACGCGCGCGCGTCCGTGAAATTTTTTTAAAATCGTCATAACTAATTTAAAAAAAATCAAAAAAATCAAAAAAAATTATATTTGGATAAATCAAATTAATATTTACGTCTATGATTTTTTTCGGAATTTTCTGAATTTTTTGATTTCTTTTGATTTTTTTAATTTTTTTTTTCGCAGACGCAAGACGGATCACACGAATGATGCCGTGGCCTCTAGCGCCAGTTTTGGACCCGTAGGGACATATCTATCCGGATAGAGGATAGTCTAGATCCTTGATATGCAGAGTAAAAGGAAGTGCGAGTGGAGGTAACAAGAGTGATAAAGCACAGAAAGAATAGTGACAAGCGTACTGCTCTGCTACAACGTCCTAGGCGTAGGGGAGATCGGAGCAAGAGGGAACGCCTAGACGACGGTGTAGTTCCGCCAAGAGAGAGAGAGAAAAAGGGCCTGGAATTTCATGTTTAAAACATGGAATTTCATGTTTGAAACATGGAATTTCATGTTTAAAACATGGAATTCCATGTTTATTTCACGGTTTAAAACATGGAATTCCGTGTCTGCGAAAAAAAAATTAAAAAAATTCATAGACGTAAATATTAATTAGATTTATTCAAAAGTTTTTTTTTTTTAATTTTCTGATTTTTTTTGAATTAGTTATGACGATTTTAAAAAAATTTCACGGACGCGCGCATGTGATGGAATTAATAAAGGTATAGAAAATATAAAGGGGATGTTTTCTATAAATAATTATTTCATTAGGCATTTTTTTATAAATAAGATTATTGAAGGCATAAAAAAACAATTAGAGAGTTTAAGGAGGATGTTTTCAACAATAACCCCAACAATTATTTATAAAAAACGCCCTCTTTATATTATTTATACCTTTACTACCTTTATTATTAAATATATTATTTTATTTTTAATACAATATTTATTTTTAAATATTAAACAAATAATAGGATACTTCTACCACCACCACCACTTACTACTACTACTACTACTACTACTGCTACTAATTCCATCACACGCGCGCGTCCGTGAATTTTTTTTACAATCGTCATAACTAATTCAAAAAAAATCAGAAAATTAAAAAATTTGCATTTTTGGATAAAGCAAATTAATATTTACGTATATGATTTTTTTAATTTAATTTAATTTTTTTGATTTTTTTCCGCAGACATGAAATTCACTGTTTAAAACATGAAATTCACTGTTTAAACACATGATGTTCATGTTTTGAACAGTGAATTTCATGTCTGCGGAAAACAAATTCAGTATTTCAAAACATGCATGGAATTTCATGTTTAAAACATGAAATTTACGGTTCAAAACATGGAATTTCGTGTCTGCGAATCAAAAAATTAAAAAAAGTAAAAAAATTCAAAAAATTCCGAAAAAATAAATCATAGACGTAAATATTAATGTGTTTTTCGAAATATATAAATTTTTGATTTTTTTTTATTTTTTTAGAATAAGTTACGATGATTTAAAAAAAAAATCATGGACGCGCGCGTGTATTAGTTTTTGTTTTGTTTTTTCTAATTTCTTTTTTATTTTTTTAATTACTTATTATAAAGGTAGTTTGGGGTGAGCCTATTTTCTATAAATTATCTTATTCTAGATACCTTTTTTAAATAAGTTTTCTATTAGATATTAAAAATAAGTTTTCTATTAGATATTAATCTATAATTGGCTCGAACTATATAAGAAATAAGACTAAAAATATGAAAAAATTACTAAACATAACAATTAAAAATAAATCCTGAACAAAAAGAATACAAAGTGAAAAAGAAAATTGAATGTCACCTTTAAAAAAAAAAGAATGCAAATGCATAAAAACCATCAACTTTTAATAAAAACATCAATTTTTTTTGCATAAAGTTTTTGTGGCCACTAAATTATCGCAATAGTCCTATTTTGACCAATTAACCATAAAGTTTCAAATCACCCACCCATTAGTTTATCAAATTGATTCCATATCAACAATGGTTAATTGTTAAAGACTCGTTAAACTTGTTTATATATTTTAGGTTTCGATAAATTTTTAATTTTTTACCTTAGAATTACAACTTTTTTTAGTCAATATAAAATATTTTTCCCAACAATTTTTACGTCCAAGTGTTATGCTGTAGAATTCGGTTTTGCGTCCTAGGCAACCGACCGGTGCCTAACGCCTAGGCAGGATTACGAGAGCATAGGTAAGATTAGGTGGATTCATATCTCGCTATTTAATTTTATATATTAGTAATTATAATAATTGTAACCATTTAAGTCATAAAATTCATCTAAAAAACACTAGTAAATATAAAAATATTATAAAATTAATTTATAATATATATTCAAAAATTTAGAGAGTAAAAAAAAGTAAAAGAAAGGCCTAGACGACCATTTTTTGTCATTAATCGGCGCCTAAGCGGGTTAGGCGCCTCGTCCAGGATAATTAAAGAGTTAAGCAAAAATGCCTAGCATTTTTACTAGGAGTAGGCGGTTGCAGGGCGAGTTGGCAACTAGACAACACCTAAATGACAATTTTTACAACATACCCTAAGACTAAGTCCAATAGGAACTCAATTCTAGCTAAAAGCTAGAATTGGGGTTTGACTTCTCACTTTTCTATCTCCAACAGGATCAATAGAATATGGTAAGCTAGATTTGAACCCCAATTGATTACTCTATTCTTGCTACATCTATTGATGCATACAATTTTAGCCATATTTTTTTTCATTTTTTTTATTTCCGTTGCATACTAAATACAAGGATGTTGTCATTTTTTTTAATTCTTTTCGTTGCATGCTAAATGTTAATTTACTTTATTATACAAACTTTATTTACAATCTTTTTTTTTCTTAATTCATTTTGCATACTTCTAGTATTTATATATTTTTCTTTTTAATTTCACATTAAAATTAAAATATTAATTATATATTATTTTTAATTATATTGCAAGTTAATTTTGTTTTTTATTCAAAACTATATATTTTAGTTATTTCTTTTCCAATCATTTATTAAGGGTCAATGACCCAAAAAATCAAAATAATATTATACTTGCCCCAAAGAATCATCCATTAACTTACTATTATAAGATTACATGTTTACCCGTCAAGGACGATTCCCGTCAAGGACGATTCCCATCAAGGACGATTCCCGTCAAGGACGATTCCCATCAAGGACGATTCCCGTCAAGGACGATTCCCGTCAAGGACGATTCCCATCAAGGACAAAATCTAGTTAATGATGTTATTGGGAAGAAATTTTGTCATTGATGTTATTGGGCTGAAAATAATATTATTTTGATTTTTTGGGTCATTTTCCCATTTATTAATTCACTTTCTATATTGATTATCATTTTTAATTTTTAAAAGAAAAAAATCATAAATTTTAATGTTTTCAAAAAATAAAAGATTATATGTTTCTACAAATAAATAAATTTTGTAAAATATGTATATAAAAAATAAATTTTGTAAAATATGTAAATAAAAAATATTATTAAAATGAAAAAACTATTAAAATAGATTTTACAAAACCAGTTTTTTTAATTATTTTTTTTCCAATCATTTTTTAATTCATCTTGAATGTCCAATTTTATTTTTAATCTATTTAAAAATCATAAATTATGATATTTTCAATAAAATAAAAATAACATGTTTTTATAAATTATAAATTTGTAAAAAAATAATCATAAATATAATTATATTTAGTATATAAAAAATAACTTTTATAAAATATATAAATAAAGAAATTTGTATTAATATATTAAAATTAAGTTCGAATATAAAATTTTAAAATTGGGAGTTGAAATAGGGGAGCCGTTGGAGCAAAGTTGTTATAGAAAGTTAATATTTAAGAAAAAGTGGTGTTTGACTCCTAATTCTGGCTAAAATTGTAGAGAATCTGTTGGACTTAGCCTAAGGAAGGAGCAAATTATACTTCCACACTTTACATTCCTATAAAAAGGAAGAAACAAATTACTTCCTACTTACTCACAAATTATCAACTTAATTTTCAATTAAACACATTGTCATATTTAACTTCCATTATTGCCTTTATGTGATTTTTGTGTTTTTTTATTTTTTAATTTTTTTTTAAATTTTTTTTAAATTTTTTTCCGAATTTTTTTAAATTCTTTTTTTTCAAAAAAAAATTCCGATTTTTTTAATCGATATTCCGGGTTATGTGTTGTTGTAACACGCAAATATAGATTTATGTATTCCTGTAACACACAAAGTCATAAATCTAAAGGATTCTCTTCTTTAACAAAATTGTTTTTTTCTCTTTATTAATCGCATATACCCTATTTTTATTCGTTTTTAACTATCTTGATATATTATCTTTTTGTCCAACACTTTTTTTGTTATTTTTGTGTTTTTATGTTTTAGGGTTTTGTGTGTTCTAGGTCAAAACTTGATTTTGTTTATTCCAATTTTGTGTATTCCTGGAACACACAAATCTCATAATTGTGTGTTCTTAGAACGCACAAATATCAGATTTGTGTATTCATGGAACACACAAAACTCAAATTTGTGTATTCATAGAACATATAAAAATTGAATTTATGTATTCCTAGAATACACAAAACTTGATTTTGTTTGTTCCAATTTTGTGTATTCCTGGAACACACAAATCTCAGATTTGTGTGGAACACATAAAAGTCAAATTTGTGTATTCAGGGAATACACAAAACTTGATTTCATTTGTTCCAATTCTGTGTATTCCTGAACACACAAATCGCATAATTGGGTATTCCTGGAACACATTTAAAAAAAAATCGGCGAAAATAATTCAAAATAAAATCGGGAAAAAATTCGAAAAAAAATTAATTTGAAAAAAAATAAGGGTGAATTACAAACAAAGGCCTACACAACTTAAGCTTAATAATATAAGGCCTAACCTCTTTCCCTCTGTAATTGGTAGTTGGACCCTAACTAAAAACCCAATAAAAGACCAAATACCCTCTTCCCCTCTTATTATACTGATAAAACAAAAACCCCAAACAAAAACCCAATAGGGTTTCGATGCCCACCTTTTTTCTCTCTCTGCTCTCTGTACCGCCCCCTCCCCCTCCTCCTCAACTCTCCACTGCTACAGCACCCCCACCACCACCCACCTTCTCACCTCGCGCCACCACTGTTGCTGCACCACTGCTGCTGTAACACCACGACCACCCACCTTCTCACCTCGCGCCAGACCTATTGCCGCACCACTGCAACACCTCACCACGCTACGAATCCAACTGTTGTTAACCATCGCTGCACCACCTCACGCGAAGCAGAGTGATGTCTCCCTAAATGTTCTAATTTTATGCCCTTGGGAGACATCATTTTGGTGTTTATTTGATTAATTTGATAGACTTTTGGGCTAAAAATGCAATAATCCGAATTTCCTCTTTTATTTCTAGTATTTTTTATTTATTAAACTATTGCCCGTAATCTTGTGTATTTTAGTGAAAATTTTGTAGGTTTTGAATATTAGCTAGGAGAGGAACACGAGAATAAAGTCAAAGATCGTGATATGGAGTCAAAGCTTGAAGATAAATCCCGAAAATAATTATATTTTGAAGCTGCAAATCTGGAAACAGACCAAAGATTGCTGATTTCGAGGCACTTACGAGTTGATTTAGCCGCTGACCTTTGAAGAGATTATGTTCCTTATCGAGTTACAGAAATTTAGCAAGTGATTTCAGGTCAATCGGAGTTATAACGAATCGGCTAGAGTCGTTTTAGTGAAGGTGGTGCAGCAGTTACGGGATTTGGGCTTAATTAGTGGACTTGGCTTTTCTAATTTTCACTTAATCCTTAAGTAAAAGCCCTAATCCGATTTTATCATTATAAATAGGCCTTTAGACCTCATTATTCAGTATCTCTCATTATATTCTTCAAATTAAAACATCATTAGAAGAGAGCGTCAAGAAGAAAAGAAGCTTGGAGCTGGAAACTGTCTATATCTCCACGTTGCAGCCAATTCATCTTCCTAATTAGGTTTCTTATTTTCCTTTCTGTAAAACAATTATAAATTCCTTTTTATTTATCTTCTTAGTTTTTCCACTTATGAGCTAATTTTAATTAGTGCTTGAGATCGCATTACGGATTGATTTTGATTCTATTTTATTATATGCTTTGTATTTGGGATTTTTACAATTGAAATCAAATTGGGTATTAGGTATTTTCCATTAATTTGTTCTTATTCACTATAATTGACGTAATTAACCAATCATAGGTCTTAGTATCTAGGCTATTCCAATTAGTGGCAATTGGATCACCTTGACGGGGGGTTTAGGTACAGAAATAATTAATGAATGTAGGATAGAAATTATTTGACTCTGACGGGCGTAATTAATCCTATGGCCAATTGGGTAAAATAAACTTAATCACTTAAGAATGGACTATAATCACCCTGACGGGGTTTGTAGCATTTAACAGTAGCTCCTAAGTCCACCCTGACGGGGGTAAGGATGACCTTAGAATCCCGACCATTACTTTTTACCAATTTGTCCCTTAAACGAAACATGGAATAAATAAGAGTTAGATGAAATCCTTGCGTATCTCAAGTACTGCTTTCTCATCTTGCGTAAACACTTTAATTTCTTGCGTCCAGTTATTTACTTGCATTAATTTAGTCTTTTCATTATTTGTCTTAGTTATTAGATAACCAACAAAACAAACTTAAAATCAGTTATCTGCTTTTACGTGCAATTAAACACTACTTGATAAGCATTAGAGTCAACCAATCCGTCCCTGAGAACGAATCTGTTATCACTATTATTACTTGGGACAACCGTACACTTGCGCTTGTGGTTCTCTTTACTTATTGCATTTATTTTAGAACACAAAAAGGACCACCAAGTTTTTGGCGCCGCTGCCGGGGACGGTAGCGTGTGACCCCGGTGTTTATCCTATAGTGTTAGTTGCATTTTTATTTTCAGTTTTACGCTTGTGTTTGTTTTGTTTTTACAGGTGCTTTATTCAGGTAATGATCAAGAAATTTAATGAAAGATGTATAGAGAACATTACCCAAATCCTGGTCCATTTGACTATTGGGAAGACTCTTCGGGACAACAACAATGGGGTATTAATTCTTACCAACAACCTTATCAAAACCCGCAAGAGCAAGGATGGAATAATGAATGGATCGGTAACAATCAACAACAACTACCATATCACTATCAACAAGAGCAAGGGTGGAACAACCAATGGGTTGACAACATTCAACATTATCCATCTTATCAGCAAGAGCATGAATGGAACAACCAGTGGGTTGAAAATATTCAACAGTATCCCCCTCATCACTATAACCAACAGACACTACTAGAGAAAGTCAATCGCCTACTCGATGAAGTCAAGGCAGGAGAGCCAGCACGTAAGGCAAGAGAAGAGGAAAGCAAAGCCACCCATGCACGCATACAACAGATGCTAGATGAAATGGCTGCCCAAAACAACCCTCCTAACTTAGTTGAAATTGATAGCAAATCTTATGAAGATTCCACTCCCCCGAGGGATGGAAAAGATCAACAAGAAGAAGTAGTTGAGGAGGAAGTGGTGACAAAATATATTATGGATAGTGATATGAACACCGTGCCAATTATAAATAAAGACCACCATGTGGTTGAGGATCTTGTTAGCATGGTGGAAGAAGGAGTAGCAACGCAAATCCTAGAAGTTAACACAGAGATTGCTATTCCTAAGGTGTATACACATGACCAAGATATAGAACTCAAACAAGAAGAGGTGGAGATCGAGGTTATAGAAAATCCAAAGAAAGAATATTATGCGGTAATAGTGGAAGATTGGGTTGAAAGTGAAGACGAATGTGAAATGGTTGGAGAATCAATTGAAGAATTAAAGGTTAAAGAAAAAATAGAAATTGAATATCCGCCACAAAAAGTTCACCAATCACCATCTCCACCACGAATCATTATTAGAGATGAAAAATCAGAATCACCTCCACTACCACAAATGATCAATATGTTTTATACAAGCAAGGTGCCACACCGCGAGAGCAAAACGGCAAGGAGGAGCACCTACCCACCACATTTTAAAGATGAATACGAGATTGAAACGAGGAATAAAAATAATCTTATACCGTTGAGAACGGTTATCTACTCAAATGTGGTGGAAAATGAGTTTCGTCGTGAAAGTAAGAAGGCGAAATGAAGTACTTACCACCCCCTTTCAGAGATCGATTGAATAATATTATAAGGGGGAAGGTTCTAAAGCTTTTACATCAAGGAAGAGGCGAGTTTAAGCCGAGGAACACCACAAGGGCCTCATTACCATCTTCATGGAAGGTAACTCGTCGAACTTAAAGACGTAATAAACAAAAGTGCTTCTTGGGAGACAACCCATGTTTTAAATTGCTTTCATGTCTTTTAAATTCTTAGTGTATATTAGAGTAATGGTTATTGATTTAGTGTTTATTTGTAAGAAATGAGAAAGGTTGGTGTTTTTGATGATTACAGGAGTAAAGGTCATGAGTTTGGGGTAGTTAGGTTATCAGCAACTTCGGAAGATCATAACGTGACGCTCGGAGGTCGGAATTAACTTTTTCTTGAGCCTAAACCACTTATTTTTTCGATATCTATCCAATGGTGGAGTCCAAAAGTTCTGATACATAGCCCAAAGTTTCTGACCTGTGCGTAAAGAGACGCAATTCATGGTGCGAAATGAAGAAAACCGAATTCTGAGAAAAATGGTATCTCCAACAGAAAATATGAGTAGTCCAATGGATCGGGAGCGAAATTTCCAATAAAAATGAGTATAAGGTTCATAAAAATCCGAGGTGTAAGCAAGGAGAAATCGAAAAAATAAGATGGAAATTTTATGCCAATACGCAACTCTTTGCGTCCAACGAAGTTGGCAAATCCTCGAGCAAATTCCCAACTCTCTGACCACTGCGTCGGCTTTGACGCAAGAAGTGTTGCGTTTGGGTAGTAAAAAAAAAAAAAAATCTGGACACAATCAGAGAAAAGTTCGGGAAGGGATATCTTTGCGCTCAGGTGTCCGAATCAGGTGATCTTTGAGCCTAAACTGCATAACTTTTCAAGATCTAGCTGTTTGGGAGTTTCTCGGAGAAAATAGACCTAAAGCTTAAGAAACCTTATTTTTCCCTCTTTTTTGGCCTCCGACACATGAAACACCATTGATGACGAACCAAAGCCTCAAAAACACTCAAATTCCATCATCAAAACACCAAAATATCACCAATCCTTCTCTCTAAACATCATCAAACACATAATCAATCTCAAATCTTTCCAAAAACACCAAGAAATTCAAGTTTTAATCCAAAAATTTCTTCACCAAAGCTTAAATTATATCATTTAAACCTCTCCAACACCATGGATATTAAATACCCATCTCAAATAAGTCACCAATCCCACTACTGTGCCACTTTCAACAATATCAAGAGACACAAATTTCATCAATATCTTTTGTATTTTGAAGGTTGGAGATTGCAAGTGCAAGGTATCAAAACATCATAAATTCCATGGCCAATCCGGTAAAATAGCTAGAACTCTTATTTTCTTTCTATTACCAGTTGGGAATTAAGATTTACTTTAGTTATTTAGCGGAGGAATTGTGAATTTTTTGAGCCTATTAATATTATATATTTTGCAAGTAATCTTTAAGTAGTCATCAAAGATGACCATGAAGTTTGGAAAAGGTACGAAGAACATGATGAAGATAGAAAGTTGGGTGTTGAGGAAAGATTTTCGTAGAAGAGATGATGATTTACAGGGTTAGGAAAAGATGAAGACTTGGAAAATATGACAAAAGAGTTCGAGGTAATGAAGAACACTTTATTCAAGATGAACGCAACAAATACATGATCTTTTAAGCTTGATAAAGAAGTATTCAAAACTTCAACATGAGACTACACGTAATCGGCCTAGTGCCGATCCAGATATGTTTTCTATCCTTTCTCATTTGGTGTAGATTAGTTTATTTGCTTTGAGTCTTTTCGAGTCGTGGGGACACGACTCATTTTTGAGTTTGGGGTGGGGTTCGTTGCCTCATCCCAGTTTTTATGTGTTTATTTGTTTTAATTTCTTTCAATAAAAATAATTAGTAGTTGCGTTTGCCTGTAGAAGATTTTAAATGTCCCTTTTAAGCATACTTTTGATGAATCTATGATAGTAGATAGTGGACTTTAGGGAATAACATAAAACACACTTTAATTGCATGCAAACATAGATAATGAATAGGAAGAATTAATGAACAATGCAAAAGAAGTAAACTTGTACTTAAGGAAAATGTTTGGTTTGTAGAACGTGAGATCTAAATTAGTAGAGAACCTACTTAGATATGAATTAGAGACGAACCATGTTACTAGGAAAATGATAGGGGCAGTTCTTTGATAGCCATTTGAAGCCTTTTAGCCTGTTATCCCTTATATTATTTTTATCCCTCTTAGCCCAATTTTGAGCCTTAAGCCTTTTATTTTGTAGCTACGATATAAGCCCATTATCCTTTAGATTATTAGGCATAACCAAATGACCCGCACTTGAATCACAATCCTGAGACCTGTCTCGAGCTTGAGTTTGGGGTGGAGGGTCCACATTTGGGAAATTTCATTGGGGGGGAAATGATGTGTTTGTATTGAGGCACAAAAATAAAAGATGATATTATTATTTGTAACCCTTTGCCGGGATTTGAAGAAAAAGAAAAAAAAATTATAAGAGACATGACCTTTCACATCAAAATGATGGTCATGGGTATCTTGTACAAAAAAAAAAAAAAATACCCGGCAAAGTGGAAATTTCTGAAATCATCTTAGTATAGATTGGGTTGACATGGGGACGCAACATTATCGCGTCAAATAGGTTGAGTGAGAACATTATATGAGTGTAACCTCAAGCTCGTGGACAGTTGTTGTTGGTAAGTGAGGAGCAATAATCCGAATTTCCTCTTTTATTTCTAGCATTTTTTATTTATTAAACTTTTGCGCGTAATCTTGTGTATTTTAGTGAAAAGTTTGTAGGTTTTGAATATTAGCTAGGAGAGGAACACGAGAATAAAGTCAAAGATCGTGATATGGAGTCAAAGCTTGAAGATAAATCCCGAAAAGAATTATATTTTGAAGCTGCAAATCTGGAAACAGGCCAAAGATAACTGATTTCGAGGCACTTACGAGTTGATTTAGCCGCTGAACTTTGAAGAGATTGTGTTCCTTATCGAGTTACGGAAATTTAGCAAGTGATTTCAGGTCAATCGGAGTTATAACGAATCGGCTAGAGTCGTTTTAGTGAAGGTGGTGCGGCAGTTACATGATTTGGGCTTAATTAGTGGACTTGGCTTTTCTAATTTTCACTTAATCCTTAAGTAAAAGCCCTAATCTGATTTTATCATTATAAATAGGCCTTTAGACCTCATTATTCAGTACCTCTCATTATATTCTTCAAATTAACACATCATTAGAGGAGAGCGTCAAGAAGAAAAGAAGTTTGGAGCTGGAGGCTGTCTATATCTCCACGTTGCAGCCAATTCATCTTTCTAATTAGGTTTCTTATTTTCCTTTCTGTAAAACAATTATAAATTCCTTTTTATTTATTTTCTTAGTTTTTCCACTTATGAGCTCATTTTAATTAGGGCTTGAGATCGCATTACAGATTGATTTTGATTCTATTTTATTATATGCTTTTGTATTTTGGGTTTTTACAATTGAAATCAAATTGGGTATTAGGTATTTTTCATTAATTTGTTCTTATTCACTATAATTGACGTAATTAACCAATCATAGGTCTTAGTATCTAGGCTATTCCAATTAGTGGCAATTGGATCACCTTGACGGGGGGGTTTAGGTACAGAAATAATTAATGAATGTAGGATAGAATTTATTTGACTCTGACGAGCGTAATTAATCCTATGGCCAACTGGGTAAAATAAACTTAATCACTTAAGAATGGACTATAATCACCCTGACGGGGTTTGTAGCATTTAAGAGTAGCTCCTTAGTCCACCCTGACGGGGGTAAGGATGACCTTAGAATCCCGACCATTACTTTTTACCAATTTGTCCCTTAAATGAAACATGGAATAAATAAGAGTTAGATGAAATCCTTGTGTATCTCAAGTACTGCTTTCTCATCTTGCGTAAACACTTTAATTTCTTGCGTCCAGTTATTTACTTGCATTAATTTAGTCTTTTCATTATTTGTCTTAGTTATTAGATAACCAACAAAACAAACTTAAAATCATTTATCTGCTTTTACGTGCAATTAAACACTACTTGATAAGCATTAGAGTCAACCAATCAGTCCCTAAGAACGAATCTGTTATCACTATTATTACTTGGGACAACCGTACACTTGCGGTTGTGGTTCTCTTTACTTATTGCATTTATTTTAGAACACACAAAGGACCACCACAGAGCCACACCACCGTCGCTGTAGCAGAGCTCCATCAAAGCCCCGCACGTGGCTTTTCTGTTGATCTGTGACTCCGACCACTGCTGCAGATCTCAACCTTCTTCGCTGTTCGAGATCTACCCTGCCTCCGCCGTTCCAAATTTGTTTCGCCGCTGCACTGTTGCTGCTGTGAAGACCTCCATTACTGCTGCTGCGAAGACCTCCATCACTGCACTGCTGCACCACCTCGCGACGAGATCCACTGCTGCGAGAACCTGCACTCTGCGAGAACCTCTATTTCCACCACCAGCGACAACAGCGGCGAGATCCACCACCAGCGACAACAGCGACGAGATCCACCCCCTATCCCACCATATCCTCCTGCGCAAGAAAGCCACCTCCACTTTTTAATCATCTCTTCCACTAATCGAACCAGACTTGTTCTGGTGCTGTTTTTTTTTTCGCGTGTGTGTCTTTGGGTTCAAACCGATTTTGGCCCAGCCTTGTTGGATCCATACATATTGGGTTCATGCTTATTGGGTCCATACCTATTGGGTCCAGCTTGGTCCAACCCATTTTGATAAAAATGTTTTATTATTTTTTAATAATTTATTTGGGCCAAATACCATTTTTAAAATAGAAGTTTGATGGGCCTGGTCCCTTAGGTTTAGCATTTGCTGTATTTTTTAGAAAAATAAACTTTTTTTTAATTAGGGGCCATCCCATTTTAGGTGGTATTTCAGTCCATTTTCTGCAAAAAAAATATCCCCGGGTCCAGCCCTGGGGGTCTGTGTTTTGTTCATATGCGTGATATTTGTAAATGTGGTAGGGTGCAAAACCCTAGGGGTTGTACCCTAGGGTACAGTTAATGGTTTCCGAATAATGTATTTTCCGAAATTTTGATATGGACAAAATTGGACCCTCTTATACCTTGACATGGACAACACCTACAAATATAAGGGACTCATAATGCAATTAAATAAAAAATCGCTTTACACAAAAAAAATCAGTTGACATAACTTAAAAAAAATTAAAATAAACTTAGGTCTGTACCTGTGGGTACAATCAGCTTAATGAACAGAATAGAAAAACGAATTAAAAAAAAAGAGGGCAATGTTGGAAAAATTGCAACTGAAAATTGAAACTAGACTTTATTTAGAACTATTTTCTAACCAGGCCTTAAAAAATAATTTGAATCGAATCTAGGCTTCAATTTGTATATTCCTCAAAAAATAATTCCGAAAAAAAATATTTCGAAAAAAAAATCGAAAAAAAAAATTGAAAAAAATTTTAAAAAATAAAAATGAAAATAAATAAATACATATTATTATAATTAAAGTAATTAATTAATAGACCTATAGGTATTATTGTAATCTTCCATTTTTTTGTGCTTAAGTAGGAATTAAGTTGAAGTTGTAATTAATTGGGAATTTTTACACTCTCCGTGTAATTTTTTTTTTGTCCAAAAACTTTCTATTAATAAAGGATAGATAAATTAGCCAATCCCCGCACATGGAGAGTCGACTTTGATAAGTTCAGCGAATATGGATGGGATACTCCCTCTACCTAACTCAAAACTAATGCCATAGGGCGAGTTTTTGGTTAGCCAATCAGCTACTAAATTACTTCTTCTCGAAACAAAAGAGAAAGAAGGATTACAAGATTCACTAATAAAATAAATACTACGAATAATGTTCCTAATACAAGCATTAACTATAGGTGAGTTAGAAGCAAGAGGACCCATGATTCCTAAGCAGTCATTGTCAATAACGCATCTAATGCCCTTGAAATCTCTAACCCAAAGACACGCTTTCAAGATACCAAGAGCTTCAGCTTCCATAGGGTTATCTCCTCCAACTTCCCATGAGCTCGGCTTGATTACTTTGCCTTTATGATCCCTGATTACACAAGAAATAACAGATTTATCAATTTTAAACGAAGCATCAGAGTTAATTTTATACTAGTTAACTGGGGGAGGTTGCCATTTAATACTTGCATTTTTACTTTTAGTATCACTGTTATCATCTTTCAAAACCTTCTTTATATTCTTACCAGTAGTTGAGGTGGAACTAGCAATCTTACCAGTTTAGATTATTTCCTTTTTTTTCTCTCAGACTTACTAAGTCATCCTCTAGATTTGTTAACCCACTAAAATTTACACCATTAGCCGAGGTGTTTATTTCATAGTTGTTCATAATTTCCTTCAGATTTATAAAATCATCCTTATGATAAAGTATGTCAAATTGTTCTTTCCATAAAATATCAGCTTGCATAAGTGTTTTCAGAGGGCATAGTTTCTCATTTTTAAAGATAAATCATTCCTTGCTTTCCATATATGCCATAATATAATAGCAACTTTATCAATAGTATGGGACAATTTATCACTTTCTTTGTTAGCTTTGCTCAAAATATTAGCCATCCAAACATCCATTTTAAATGGTTGTTGGTTGCTAAACTGGAAACCCATAGGAGATGCAAACCAAACTGCTTTTGCCCAAGGGCATTCAAAAAATAAATGTTCAGTGGTTTCATCCTCATTGTTACATGTAGAGCAAATCTTTGAATTTTGTATTTTTCTATTAAATAGATTAACTCCTGTAAGAAGCAAGTTCTTTACAGATTTCTAGAGGAAATTCTTTACTTTTGGTAAAGTTTTCAAACCCCATATCAGTTTCCAAACCAGAGGGTCAATAGAATGAGATATAGAAGGATTATTATTAATACTATTATTGAGTTTTGATTCATCTTCCCTTTTAAGACGGTGATAAGCTTGTTTAACCGAGTATATACCATTTTTGTTTTTTGCCCAGTAGCAAACATCCTGAACTGGAACAAGGGGTATAAAAAATTTAAGTATTTGTTGTACTATAGAGCTATCAAAGTTTCTCTTTAATATATCAATATTCCACTTTCTTTCACCTCTTTTCATTAAATCATTTACAGTTGTCACCTCATTAGTGAGAGGAGGGGTTAAAATATATGAATCACTAATCCATTTATGTTTACTAAGAACAATATCATTACCATTACCAACTTTTCATTGGAGATACGGTAAAACAATGTCCATTCCCGCTAAAAGACTTTTCCAACCTCAGGATGAGGAATTACCCAACTGAGCATCAGCAAAGGTCGAGTTATTGAAATATTTACCTTTCAGGATTCTATATAAGAGAGATTTAGTATTATTAAATAAATTCCATACCTGTTTTCCTAAGAGTGCAATATTCATGAGGTGAATATCTCGAAATCCTAGGCCTCCATTATATTTACTACTAGAGACAGTTTCCCATTTACACCAATGTGTTTTTTTCTTTCTATTTTTACCCCACCAAAATTTTGCAATATGAGAAGAGATAATTTCACAAGTTTTTTTGGTAATAGGTAAGAGGACATGTAGTAATTAGAAATACTTTAAAGGACTGATTTTATTAAAATTTCTTTACCAGCATCTGTAAGAAAAATATTTTTCCAATTATAAATTCTTTTGACAACTCCTTTTTTTTATTGTACAACCAATAATTATCATATTACTGTGATAATATATGAACAAAACATATATATATATATATATATATATATATATATATATATATATATATATATATATATATATATATATATATATATATAAAGGTATATAAATAACAATATATAACATTAATAATACAAAAAAGAAAATTTGAATGCCAACAGATAAAAATCCATCAACCATTAACAAAAACGATATATTTTTTTACTGCACAACATACAATTCTCATGTTAAAGTAAAAAATATAGGAACAAAATACATATATAACAGTAAATAAAGAAAATTACACAACCACAGTGAAAAAAAATACAAAAAGAGAAATGAATACCAATTAGTAAGAACTAAGAACCCACCATCCTTCAACAAAAACTGTAGAAATTTGAAATTTGAAATTCGAGATTCAACGGAAGAACTAGAGAAATTTTAAGCCTGTATTATCATGGCTAAGTGTGGAGAAAGGTTGTTGTTATAATTGTCGTACCAAATAGTAGTGGATGAGAGATAGTGTTCTTGTAGTCCTTTTTAAAAAGTCAATCCAACTTCAACGTGACAAAACAAAATAAGGGTATAAAAGTTAAATAAGGTGTAGAAAATCTTAGACCTAAACCTCATATAGATACAAAATCAAACTAGTGCGTACATAGATATTAAAACTATAAAAGGGCTCTATATAATAATAATAATGCCTAAAAATAAACTGCATAGTAAAACTTATCATTATGATTAAGTTAATAAAATGAAAGTACCAATGGTTAACATCAATTTGAGGTTTTATTCGATAAGTGTATTTAGACATGTTTTTTTCTCTTACTTCGGAGGTATGAGTCGAGCACAACTAAAATTTGACTAACTAGTCTGAAAAATATTCAAATCATTCAAATTTTTTTTTTGTTTCTTGACTCGATTAATGAGATTTATTATTCTAGAAAACCATCTGGCATGTTCTCTTGGGATTTCTTACCATCCACTTCTCCTAACGGGTCCAAGGTCTTGCTGGATCATGTATAACATGTCTCAGTGATCTGATCGACGAGTAATATCGACTGGTTGTTAAGGAGGGTATCAAATTTAATCATCTCGGTAACCTCTATGAGGTTGCCAATGGTTATTACTCTTATGTTGCGTTAGTTTCCTATCGATTCTATTCCATGCATAGCAATTTGAACATACTTTTACTGCCAACTCTTGCGAGGTCATAAGTATTTTCCAAGTCTCCATATGTGGTCGAGCAACCACCAAATTTTTTTGTGATATATATAAGGATATCTTTGTTTCGCATGCCATTTTTTTAATGGTTGTATTCTCGTAAAGTCTCATTTTTCTTCAAGAAAATATTTAACAAATTAGTTAAGGCCAAACCTAGATTATGACTTCCTACATACCTGGGCTTAAAGAGTGTGGTCGTGTGAAAAAACCATTGATCGAGTTGGTGATAGCTTGTTGAACCATATATATACTTTTTTTGACAACTTTGAGATGAAGACTTAACATCAGACATCTACCATATATAGGTGTTAACGTGGTGGTTAGGATTATTCTTAACATCTTAAGGTTGAATAATGGGTATTCATAACTTTTTGTCTATACGGATATCTAGAATCTTCCATACAATAGAGATTAGTGTGGTTGGCGAGTGCCTCTACTTCTACCCGATATGTGGCAGATGTCGGTTTATTTAGACTTGTTTGTTCCTAATTTGCACCTGGATTCTAACCAGGCTCTTTTAGTTAGAAATGTTATAGTCCCCTCTGATATTGCTATCCTAGAAAGACAATTTCATCTTCATATAGATTCCTTAGGGTAACCCTGAAAAGGTAACAGGAATACACTGACCCTGGATAGTATTGTGGAACATATGGACCTCCTAATTTTGTGTAATGGATGACCTTGCGGAACGGGAGTTACCCTTAGCAGGGGTCCGTGATGACCTTGGTGGCCTTGTTGAATTGGAAGACCGCTAGTTGGGTATGTAATGATCTCACTGACTTTGTTTCTCTGGAGGACCCCCTAGCCGGGGAACATAATGACCATGCCAACATTCTTAAACTGGACGACCCCCTAGCGAGGGTCCGTGATGACCTTAATAACATTTTTGAATTAAAGGACCCCCATAGTTGTGGTTCGTGATGACCTTGTTAGTAATAGGAAATCCCTATTGAGGGCGCCCCTATGTACTATTGTTGAAGTTGTTGCATATGTTGGTGGTAATGGTACACATAATCGAGTATATGTGGATTGATAACTAACGCTTCTATTCCAGTAGGAGGTAGTTTGATTATCTCTCTAGATGGTTAGGTGTCCGGGTTACTAGTCGGTAGGGCAAGCCGAGCTACTTGTCGAATGTTGTTCTTGTCGATTATGAAGGGGATGTTGGTATGATCTATTACGGGGCCACCTTAGGCTGGTCCTCAGGCACTTTCAAATCATACTTTTCCAAGTGTTCCTTCGGGGTAAGTTGGGTCTGTCTTTACTATTTCTTTGGAGTTGTGTCAATACATCTATCCTTAGGGGTGGTAGATTTCACCTGTCCTAAATGAACACCCCTTGGGTGTGTCATCCTTGCTTGCCTTGGCATGCTTAAGTTCGTGCCGTCGTGGTAATTTTTCAATGGATTTAGGTAAAATTATCTGTATTAGATAAATTTATATGGAATAACGGTATTAGATCTACGTGCTGGCATGAGCAAAAAACATAAGGTGGAGCGTGAGGGTATATCTTATTAATTTTCTTTTGTTGTTTTTTTCTCTTAGGTTGAGAGATAACCAAATGTTGCATATTACGATAACAAATGTTGCATATTGAAATGAAAACCAAACATTTGGGGCGAAAGAAAGAAAGTGGGTATAAGAGGCTATACACATCATGTGTAAACAAACTTAAAAATAAAAGATCAACTGGCCAAAGTCTTGCTATTCTCTAACCCTTAAAGGGGGGAAAGCAAGAGGTACAGGGTTTGAATCTCCTCCCTGGACATGGGTAACCTAGTTCTGATTAACCTGGGAATATGCATGGAGAGACGTGTATATTTTCCATGAGATTAGTCGTGGTGCGCGAAAGATGTCCCGGACACCCATGATATAAAAAAAACCAAGTTAGGTTAGCAAAAGGTAAATTAAAAGGTACAAGGTTCGAATCCCCTCCCTGAAGATGGGTAACCTAGTTTTGATTAACTTGAGAATATGCATGGAAAGACGTGTATATTTCTTATGGGATTAGTCGTGGTGCGCGAAAGTTGGCCCAGACACCTATGATATCAAAAAAAAGTTAAAAATAAAAGAACCAATTAGGTTAGCTTAACTGACCATAGTCTTGCTATTTCTTCAGCCTTTAAAGGGGGTAAAACAAGAGGGTACGGGGTTCGAATCCTCTCCCTGAACATGGGTAACCTAGTTTTGATTAACCTAAAAATATGCACGGGAGGCGTGTATATTTCCATAAGATTAGTCGTGGTGCGTGAAAGTTGGCATGAACACCCATGTATTAAAAAAATTTATATTAGCGAATTCACTTTAATTCTAATTAATACTTCTCCAATTGTACAGTTTTGTGTAAAAACTACTCCTATCATAGGCTTAAACTTTCATGTTCATCCATTTCATCACAAAAATAGGCACCAAGAGTTACAATGGAAGTAATGAAGCAACCAAGGCAACAAGAGCTGCTAGTGTGACTAATAGTACCATATAAAACTTACTTATGACAACAACTATATTATTTAACTGATTTAATTAAGCAACCCAATGCGTCTTATAGGAAGGTGTAGCAACCTACTGATATTACTTAAAGATTGACGAAAAAGACCTACCATATAACATTTGATTCCATAGATAATTGATGATTTTCATACTTATTCAAGAGATATCATTATAAGCATAGCTATACATCCATGGAAAACTCTTCAATTAAAGGCCTTCTTATGGTCTTTTTCTTGCTTGCGATAACAGGTTAGTAAATTTCGATTTTAAATAAGTATAACTTTAAAGATTTATATTTACAACTATATAGTGTTAATATTGATGCCCAGATCTGTTATTGTTGAAAAGACGGATTAGGTGGGGGCATATGATGTTCTGTTTTTTTTTTTTCAACTGGGCATATGATTCACAGATGCATAGTTTGACATCTTTTTTTTTTTTTTTTTCAATTACAACTGAAAATAACCCGACTAAATTTTACAAATATTGTTCAAGGTCCTATCGAATTCCACTAAAGAGCAGTTCATCCAGCTAGGAATAATGATATTTCTTTTTCTTGTTTACCATAGTAGTTTGGATCATAAAACTAAAAAGAATGAAAATCATATGCATTACGTTACATACCATTTATTAAGTTCGACACAAGTCACCAACTATGTAAGTTGAAAAAAATACGGGATTATGCATATTACTACAATGGAAGTATAGTTTATTAACTTGTACTGAACAAACATCAATTTTACTTCCAATTAAGTACTCCAATGGGTTAATTAGAAAAGTAATCCCATTTATTTTGGTTATGCCTAAACTCCATTGATTCTAATTTAGTCCCGAGAAATTCTTTGTTCCGTCCTTGATGATGTTAAATACCTTTTTACATTTTACATGTTGAGAGTTAAATCGTTGATACTTTTTTTTTTTTTTTGTTTAAATCGTTGATACTTGATATGACTATCTAGTGTTACCTAACTAAGTTTGACTGTTGGGTCAAGGGAGGAAATTAGAAAAATGATGGATGACAACATAGATAACAGACTAAAAATAAAATAAGAAAAGAAATTATTTGTTTATACAAAGATAATGATCATTGTTGGAAATTACTAATTTTTAGAAATAAATACTCTATGTATTGATGAATAGTGATATTTTGAAAGTGTAAATTTTAGGATTAGGTATTCAAGTCCTCGATCATTTCAATGGTCGAAAACCAAAATCTAAGAATTTTTTCTGTAGGTTTTAAAGTTAGACAATTAAGTAGAATTCAAGGTCTTGTTCCAAATTATTTTTTTTGGATTAACTTTTATACATACATGTTACTCGTTTTTTTTCTTTAGGTAAACTGTTGCATACATAATGAGAAAAATGTATATTGTACAAGTACTACACACCTACTTATGTAAGTTCAACATTTTTTTTTTTAATTACAATAGAAAGTTAAACACCGTCTTTCTTTAATATATTAACCTTCAAAAATAATTTTGCTCCATCAACTTTCTAATTTTCAAGATTTCCATTCAAATTTATTCTAATAATTTTTGTATTTCAACTAATTTATTGATTTTTTTTAATTATTTTATTTATATATCTAATTTTTAATTTATTAAAAAAATTCAACACTAATTATAAATTTATTATTAATTATTATTACAAAAATATTCATAAATAAATAAAGTAAACTGATAATATATAATTTAAAATTATTCACTGAAAATCAAATATATATATACTTCCATCCAATATTGGATGGTCCAATATTCCTATCATAACCATTAATTATTTTAACAAAACACATGTCACTAGATTAATATGTTAGATACTTTTGAAAGTTTAAAACATGGGGTATGTGTATTAATATAATTGGTGTAGGATCATCCAATATTGGATGGAAGAATTTTCCATATATATATATATATATATATATATTAGAATAAAATGAAATAAAGAATATATTAGATTTAAAAAATAAAATAAAATTAATGAATTGGGAATGAATTTTTTAGCCACGTCTAGTTCAAGCTAACTCCAATGGTCTACTTTTAGCTAGAATTGAGAATGAACTATCTAATTTTATTACTTCAACGACTTCTCTATAATTAGGATTTCCAATTTGAAACTCCAATTATTTTTTCTTTAGCCATATCTATTGAGTTCAAAGTTAGCTATATTTTATTTTTTTATTTTTTTTAATTTGTTTTGCTTGACATATGTGATGAGTGTAGCCCTTTTTTTCTTAATCCATTTTATGATTAAACAAACCTATTTAATAAATTTTAATTTTTCAGAAACAAACAAATGAATTATAATATTATCAAAAAAATACTCTGAAAATTATAAACAATTGATAAAAAGTAATTATAATTATAATTTAAATATCAAAAATAATTTATAGTATTCATTAAAATATATAAATTATAAATAATGAAATTCTATAAAAATATAGAATATTAATTGATTTAAAATAAAATAGAAAAACTATTAAAATAAAATTAGAATATGGATTTTTAAATTGGAAAAATTAAAATTAGGAAGTTGTTGGTGTAAATCTATAATAGAGAGTGAAGAAAAGTTAGATATTTGATTTCCGATTATAGCTAAAAAAAAATTAGAAACTATTGAACTTAGCCTAAGACTAACTCTAATGGTCTAATGGCCTCGTGATTCTAGTTTTTAGTTTTTTTTTTGAACATTCTAGCTTTTAGCTAGAATTAGGAGTGAAGTGTCCAATTTTATTACTCTAATAATTCCTTTACAATAAGGATTCCTAATTTAAAATCCTAATTTATTGGTTTTCTTTACCTACATCCGTTGAGTTTAAAATTAGCTACATTTTTTTAAGAGATATTAGCTAATAATGTCCAGAAACTCAATAACCCACTCCCATACAGTCCACCTAAATATTACCCATCCAAAAGTTTCAACATTTTAGCATTATCCTAATTCTACCCTTACATTCGATGAATCAATTAGATTTTATTCCATTATTATCTTATATAACAGATTCCATTTTTTGTGCATATAATCTAAATCCCATGATTTAAGCATTACGAAAAAGTTATTTATTGTCACTATCATTCTCATATGGTTACAAATCTACTGATTTACAAAGCTCAATCGAGCAGAAGATGAGCGGAAAGGTGAGTGTGAAGAGATTTCTTTTCGAGCGACGGCGGAAGATGGTGGAGAATGGTCCTCGAGCGCGGCAGAAGATGGTGGAGGATGGTCCTCTAGCGGCGGCGGTTTTCTTTGTAGTAAAACGACTTGGTGGAATGTTAAGTGTGAAGATGGTGGAGAATGGTCCTCGAGCGGCGGCGGAAGATGGTGGAGAATGGTCCTCAAGCGGCGTCGGTTTTCTTATGAGATTATTCTGCAATAAGTGAGTGCTAGTGCACCACATGGTTTTAGCACATATTATCAGCGACATTTCGTTTCGATTTTCTCTTGTCCAATAACTGTTTGTTTGCTTCTCAATAATATTCAATCTTAACCATTTTTAGCATTGTTCATATTTTTTAATGTGTCTGTGTTTCACAAACTACACACGCCATCAATTACAATAATCACACTATCAAAATAAAACGAATAACCCACCTCATTTTGACTTCTATTCTAGCTCACAAACTACACAACATTGATTTCTCAAAACACACCACTAAAATTGCACACATTACCCAATGACATTTAATGGTACATATATATCCCCGCGATACACCATTGATTATAATTAAAGTACCTAAAAAATACAATGCCAACCCTACACTTTTTTCATGGAGAGAATTACACGATAGACAATAGCTCACCAATACATTATTTTGAAATCAATAATCTACACCCTAAATACTAATAAATCATGTGTTTAATTTCCAAAATAAAATACAAAACATAAAGTAAGTAAGTTATAACAAGTAGGAAATCTGATAAATTTAATTTAATATTTTTGGCAGTTTTTTCCTTTTTGTTTTGATATTAATTGATTGGTTGTATGTACTTATGAAGTTAGTTTTGCCAAGTTAAAATACATTAAGTGGAGTAGAAGGCCAATCCAGACTTTTTGGGTGGGTTGGATTTGATGGGCAATTGACAATAGTCTATGGATTGTACGAGTCAATCATTCTTTTTTTTTTTTTTTAAAAAATTTATCGACGTTTGATGAGTGTGTCCTTCTCTTTTTCTTTCTTTCCTTTTCTTAATGCATGATTCAACAAACATATTTAATAAATTTAAGTTCAAAAAAAATTAATATTATCAAAAAAAATCTATAAATTATAAATAATTGATAAAAGCAATTATAATTATAATTTATACATTTAAAATAATTTTATAATATTTTTTAAGATATATAAATTATAAAAATGAAATTTCATAAAAATTTAGAATATATATTGATTTAAATTAAAATAGAAACTATAAGCTTTTGGAACAAAAAAAAAAAATTAAAATAGAAACACCGTTAAAACAAAATTTAAAATATAGGTTTTCAAATTAAGGAAACTGAAATTTGGGAATTGCTGGAATAAAGCTGGAATAAAGCTGTAATATGGAGTAAATATTTGAGTTAAGTTAGCTATTTGATTCCCGATTCTACCTAACAAATTAGGAGTTGTTGGACTTAGCATAAGAAAACTTGTGAATTGGCACCCTATAATTGAGTACCTTATAATTAGGAGGTTGTTGGACTGTTAAAATCTGATTTTCGATTCTCAATTGTAGCTTTTTGCTACAATCCGGAGTCCATTGGACTTAATCTTAACCTCAAAATCTTAAAGTAGTAATCAAAGCTACAAAACTAATACGAATTAGCGCAGATATCTAATAAACCCAATATCGTCCACAAGAGAAAGATGGGTTACAATGCAAACAAAATTCGAGACATGAACACTTTCACCTTCTCGAAGATACCCTCTTGAGACGGAGTGACATCCTCAATCGCTAGCTTATTTCTCGCCCTCCAAACGAAATAAATCATGACCACAAAAGCAATCCACCACACTTTTCTACTCCAATTTTTTTATCCTTCAACTTCTTGAGCCATTTAAGAGAGCTCAAGATAGTGACATCTCTTTCTTAATACCCAACCAATATACGCTACTAATTAAATGGGGGTTAAGTATCTAAAACAACTAAGGGTGAGCAAAACAAAACCGAAAAACCGAACCGAACCAAAAAATCGAAAAAACCGAAAACCGACAAAACCGTTCGGTTTGGTTTAAGATTTTTAAAAAACTGAAAAGTTCGGTTCGGTACGGTTTTTCTATGATAAACCGAACCGAAAAAACGAACCAAAAAAAACTATAACATTTTTGAATTTAATTTATATTTTTGAAAAGATTATGACAATGGGATAGAAAAGAGATTTATTTTTTAAAACAAAAATGTTCATATATGACATGTATCGTCCCTAAAAATGTTATAATATGCAACATATTTTTACATAAGTCATTAGTCGATATATTTTAAAAGATTATTCGTTTATTAATATATGTTGAAGGTAAAGCATACACATTAAATCTTATAAATATTCCTTTGATATTATTTGTTTAAGACTAATATAATATTTGAGTTTCAAAAATGTAATTTCTTACATGGGTCAATAACATGAAAATTAAACACTTCATATATGGATTTGCCTGAAAATAAATATATCCAACTATCGAATTAAACATATACCAAAACCGAAAAAAAACCTGAACCGATCATGTAGAGAACCGAAAATCGATGAAACCGAAACGAAGAAAACCGTACGATTCGGTACCGACCCCTATAAAAACCGAAACAATCGGTTTCGGTTACGGCCAAAAGCCGACCCGAACCGAACCGTGCTCACCCCTAAAAACCACGATAAGTGCTAGATTTATTAATATATGGGCTAATAAATAAACAAAATTTTGCATGACATCCAGGTTCCTCACTTACCCCACCCTCTAAATCCATCCCTAAGATTTCTATGTTGCTCGTATTAGTGTAATTTCGGCATGTTTACTTCCCTTGTATTAAAATGGATTATCACACATATTAACGAGAATATCTCATTATTATCCAAAATCTGAGTGAACTTTTACGAGTACTTTACTAAGCATGTTAATATTAATTGACAGGTCTTCTATTTTCGAAGGTTAAATCAAGTGAAATTGCGCTAACACGTTGTAGGATTCAAGCAAATTGCAATGATTTAATCTGCAATAATACAATGCCAATTTGTGTGACTGGTCGTTGCATATGTTTCCAAGACAAGACTGATGTTGTTGATCCTATGTGCAAGACTAAAGAAGACTGTAAATAGTGTATTTATCCAAATGTTATAGTTATATGATTTTATCAATTGCATATTTTGTGTTTAAGTGCCAATATTTGATTTCCCCCCCTTTTCGTTTAAGATGAAGCATGGGCAAATCTCAAGCCACCTGAACAAAGTGATGTAACCTGCATTTGCAAAAATAATAGGGATGTTTTTCACTACTCCTAGATATAGACTATCACAAAGAATGTTGTTTTTCACACGTTTGAATAACAATTCCACCAATTTCTCATTCTCCAAAATACGATCCTTTGTATTGGCCATATATACGAGTTGATTGAATAGTTTTGAATATAGTATTTAGTTTTAAATTTTTGAATTGTCAAATATTCGAAAAAAAATATTTGATAGATATTTAAATTTTGATTATATTTTGTAAGAGCGTTTATGAAAAGCTCGCAAGCAGGCTCGTCTCGACTCGTTTAACAAACAAGCTCGTTATATGGCTCAAGCTTGACTCTTTAATTTTACGAACGATCTCGAGACAAGCTTTTTTCGAGCCGAGCTCGAGCTGCTTGCGAGCGGCTTGGTTCATTTACAGCCTTAACTGTAGTGACTAAATTTTCCTCGAAAACAACATTACTTATGTTATTAGGCAATATGTTATGCTCTTCACAAGGTGTGTGATCCAATTCCTCTTCTTCGATCTCCAACATGTTTGGAATCGTTGCCGCATTTGATGTTAGTAATGGGTTTACGATTGGAATAACCATAACTCTTCAACAAGTCAATTGGAATAACCACTACTCTTCAACAGGGTAGTATGCATCAAACAAAGTTCTTAGAAAATTAAATTTCAGATCTTCTTCAATAACTTCATCATTTTTTAGTATAAAGGATTTTTTAGTTCACAATATGATCAACTTTATTAGAATAATCTTCTAGGTGATGATTGAAAATGGAGGACTGGGATAGCCTTGGTTCCGCAGACGGCCTGGTTACTTGTGTAAAAAAAACTAACATTGTATCCCGTGTACAAATTTATCCTTGACTAAGAGTTTATTTGTCAAGATAAATTCTTTATTTTAGCTTTTGAGATGCTGGTTAACATCTATTAAATCATTCTATGACGAGTAGGAGAGCATAGACGTGAATGATTCCTTCTAGTATGAGATCTAATGAATGAGCGCCTCGTCAATTTTGAAATTATGGCGTACTCGTTGTTGGGATTTCGGTGAATGAGCCTAGTTTGTAGTTTTTGTAGTTACATGATCGAATGACAGATATGGTACAAGGCTATGGTGAGCATGTGCATCAGATTTATTTTACACCGGATGTGGTGTTTAGGTGATGGGAATAAGGCGGAGGACGGAGATGCGATGGAATTATGTGATCAGTATCAGGCAACGAGTGTTGTGATGTTCAAAACTGTTGTGGCAGCAGTGGGAGACGACAACTATGGTGTTTTGAGGTGATGGTGGTTGGATTAAGATTCGGTAATGGCATAAAGGAATCAGGGAAACTTTAAGAAGAATGAAATATCAACTAGCCAGCCCTTGTCTCTCATCTAAGATGTCATCTAAGAGGTATATGGTTCGAATCTCCCCTGGACATGGGTAACCTAGTTTTGCCTGTCCTAGGTGTATGAGTGTAAAGCCCGGATTATCTTGATGTGCACAAACTAGCCCAGACCACTCACGTAACAAAAGAAAAAAAGAACAATAGGAGAAAAACGAATCTTTCTGTCTCTTTTCTTCTTTTCTCGTTTTTATTTTTTTTATTTGGGTCGTCAAAAGACGAACAACTCTCTTAAGAAAACTAACGTGTTTTTATCATTTTTTCTCTTTCTTTTTTTTTGGTTCGTAAAAAGACGAACATTGTTAAAATATGAAGTGCGTTATATAATATTACTAGGTATTACCCGTGCCTAAAGGCACTACTAAAATTAACAATAGTTGGGGGTTGTAGATAGGTATAGTAGGGATGAAACAACTTTAGTCACAGGATACCGTTCAAATTCACTCATTTCATACTTACATTAACCTACACATACTTATATATCCTCAATTAAAACAATTATTATTTACAAATATAAAAGAGAAACATTACACCTATCTGATCAAGAACCCCTTTCACAAAAGAAAATAGAAATAAATAAAGGGTGATTAATACAAAAGGTCTACGAATAATATTGTTGTCTAATTAAATTCTTACCAATTGCACCCACGTAACTCATTAAAAAATATTTGCATCACATTAAAAAACACATGTGATCCGTAAAAAAATATTTTATCCATAGAACAAAATCGTAACCCACTTAGAAAAAATGATCCATTAATAATGGGAGGTTTTGAAAGGAGAAAAAACGTAAACATTTTAAAAAAGATAAAATAGGATTTTGTACTTTGTAGGAAATTAACTCATAAATAAATCACAAAGTAGTAAACGGTCTTTACAAAAGTTTACTGAATATACAAAAATAGATACTTAAAATAATCACCATAAGTTCTGTGTATATACCAAAACAAAAATTAATAAAAGAATACTATCAAATCTCATTTGTATACATTTTTAGATTGAAATGCCTACAATAACCACACCCAATCCTATGATTCTAAAAAAAGAAAAATTAAGATTTCAATAAAAAATAGCTAAATTAATAAGAAAAACAAAATAAGAAAATAAAATATCTTTTGGATATTTAATCCTAGTGATACATAACCAAATAACTTTTAATTTACAACTTAATTAGTTATAGGCAATTGAAATCTTTAATGTAATTACCAAATATTATGTTTTCTTTAAGAAGTATTATTACTTCAAGTGTATTTCGTATTTGCATATCTTTTTAGAATATAAGTCACACTTATGTTTATTTCAACAATTGGATATTTTTATATATATATTTTTTTCAAACAAACCATTTCGAATACACAGATTCCTTATTGAAGTAAACTAAAAAATTTAATATAAAAATTCAAATGTTAAAAATTTGAAATGTAGGTTCTCTACAAAAATATATTTTACATAAATAGGGTTCTTAGTACTTAGGAGAAAGATATTGTTGAATGTTTCTTTTAAAACTATCTAATAGAATCCTCTATTAGGTAAAAAATTTGCTTCGATATTTGGATACTTTTCCAAATGACAGTTCATAAACTTTGTTTAATTTTCACTTATCTTCTACAATTTGATTTCAAATAATATCTGAAGATCTACCTTGTGTGTTATATTCTTTAAATTCTACTGTTTTATTTAACTGAATAAAATAAAATTACAAAACAAACCAATAATATATAGTTTTGTTTTTGTTTTAAAACACAAAAAAAATTTAACTATTAAATATACCTCAAGTAAAAATTAACACAAAGTCTTTTATTTTCTTAAAATTCTACTGCTACGTTTGATACTTCTCTATCAATAAAATGAAACATTTTTATATATATATTTTTTTCAAACAAACCATTTCGAATACACAGATTCCTTATTAAAGTAAACTAAAAAATTTAATATAAAAATTCATATGTTAAAAATTTGAAATGTAGGTTCTCTACAAAAATATATTTTACATAAATAGGGTTCTTAGTACTTAGGAGAAAGATATTGTTGAATGTTTCTTTTAAAACTATCTAATAGAATCCTCTATTAGGTAAATAATTTGCTTCGATATTTGGATACTTTTCCAAATGACAGTCCGTAAACTTTGTTTAATTTTCACTTATCTTCTACAATTTGATTTCAAATAATATCTGAAGATCTACCTTGTGTGTTATATTCTTTAAATTCTATTTGTTTTATTTAACTGAATAAAATAAAATTACAAAACAAACCAATAATATATAGTTTTGTTTTTGTTTTAAAACACAAAAAAAATTTAACTATTAAATATACCTCAAGTAAAAATTAACACAAAGTCTTTTAGGCCCTGTTTGGTTTATGAAAACATTTTCTGTTTTCGTTTTCTGAATACATTTTCAGAAAACGATTTTCGTTTTGAGTTCCAATATTTTAGAAAATATGGAAAACGTCAATTTCACGTTCTCTAATATAGCACTGTTTTCATTTTATTTTCCAGAAAACTGTTTTCATTTTCTTTAGCCAAACACATTTTCAGTAGCATTTTGGAAAATATAGAAAATGAAAACAGAAAACACCTATTATTTTCACGAACCAAACGGGGCCTTATTTTCTTAAAATTCTACTGCTGCGTTTGATACTTCTCTATCAATAAAATGAAACATTTTTATATATATATTTTTTTCAAACAAACCATTTCGAATACACAGATTCCTTATTGAAGTAAACTAAAAAATTTAATATAAAAATTCAAATGTTAAAAATTTGAAATGTAGGTTCTCTACAAAAATATATTTTACATAAATAGGGTTCTTAGTACTTAGGAGAAAGATATTGTTGAATGTTTCTTTTAAAACTATCTTATAGAATCCTCTATTAGGTAAAAAATTTGCTTCGATATTTGGATACTTTTCTAAATGACAGTCCAGAAACGTTGTTTAATTTTCACTTATCTTCTACAATTTGATTTCAAATAATATCTGAAGATCTACCTTGTGTGTTATATTCTTTAAATTCTACTGTTTTATTTGACTGAATAAAATAAAATTACAAAACAAACCAATAATATATAGTTTTGTTTTTGTTTTAGAACACAAACAATTTTTAACTATTAAATATACCTCAAGTAAAAATTAACACAAAGTCTTTTATTTTCTTAAACTTCTACTGCTGCGTTTGATACTTCTCTATCAATAAAATGAAACATTTTAATTAACTGGATAAAATAAAATTACCAGAAAAAATCATGAATTTCCTTAATTCTTGATATAAGCACAATATATTCTTCCAAAAACATGTGAATTCAACAATACTGTACCAAATAATTAGTTTATTCAAGATCCAAATCTCTTGAAACTTGATTTATATCTCAACTATATGCCCCAAATATTCTTTAAAAAAAGGGACAACGCCCAGTTAATTACGCGAAGAGTGTAAGAATTCCCGATTAATTATAACTTCAACTTAATTCCTACTTAAGCACAAATTTTAAACCGATTACCATAATACCCTTTCACCTTAAATACAAAAAAACAAAAAAAAGGACACTAAATACGTGGATAATGAAAGCAGATAAATACAAAAACCTGCTCATAACTACACATACTCACATACCTACAAAACACACGCACCACTACTCCACTCCACTACTCTCTTATCTCCACCATTAAACATCATTCAACCGTATAATGTTTTCAATAATCTGATAAATCATTAACATCTCTTCAGAAACACTTAAAGTAGAAGAAGAACCCGAAGACACAATCGGAGCAGAGAAGACATAATCGAGCAGACAATTAAACCCTAGGTATAAACACTTCTCACTTTAATTTGCAATTATTTGAGCATTTTTTGCTTCGATTATACTTCAATTTTATTTTCGCATGTGTACTAATCATGAATAACACCGTAAGTTTCACTAATTCATGATGAATTGATACATCCAGGTACAAATTATTCCCTAAGTTCTTCAATTTTATTCTCTGGTTTTTCTTCTTTTTTCTCCAAATTTGCATTGCGATTTCTTTTTTTGATTACACATAGTTATTCTACTCACTTGTTTACTGATTCGACTGTTATTTTACCATTATTACAGTATATTTTTTATTTTTTATTTTTGAATCTTTCTGCTCATATAGTTTATGAATTATGGAATCGAAATGCTTTGATTCAATAGGTGTAACGTGTTTCTATATGTTATTGTACTCATATGTGATCATTAACTACTTCATAATCATGATCTAGCCTTGATGTTTTGATCTAATTAACTCCTTATATGTGATTGTTCTGTATACACCGAAAAGTTACAGTTATTGCATGATTTGTTAAGTTGTGTATATTTTAGGGACCTTTAGTGCAATTATATTTTATTCAGTTATACAGATTTTTTCATATATGCTTGATTTTCTATCTGTACATAGTTCTTATTCAGGTTATAAAATTGTAAAAAAAGGTGCAACTATCGAGTAGCTTTATGTTTTGATCTTCCATATTATATCACAGGGACCTCTGATGCAATTATAGTGGAGTTGGTAAGCTATAAATTGCGTATTTGCAGGCTTTGTTTGTTACAGACTGCATTTTTGTGTGTTGCATGAACACAAAATTTGATAATTGTGTCTTGTTGCAACACACAAATTCTTTTTGTGTTGCATTACTTGTTTTCCCTGAATTCTTACCTTTCTTTCGTTATTTACCTGTTTTGTAGACTAATAAAGTCAAATACAATCATCCATTAATACCACGTCATATAGGAGGGTCAAGGAGATTGGACGGTGATGAACAACCACCCACTTTTGGCAGAAAAACGACTCTGATACCCCCGTGGAGACAAGAAAAGGGTAGGTAGTTTAAATACAAAAGTTACTGATTAGTTTATATATGTAATGATATACTAATAACACGTTATCAATGTTTACAGGAAACCTTTCTAGAAGTCGCAGTATCGTGATATGGTTGTCACATTCAATGATTTTGACGACTTGGATCACGGAAATGAAATTAGGATGGAGGTAAGTGAAGTTGTAAAGGTAAGTATAGGGAGCATGATTTATAATAGATAGGTTGTTAGTGTGTCAGAGTAATATAATGGATTGTGTGTTGCAGCAATACAGAAAGATAGATGTTTGTGTTGCATGAACACAAAACATTCTATTATAACACACAACATAAATATTTGTTTGCGTTGCAGTAACACAAAAGCAAATAATTGTGTGTTACCAGAAAATAAAGGAAGATGCAGGTGCATATATACTGATGTACGCGCAAGACATCCACAAAAAGTTGGAGGTAGAACACAGATACACCAAAAGAACAACACATTTAGAATTCCCGGTCAAGATGAGACAGAGAATTATCATGGATGAACAGAATTGGATCAACAAAAGAAAGAGTTCTCTAAAATTCAAGTGTAACAAAATTAATGTTGATATATAAGTTTCATGAATGTGTTAGATGTGGAGTCGGTTATTTTGTTTTAGTCCAAATGTCAGTTGGTGAATGGTTTATTAGTCAATTTAGTTTTATTTATAGTTTTAAGTCCAGGTCAGGTAAATGAACAAATTTGGTTGAAGTAGGGTATGGATTATGATTATGTTTATGTTTTTATCTTCTTTTTGTGTTGCATCATCACACAATTTTATGAGTTAGGTGTTCCAGCAAACACAAAAGTAGGAAGGTTTACATGTGTTTATGTGTTGCATTAACACACAAGTATATGTATTATGTGTTACTAACACACAAAAAATAAGTAATCACCATCTAGCTTATGGGCTGCCTCAACACACAATTCACGTATACACACAAAACCTAAACCCTTATAACCCATAACCCATAAAACCTAAACAATAATAAACATTAACAAACCATAAAAGCCCCTAAACCCTAACAAACAATAGGAATAAAATCACAAACCATAACAGAGGCAGGTTAGACATATCGCACGTAAATGGATTAATGTGAGTCAGTGAGTCAAAGACACTCATTTTGGTGTTGTAGAACACACAAAACTATTAATTTTGGGTTGATGCAACGCATAATTATGATATGTGATGTGTGAAAGCAATACACATATAAGTTGGTTTATGAGAAAGACACCCCATGTATGGGAATGTGAGATTGTGTGGGTTACAAATCATAATCAGTATGATTATGTGTTAATGCAACACACAAAAAAACACCCTAAACCATAATCCATAAACCTTAAACACTATTAGACAATAATCACTAACAAACACTAAGCATAAAACCATATATTATAACCAAAGCCGTTCGAGTAGACCGCGTGCGGATGTAATAAAATGATTAGACAATTCATAAAAATCTAGTTGTGTGTTGCATAACACACAAAATTTAAATTTTGTGTTGGTGTTACACAAAATGTTGGGTTGATGCAACACACAATGTTGATATCTGACATGTGGAAGTAAGGCACACATGAGTTAGTTTATAATAAAGACACACCTCGGATGGGTAGGTGAGATTGTGTGTGTTTACAATTCACAATCCACACTATTATGTGTTGATGCAACACAAAAAAAAGGGCGTCAGAATATGTACTTTGACAATCAGTATAAGATTAATATAATTGTGTGTTCTAGCAACACACAATTTCTGCTATTGTGTAAAGCTGCAACACAAAAACAGTACAAAAGCTAACAAAACCATGATTATTTCAGAAAATTAAGGATTCATTACATAAAAATAATCAAAAACATAGACAGTCAAGTGGTATTTAAAGAGACATAATCAAAAGTAAAGTAGAAGATAACTAAAAATATTAACGAGACTCATATGATCGCACGACACGACTTTCTATTATGGTGACCATATTGCTTACAACGACCACACCTCATGCGTCTAGGCATACCCTCTCCTTGACTCTTTATCCGCTTAGTACGTGGCCTCCTAGGCTGTAATGTGCAGGCAGGAGGAAGAACGGAAAATGACCCCATCTGGTTAAGTATAGGAGCATCGAATGTAGACATTGCAGGAAACTTAGAAGAATAGCACATCCTGTATTCGTCGGTGTGGAAAAAAATCTCAACATGTTGATAACGAACAGATGGTTGTTGTGTAGTTAACAAAACTTTAATCACATGAGCACATGGAAATTCTTAAGTTTGCCAATGACAGCAAGAACATGTACCTCTCACGATTGAGTAATAAAGAGATATGTAGTCGGAATCAAGACATGGCCACTTCGAAGCGACAAAGCTAACCACGGAACCTAGACAATTGAAAAGTTCGAAACGTTGGACGGATTGGATCTGTCCAAATTGAAAGATAAAGATGAGCGTAGAACATCTACAAAAAAGACAAAATCACAAAAGAAAGGTAAGAATTCAGGAGGAAAAAAATTAATACACCACAGACAGTAGTTGTAGGTTGCAGCAAGTCACAAACACCCAATTTTGTGTTCATGCAACACAAAAAAATGCAGACTGCAACTAACAAACATGCAAAAAAAAGTAATACATCACAGACAGTAGTTATGGGTTGCATCAAGTCACAAACATCTAATTTTGTGTTCATGTAACACAAACAAATGCAGACTGCAACTAACAAACATGCAAAAAAAAGTAATACACCACAGATAGTACTTGTGGGTTGCAGCAAGACACAAACATCTAATTTTGTGTTCATGCAACACAAAAAAATGCAAATTGCAACTAACAAACATGCAAAAAAATGCAATATATATTATACAGACACTATTATAATTGCATCAGAGGTCCCTGTGAAAAATTACAAAACATCGATACATAAAGATTCTCAGAAGTTGCACATCTTCTACAAAATCAATAAAAATGTACAAGTAGATAATCAAGCATATACGATAAAATATGTTGAGACTGATTAGAATATAATTGCACTAAAGGTCCCTAAAATACTCACATTCGAACAAATTACGCAAATAACAGCAAGTTTTCTGAAATTACATGACAAACACAAATAAGGAGATAAAAATTTCAAATCAGCAAGGTAATTCATGATCATTAAGTCGAGAATGATCACATACGAGAACAACATCTCATATAAACACAATACATATAGTGAACCAAAGCAATTTGACTCCATTATTCAGTAACTATATGTACAGAAAAAACATAAAACAAAAAAACAAAAGTTATAAAGTAATAAATATAGAATAACAATCAAAACATCGAGGCTAGCTCATATGAGTACAATATCACATGGAAACACAACAAATTTAGTGAATAAAATCAACTATAATACATGATTAATGGACTATATGTAAAGAAAATAAAAAACACGACATCAAAAAACAAAAATTATACAATGAAATAACCTTTGAATCATCAAGCAGGCGTGTATGATAGACAGATGAAATCAAAACATAAAAAATCAAGGTAAAATAATAAACAAAAAAACAAAATAAAACATGTGAAATAACTTAGGAAAGAAGAATTACCTGGATGTAGCAAACAACATGAATTAATGAAGATTCCAGTGTTATTGATGAGTTAACACATGATATAAACAAATTCGAACAACAAATCAACAACAGGAATGCAGATTATTAAATCATAATAAATAAGCGTAGAAATAATTTAAAAAAAAAATTGATTAGGTCACAAATTACTAACCGTGTGAAGTAATAGTAAGATATAGATGAATGATTACATCAATATAAAGTGAAATTCGAATAAATTTGAAGAAGGTTTGGAGAATAGCTGATGTGAGTGATGATGCGAGAGAGATGATGATATGTGTGTATAGGTAGTTAATGTGTCTGACTTTAGGGAGCGTAGAAAATATAAAAAAGAAAAAAAAAAGAACTAATAATGATGATGGTTTCAAAATTAATGAAATAATAAATTATGAAATAGGTATTTATAAGGGGTAAAGATGGAAGCTAAATATGTCATAAGTAATTAATTAAGAATTAAGTTCATATTTTGTGAGTAAGTAGGAAGTAATTTCCTCCTTCCTTTTTTGGGGGAATGAAAAGTGAGGAATTGTAATTAATTGGGAATTATCTCTTAAAAAAAAGTGTAAATTCAACAATAATTTATCAGATAATTAGTACATTCTACACCCAAATCTTCTGAAAACTTGATTTATATCTCAACTATAAGCACCAAATATTCTTCAAAAAATCTGTGAATTCAACAAAAATTTATCAAATAATTGGTTCATTCAAGACCCAAATCTTTTTAAAACTTGATTTATATCTCAACTATAAGCACCAAATATTCTTCAAAAAACATGTGAATTCAACCACAATTTATCAAATAATTAGTTCATTCAAGACCCAGATCTTTTAAAATCTTGATTTATATCTCAGCTATAAGCACCTTCTATCACAAACTTGAGAATTCCACAACAATTTATTAATTAGTTCATTCAAAATCCAAACATATATAGTTTTGTTTTTTTTTTAAAACCCAAATAATTTTTAGCAATTAAATATACCTCGAGTAAATATTAACACAAAGTCTGCAACGTTTGATAATTCTCTATCAATAACATGAAACATTTTATTTAATAAAATAAAATTACCAGAAAAAATCTTGAATTTCCATAAAACTTGATATAAGCACCATATATTCTTCAAAAAACCTGTGAATTAGACTTGAGTGTTTGAGAAAAGGCTTGCCTTAATATCTCTGTGTTTGTGTATAATATTTTCTTAAAATTTAATGGTGAATTTAAATAGAGAATGTATGTGTGAAACGTGGGGGAAGTTATTAGTTTAGAAAAGAAAATGGGTAGAAGTTATTAGTTTTGAAAAGAAGGTAGCATAGTTTGGTTAGAAAAGAAGTTACACATGGCGTGATCTCATCTCTCGGAGGAGTCATATATTTTTGTTCTAAGAAAATCAAGATCGTTGATTGACTTTCGAGTTGTCCCATATAAAATAGATTATTAAGTTCGTATACAAAAACAATGTATCTGATAAAGCCAAAGCGTGTAGAAACGACTTGCGGCAGCTTATGTTAAAGTAGGCAATTGACACAAATGGCTGCGCAGTTGCTTGAACCTGGTGGCAGTTTAATCCGGTAGTTGCGCAACTACTTATATTTTTATATATAGTTCGATATTTGTATCATTATCCAATGAATCTGAATTTCAGACATTAATAATAGAATATTATATTTCTTTATATTTTGAGTTATCAACGTTAATTTTTAAAACACGTTATCTACACGAGTCTAATTTATTTCTCCAGAAAGAAATTTTTGTCAAAATATTAGTATTAAGTCAATTCCCCTCGTATAGTTATTTTTTGAAGTTTTTTTTATTAATATTTAGTAGTCTTTTATTGGAAAAAAATGTAGTGTTTTATTAAATCGTATGAGATATGTAAAAAAAAATCGATAGGAAAAGATACTTATTAAGAACTTTTACACAAATTGTATAAAACGTAAATGTTCATAATAATGTATATCTTTGTATTATTACATGAAAATTACACAAGAAGTGTGTATAAGAAAAGTGTCCTGATATTTCTTTGGGGCTGTATTATATACAGATTCGAACAGTTGAGACGTACATTGCGGAAAAGCAAAGATACGACGATCTAAATAACTTTGTATTATGACATGATCTATTTGGTCACCTAGTGACAATAATACTATTTCAAATAATATATAACTACTTGGTCTCTACATAGAAGAGCCGAATGATTCTTTTACTAAGTGATTGCCCATATGTTGCGTGTTCTCTAGTAAGATTATTGCAAGACTTTCCTAACCGACAACTTGGGGTTTGTTGGATTTCATTCTCTTACTATTATTTGGTAGATGACATGTGATTTTTTAGAGCATGTTTTGCAAGGTGTCATTTGGATGAGATAATCTACCCATTATTAGGGGGAGATGCAGCACAACCTGAAGTATTGTGCACCATATCGTGGAATACAATTCATTGTCCATATCAATCCACGAAAATGTTCAGGTACCTGGTACTTTTTTCGAGTACCATTCTTTAGTTATATTGTTTACATTATTTCATTATGATTTGAGAAGTGTCAACTTGCTCATACTGCTCAATTTTATATTATTTTGGAACTGGTAGGTCGACCATGCTTTACGTGTTGCAATGTATTTTCCTTTTAAATGAAATAACTTCAGTAGGATCTTTTCAAGCTTAATACACTGAGCTCATTATATATTTGCGAGGATGATGATGCAGTTTATAAAATATTTTTCAGCTCTCCTTCTTATCATGAGAATCTTGCTTTATGCATAGTATTTCAGTATACAGATTTTTCATGTGGCATGCCCAAGATACATATCAATTATTGTAGATTGAAAATAAATTCTCATATTTGTTCACGATCTCATCTTTGTGCATAATGGTGGAACATTTATATTTTATGTTGCACAAGTAACAATATATAGATGGATACTTTTGGTCTTTGACTAATGAGGGTATTCATGATTTATAGTTGGAATTTTTACTAATATGTCTGTATATGTGTGTAAAATTGTATGTCGATAAGTTATATTAGGCAAATTCACAACCGATCATCTAGCGAATTTCTATTTTAAGAAATTATATATCCTGCTAGATCATATATTTCTCCCCCTGAATTTGACTATTGACTTCAAATTGTACAAATAGAAAAGGAGATAGTCTCGTAATATTTATTCATTATATCAAACGAATTTCTGATTCGTGATAACTATATAAATCTTGGAATTAGGCTTTAAGCCTCAGTGGAGATAATGTTGAAGAAATGTCATTTTTTTCTACACAATTGTTCTTAGACTCTATTCTCAAATGATTATTTTTCATTATCATTTGTGACATTCGTATGACTTACAAGTTCATGTCAATATATAAACGAAATTTATTTCGTAAAATTTATTTTCATGATATAATATTTTCTTTACATTTATGGCAATTATATTGCTCAATATATCAAAGAGATTTTATTTCGATAGGCTTATTTTTAAAACTCATACTTTTGTAACAAGTAAACTTGAATTGTTTCATCCATTAAATCATTATCAAGTTGCATATTTTTCAATGCTTTCATCAAAATATTTCACCAACAATTTTTTCGTGATAAGTTCATTGAACCATTTTTTTTAAACAAGGCGAGTTTCATATTACTTTTAAACAAAAATAATTTATAAATTGTAGCAAACATTCATTTGCTTATTTTCGTCATTGTTTTAAACAATTGTAATAGCTTTTTTTTTCCAAGCAAACTTAAACAATTTCATGTTGAATCTTCTCTTTCAATTTATATATTTGAAGAGGTATGTGAGTTTTGACGAATCTTTACTCTCTCTTGGAATAGTTTTTTAAAGAGAGATTAAATAATCAACTCTATTATAATATAACATAAACAGTTAAAAAAATATATCTTACCTCAAGAATTACTTACCACTATATAAAAATAAAATCAAAATTATGAAGAGTCTCAAATTTCATTAGCTTGTTTGGTAAAGTCGTTTGATAACGTGTTGTAAAACAAGAAGAAAAAGTATAAAGATAATGAAGAAGTTTTATTCATCCTATGCAACCAAAAGTGTAGAAGGAACGATGATCAACTAGCTTATATATGGAGAATTATAGACCCTTGCACTAGCCTACTAACTACACCATTATATAAAATTAAACATGAGAGTTGCAAAGAATAAATGAAGCCTCTCCACTACTCTAGAATAATACCCACTAATTATAAAATTTCATAACATTATGGATATATATATATATATATATTTAGGGTGAATTATCCTTAGGGTCTTGGAGACAATCTTTCTTCTCTATAGAGTATAGTCTAGAGATTTGTTCTTATTAGGGACCTCAGTTTTGGCAATTGTCTTTCCTACCCTTACTAACACTAAAAGACAAAGAATGTGTGATGTCACTATTTCTCTCTCCACTACCACTACCCACCTACCTCCGACCACCGACCTCCGACCACCGACCTCCGACCACCAGTCACCGGCCACCGAAAAAAACATAGAGTATCGGATAGAATTGATGAGTATCGGAAAAAACTGAGAGTACTCTATAAGATTGCTGAGTACTCTATATATTTTAATGAGTACTCTATGTAATTTAATGAGTACTCTATATATTTTGATGAGTGCTCTGGATAATTTTGATGAGTACTCCGGATAATTTTGATGAGTATTATTAAAAAACAAAGCATAAATAGTCAAAAAATTCTTTATTCATTTTTATTACACATTTTTAAATAAATTACAAAACAATATACAATTAAAAATAATAAATTAACCTAGCTACTATTTTGTTTGACCAGATTTGGTCAAACCAGATCCAGATATGAAAAAGAAAAACAGAACTCCTCTCTCGCTTCGTGCTCAGCCATGGAAGAGTTCAACACCACCACCACCGATAGAGCCCTTATTCTCGTCTCTGGTTTGACTACCACCGTCGAGCAACACCAACTCCACGCCGTCGAGCACCACCACCACCAAGAGTTCAACACCGATCAACAGCTGATGAAGATTGCAGACACGAAGCTCTTCTTCTTCGATGCTCTCGCGCAGGAGATCGAACCACCGGAGCTCGCTTCTCGACTCGCCGGAGAAGAATAGGACCACCACCACCATAACACTTCCACCATAACACCTCCGACGTGAGTAGTTCCGATCTGCTCCTCCTTCGCTGCAGACTCCGGCGAATAAGGAGGTTCTATCTGTGAAGACTTGTGAAGCTCCGTTGCAGTGCAGCTTCGCCGGCGGATCTGCTACGTTGAAGCTCCAGCTACCTCTCCATCTTCCAGACGAGATCCAGGCGAAACAGCTCCATGGATGAGTGCTCTTCTGCTTCATTGATGTGCAGCTGCGGATTTGAAGACGAATGGAGTAGTGTTTCTAGGGTTTTGGTTAAAAACGTTAGGTGAGGGAATGAGAGAGAAATGTATTGACGGGAAATGAAATGAAGAATGAGGAGAGAGAACCTATAATTTAGTATATATAGGGAAAAAAACAAAAGAGGGTATAATTGTAATTGGGATTTTTGTCTATAGTGTTAAATTCTTTTTGAGATCTTTAGTAAGAAGAGAAGGTAAGAGAGGTCTCTAATTAGAAAAGGGGTGTCTTCAAGACCCTAAGTGGCATTTTCTCATATATTTATGTAAAGCATATTATGGTAAATAAGTTAAGTAAAGCATTTTATGGTAAGTTCTCTATATCAACTTGATTATGGAAAAATATTTATGTGAAGAATATCGTTGAAAATCATTTAGGAATCTAATTGAAAATAACTTAGGAAATTTTGTTTAATCAGAGTAGGAAAGATTTTAAAATAAAGGACGGTTTTCTAAAACAAAATAGGAATTAGTTTAAAAATCTTATTTTAAAAGTAATGGGATATTTTAGAAAATATAACTTATTTTTGTACTTTTATATAAAAATAACGCAAATAAATTACATTTTCTAATATAGGCAACGAATATAAAATAAATTACCAGTTTACGAAATTTCCCTAGTACAAAGCATAATTAATCTTGTAATTTACAAAATTTACCTTATTAGAACTAAATTCATAACAAAAACCGAAAAAATATTAATCAAGAATTAAACTTACCATAAGTAAATATATCTTTGCCAATAGCATTTTTCCGTTAGCTATATCATGTAGTATCTGAGCAACCACCTGGATCTGAAAGTTTGTTTCAACAGGGGGTAAAAAATAATATTTATTTCTTTAGGGGGCTAATTTGAAAACCATACCTCAACTCCATTGTCCAATCAGCAAAATCTCTTCGTATCATCTCAATACCACCTTGATTGTATTTTTTTCACAATTTGCATTTTAAACGCATTAAATTTTGTTAACTCTGCATTAGGACAGTAAAAAAGGACATGTTTTACCTCAAGCATGTTCCTCATAAACAGATCTTCGTTAAAATAAAGTATTCTTATAAAGATAAATGGTGTCTTGTACGCTGAAACTTCACTATATCATTTGCTTCTGGCTTATTTTTCAATTCAATCGTGATGACTTTGATCACGGTATCATTTACGAAAACGTTAACGTTAAATATATTTGTAAAAAATACAATTACGGTTTTAGAAGATAGAAGGTTTAGAACAATTAAAAAAATGCGGTGTAAGACCAAATTACTCACTCCATCAGTTGCGCCAAATGGATATTCATTTTTCAATTCAATCGTGATGACTTTGATCACATTATCATTTACGAAAAATTTAAAGTTAAATTTATCTGCATTACGGTTTTAGAAGATAGAAGGTGTAGAACAATTAAAAAATGTGGTGTAAGACCAAATTACTCACTCCATCAGTTGCGCCAAATGGATATTTACTCCAATACAATTAAAAAATACAGAAACATACCAATTTGCTCACTCCAACAGGTGTGCCAAATGGATACTTACGGCAAAAAATTTAAAAAATGCAGTGTAAGACCAAATTGCTCACTTACTCCCAAACAATTAAAAAAAAGCAGTTTAAAATTAAAAATGCAGGTTTTTTGAAATTATATTTACTTCTTTTTTCTTTGAGTGCAACCGTTTTTTTCTTTTTTTTTATTTTTAGACAAAACTGTGTGGTTTAATTTGACTAAGTTAGTTTTATTTATTTTAAAAATAAAATACGTAGTGAATAAAAAATGATTTTAATAATGGGGCAACGCCCAATTAATTACGCGGAGAAAGTAAGTATTCCCTATTAATTACAAATTCAACTTAATTCCCAATTAAGCACAAAATATTACCCAATTACCAAAATATCCTTCCACCTATTATTAATTACTTTAATTATATATTTTATTAATTATAGTTTAATGTTTATTTAAATATTTGTTTTTTAAATATTTTTTTTCGAAAAATATTTTTTTTCATAATTTTTTTTTTTCGAAATTTTTTTTTTCGGAATTTTTTTTTTCGAATTTTTATTTTTTTCGAAATTTTTTTTTTGGAATTTTTTTTATTCCGAATTCTTTTTTTTGTCGATTTTTTTTTTAAATTTTTTTTCCCCGATTTTTCCCCCCGGAATTTTTTTTCCATGATAACATGATGTAAGATTAGTACATATGATAATTATGTGTTAAAGTAACACAAAATCATATGTGTTGTGTGTTGCATGAACACCCAATATGTATAATATTGAGTTGCTTAAACACACATAAATAACAAATTGTGTGATACATGAACACAAAATCAGACAGACAGAATATTTGTACACAAAGGTATAGAATAATGTATATGTAGGCTGATTATGTGTTCATGCAACACGCAATTGCTGGAAGTATGTGTTACAGTAACACACAACAGTATGGGTTTTGTGTTGGTAAGACACACAATGCGTTTATCATTTACAGTTTTGCGTTGCTTAAACACACACAAATAACAATTGTGTGTTGCAGGAACACAAAATAAGATATACAGAATATTTGTACACAATAATAGATAATAGTGTACAGATAGTCTGAACATCTGATTGTGTGTTAATGTAACACACAATTGCTTGATGTGTGAGTTACAGTAACACAAAACAGTATGGACTTGTGTGTCATTTACAGTTTTGCGTTGCTTAAACACACACAAATAACAATTGTGTGTTGAACGAACACAGAATAAGATATACAGAATATTTGTATACAGAAATAGATAATAGTGTACAGATAGTCTGAAAATTTGATTGTGTGTTAATAATGTAACACACAATCGCTTGATGTATGAGTTACAGTAACACAAAACAGTATGGACTTGTGTGTTAATGAAAAAATCTTCGAAAATATTTTTCGAAAAAAAAAAATATTGTCAGAAAAAAAAAATCGAAAAAAAAAATTCGAAAAAAAAAATATTTGAAAAAATGAAAAAATAAATTCAGATATTAAATATAGAAATATAATATAAATATATAAAATAAAAAACCATATAAGGGCAATAATGGAAGGTAAATATGACCATGTGCTTATTTGAGAATTAAGTTGAAAATTTGTGAGTAAGTAGGAAGTAATTTCCTCCTTCCTTTTTTTTGAGACTGAAAAGTGAGCAAGTGTAATTAATTGGGAATTATCTCTTTAATAATAAGTGGTGCCAGAAATAATTATGGCCACCATTTATGTTAATGTTAAAAGATCTGTATAGAAAAACTCTGTTTTATAATATATATATATATATATATATATATATATATATATATATATATATATATATATTATTATTATTATTATTATTATTATTATTATTATTATTATTATTTAAAACATAAACATTCTCGGTTGCCTAACTTGTCTAAGACCTCTTAATTTCCACAATAATAGTGGGTAGAAGAACATGAAAGAATAAAAAAATTACCGTTCAAAATATATATCAAACGAGTTCCACACACATTTAATACATTTTACTAACAAATATGACCACTACGTAAATACGACACATCCTTTTCCAATAGCTTATTTTGGAATGTTTATATATCTTTCTCCAATAACTTATTTTGGAATGTTTAGATGTAGGTGATCTCATTTAAGACAATTACTATAAATTATGGCTTATATTAAAATTCACTTTTAATGGATTCATTTTTTTTAATTTTTTATTACCTTTAAATTATGAGTAATGATATTTGTCACCCCTATTCCTTTCACCCTTTTATCACCTCCTACATGGCAGATAGCATGGCATGACATATAAGTAATTTATTCACTAATCTTAATTAATTGATTTATTCCTTAAATTAAACATTTCCTTAATCATATTTCTTAATTATTTTATTCCTACATGTCATGCCATGTAATCTGCCATGTAGGAGGTGACAAAAGAGTGAAGAGAGTAGGGGTGACAAATATCATTATTCTTAAATTATCAATAAGTCTACCATAATATTAAATTCGATGCATAATACAAAATAACAATGACGTTTGACATACCACAGAATTACTTTCCACTATATATAGTGTATTAGTTGTCATCTAACTTTTAAGAAGTAATGCCTTTTTTATCTTATTTCAATAATAGAAATATAAGATATGATTTTATTTATTATATGATTAAACTCATAGAAATGTATTAATGTGTTATTATTCATATAAATACCCCACTTATTTTCCAAAAATATATATGACACATGTTAAATATATCACCACCTATATAAATAAATTAATTTCCAAAAGAATACATGGAATACGTTAACTAACTACATTACAAGGTGTATAAATAAGTAGCTAACCTTGAAATATCATATTACTCGAATTACCACATTTTATAGTTCATTTTATTTTCTATGGCTTCATTAGAATTCAAATTTTGCATCAGTTTTCTTCTTATTTGTATTATCACGACAAGTACAAATTCACAAAATGATTCTTTTGAGCAAAACTATATTCAGCTATGGGGCATTAATCATTTTTCGTTGGTTGATGGAGAAAAAGAAGTCCAACTTTTATTAGATCAGTCTTCAGGTTAATTTAATACCTCAATAATATAGTGTATATTTTTTAGTTTTAACTTATTATACACATGTGTATATAGACCCTAATGATTCCAAAATTGTTTTTGTTTTACCATACATTTTAAAATTAATTACCTTGTTAATTACTTGCCTAAGTAGCCAAAAATATATCCCTCATCTTAACTCATAATCGCAATATTCTCAAATCATTTCTTACATATGATCACCCACAAAACACCCTGTTTTGATGTATACTTAGATTTTATATTTTTGAATTACATTTAGCAAAAAAAAAAACATCGAGACAATCTTTAAATTTATTCACTTATAATAACTCTTTTTGGTTTAAAAAATGTAGGATCTGGAATTAGGTCCAAGTTGCAATTTGGATCTGGAATGTTTCTTATAAATATGAAGCTACCGGAGAAAAAATCGATGGGGCTTGTTACAAGCTTCTATGTAATGAAAATACTTTTGTTTATTTAATATATATTAATATTCTTTTCAATAGTCAATTTTATTACATTGAAAAGTTATATTACTCAATTAATATTATTATTACTAGATTTGTTTTTTATAAATGCATAATGCCCTGCCTAATAAAATAGCTATCGATAATTCCAGATGATTGTTTTTTCCGCTACTAATTCAAGATTATTTATTACAGCTTACATCAGGTGAAGATTATACAATTGTAGGAGCACATGATGAACTTGATTTTGAGTTTATAGGAACCGAAGGAATATTACAAACAAACATTTTCACTAATGACGGGGGAGGGAGGGAGCAAAGGGTTAAACTTTGGTTTGATCCTTCAACGGATTTTCATAATTATAGCATTCTATGGAATCACCATCATATAGTGTAAGGACATTCTCTAATCTCAAGGATTAATATGTTATTTGTGGCATGAAAATTATATATTATAGACTAAAGTTACAAATGTATTCATCGTTATGTTTTAGGTTTTCCGTGGACGAGATTCCCATTCGAGTATTCAAGAATTATAATTCAAGAGGAGTAAATTACATTTCAAAACCTATGCAAATAGAGGGAAGTATATTCAGTGCCGAATGGGCTGGAAAAATTGATTGGTCTCTTGCACCATTTATAACACACTATAAACACTTCAATATAGATGGTTGTCCATCTCAAAACACCATTAGTGAGCAATGTTCATCTCCTGAGTATTATTGGAATGGAATTGATAGACTCACTGCTACTCAAAGACAAAAATTGAATGAAAGTAGAAAGAAAAACATGTTTTATGATTATTGTACCAAAGGAAGTGACAAATATCCAGAATGTACGTTTGGAAAATAGTTTCCGACATGTTTAGTAGAACTTTTTATTGGTTATTAGTATCGGATATATGAAAATAAATTATCTTTGGTGTAATAACCTTGTATTGTGGCATATGTCATCTATGTTTTGAAATGAATGTATTAACGTAATAAAATACTCAATTACTTTGAATTTGTAGAGCAAGATAAAAAGGGGTTGAAATATGTATGAGATGGGTTTATAACTTGTTCTTTATTTTTGTTTTTTAAATCATTTATTTTTTTCTTGAATAAATGCCTAACTAACCATACGTTCATTTTTTTAATTCTCATTTAAGTGAAAAATAACTAATTATTCTTCTTTCATTACACACTACCCAAATTGTTACTCATTTAGTTAATTCTATATTTTCTTTTCGTTACCCTTAATTAATTAGGCATTAGTTTATAACATAGTATATGAATGAAATTGCAGAGCTCAAAAGTGTAGTTCGGTCCTTAAGGAGAGATAAAACCTCTTGACCAGATGAATACCCAGGGTTCTTTTTCTAACATAATTAGTAAGTGATAAAGCTTGATTTTTTTATGGCTTTTTGCTGAGTTTATGTATGAGTGATCACACTTGTAATATAGTGTATTTATTATTTTTATCCCAAAGATAATATAACCAAATAAATTGGTCTTCATAGATCAATCAGTTAATAGGGAGTATGCTAAGTTGAGCGTAAAGACCAATAGGGAGTTAAATAGGGAGTATGCTAAGTGGATAAACTCACTGTGATTGGTCTTCATAGATCAACCAGTTACCCGATATTAAAACTGTAAAGACCTCGTGATTCCTAGATACATAGTGAGTTAATAGGGAGTATGCTAAGTGGAGCGTTCAAAGCAAGTAAGAATCGAGGAACACCTTATAGCCACCATCTTGAGATAAGTAATAAGCGTAACCTTCTAGCATTGTGAAATTAATTTTGGATTGACATTATTTTGTGTTTGATTTTGCATGATATGTGTATGTGTATATTAATTCTTAGATGAGACTATATGAGATTGTTTTTAAGTTGTGCTTTGGGAATATTTACTAGATTCTACCTTCTGCATTCACCTAAAAGAGGCCTTTGTTTTTATTTTACTTTGTCGGGACGACAAAGGTTTGAGTTTGGGGTCTTGATGTCTCCCTATTTGTTCTAGATATTAGCCCTTTGGAGACATCCTTTTAGGTGATTATTTAACTTATTTCATAGACTTTTATGCTTATTTTGTCATATTGCACTTTCTTCCATTGGAATTAGACTATTTGCATTTTTAAAGCTTTTGTGCGTTAATTTGATTATTTTTAGTGCAAGGTTAGTAGGTTCTTGAATTTCATGAAAGAGAATACAAGGAGGATAAGTGAGAATTAAGAGTAAATAGCACTTTTGCCCCTGGGTTTATACGCGATTGGCAGGTTGCCCCCTAAGTCTTAAAATGCGCCTCGTTGCCCCCTAAGAGTTACTTTTGTGACCTGTAACCCCCTGAGTGCGTTTTCCGTCGATTTTCTCCGTTAAATATGACGTGGCAATTCCATGTCACATTTTTTTTTAATCCTGATACTAATTAAGTGTTTAATTAAGTTAACCTAAGGGTAAAATAGGTGTTTCATTAATAGTTTTTATAATATTAAATATAATTAATATAATAACCACCCCCCCACCCCACCTCACCCCCTACCCCCCCCCCCTCTCTTCCCCATTCTTCTTCTTCCCCGTTCTTCTTCCCCGACCTGGTTCTTCTTTAAAAAAAAAATCAAGGGTAGATTGCAAAAACGAGGGTGTAACGGCTCGAAGCTCCATTCCTAGAAATTCAATCTTTTCGGAAACTGCACTATGTATAACTGTCTTTGATTTATCAATGCTTAATTCAAGATCGTTTTCTAAGTACTTAACGAATCTACGCTTTAAATCCAATGTTAATATTTTAGTTCCCGATATAACGATTAGTATCTCGTCTAAATATCGAATTGCGTAAATTTTCAATGGCTTTGTAAACACATTTTATCTATTTGTATCTTCACGCTCGAATTTCGGATTTGAGCTATCTGTTTTAAGCCTTAGCTCTTGAATTTCTTGATCGAATTTATGAAAGTAGAGATTAATCAGAATGGAGGATAACCCACATTCTTGAATAAAGCCTCTTCCTAGATAAGACCCACCTAATTCAATTCTTAATACCCCGGTTTCGAACAACTTTTTTATTATAACGATTAGATTATTATCGTTGATTTTTTATTCGATGAACATACATAATTTGTGTATATGTTGAGTATCGAAATTTTGAGGATTAAGTGAAGTAGTGAACCACCAAGATGCATTGTTTACTAAGTTTTTTAAATATCAAAGTGCAGTGTGACGGCCCATATTAACACGGCCACCGTATGAAAATGTTAGAAATCTATCATCATATACAGCTTCGAGAACCATTCTAATTGCTTCGATTACAACTTTAAGCTTTAAACTGGGAACAAGGAGTGATTTAGGCCACGAGAAAACGCTTTTGGATCGGTTTTTCGGCGTGTCATCCATGAATAAACTAAGTGATTGTTGCGATTGGTGGTGTGGGAGGCCGGGATGATTGGTCGTACTATGTAGTTTGATGTCTAGATCTAGCTATGGAGTCAAACTTCAATGGAAGTTTGCTTAATTTTTTTTTTAAAGAAGAACCAGGTAGGGGAAGAAGAACGGGGAAGAAGAAGAATGGGGAAGAGAGGGGGGGTAGGGGGTGCGTGTAGGGTGGGGGGTGGTTATTATATTAATTATATTTAATATTATAAAAACTATTAATGAAACACCTATTTTACCCTTAGGTTACCTTAATTAAACACTTAATTAGTATCAGGAATAAAAAAAATTGTGACATGGAATTGCCACGTCATATTTAACGGAGAAAATGGACGGAAAACGCACTCAGGGGGTAACGGGTCACAAAAGTAACTCTTAGGGGCAACGAGGCGCATTTTAAGACTTAGGGGGCAACCTGACAATCGCGTATAAACCTAGGGGGCAAAAGTGCTATTTACTTGAGAATTAATGTATTAGATTATTTTTAGTATGTTAGGAAGTACTTTTACTCGAGTTTCTAATTTTAGAGTGCACTTTCCTATTTCTAGTCTTGAATTATGGATTTATTATTTTTAAAGCATATGCGGTTTAATTATTTATTTATTGTGAAACTTTAAAAGATATATGGTAATTAATTAGAGACCAAGTCAAGTCAAAGAAGTAAAGGAAATAGATATACATGGAAATAATAAGATTAAGGAAGGATATATGCAAAGAAGGAAAAGATAAATCTGTCAAATAAATTTGAAATTCCAGCCACGTTCTAAAGACGAGCTCATAACTAAAGATTGGCTAGGAATATGGGAGAATGGTCTGCACCACTGGAAAGAGATTTCCGATACAAGCGGTTTCGAATATTGGAACGCGTCAAACAGATAAGTATTGAAAGAGATATGACCAAAGCAAATCAGCAGCAGAATCTTACATTTCCTAGATTTTAGGGCTGCGGATTAAAGAGTTCTTGACTTGTCTTCCAGTCCAAGTAAAAACGAATTAGGGCTTCCTAGCACCTATAAATACACCCCTTAACCTCCTCTTTACACACACTTCAAAGAATTACACAAGAGGCTTAAGGTTTTCAAGTCAGAGCAAGAAGGCAAGGAGAGTGCTGGAGGAATCATGTTCTTCCAACAACAGTCATCCTACCCTTTAGGTTATCAATTTATCTTTTGTATTTGAATTATGAATTCCTTTTGTTTAATTTCAGTCTTTAATTTCATGGACTAAATTTTTATATACTTGAGAATCGGAATAAAGGGATGAACCCTAATTAATTTAATCTTTGTTTTGAATTTGGGATTGTCATGATTTAAATTGAATTGAGTCATAGATATTGGATATTACTTTCTTCTTAATCACTATTTCTTTTCCGCGTAACTAGAAATAGGTTTTAGTATTTGGTCTATTCACTTTAGTTGCGAAGTGATCATCCGACATGGGGGTTTGAATACAGACTTAGGTAATACCCGTGTGATGGACGAAAGTCATATGATTTACATAGCCAAAGAGGTAAAATATTATTCATCTGAAAGTAGCTTATATTCACCCTGACGGGGTTTGTAATACCGTATGATAGCTCTTAGGTCCACCCTGACGGGGGCTAGGAGATATTAGATTCCCGACTAATATACTAATACAATTTCTACCCTTAGACATAGCATAGATTACGTTAATTAGGTGGATTCCTTGCGAGACTCAAGTATCTTTCATATCTGAAGTCGTATTTTATTTGTTTTATTTCTTTTCAGTTATTAATTTTAGTCTTTATTTATTGCATCTTTAGTTAGTAGAAAACCCAAACAAAAATCTATTATTTTACGTTTCTGTCAAGCAATTATTTCTACTATCTGATTAATATTTGGGTTGAACCTAATCCGTCCCTGAGAACGAAACTCGATTTATCGAATATTACTTGGACAACCGTGCACTTGCGGTAATTGTGGTTCCTTTATTTTTGTACTTAATTATATAATACCCCATGACCCACCAGCTTTCAACTCTGGTTCGATCCTTCAACGGATTTTTATAATTATAGCATTCTTTGGAATCAAAACATGATAGTGTGAGTAAATTCTCTAATCTCATGGATTTTATGTGTTTTTAATTGTTGAAAAAATATCTATATTTAACACTAAAGTTACAAATTTATCCTTCTTGTGTTTTAGGTTTTTTGTCGACGAGATTCCTATTCGAGTATTCAAGAATTATAATGCAAGAGGGGTAAATTTATTTCGAAACCTATGCAAGTGGAGGGGAGTATATTCAATGCAGAATGGGCAGGACAAATTGATTGGTCTCTTGAACCATTTATAGCCCATTATAATAACTTCAACATAAATGGTTGTCCATCTCAAAATACCACTAATGATCATTGTTCATCTCCTAGTATTATTGGAATGGAATAATAGAGCTCACTGCTTTTCAAACACAATAATTGTAAAAAATTAGAAAGACAAACATGTTTTATGGTTATTGCATCAAAGGAAGTGACAAATATCCATAACGCACATTTTGAAATTAGTTTTAAACATATATAGTAGAATTTCTTATTAGTTATAAATATCAAATATATTGATATTTTTTACATAAGACATCTATGATTTATTAACCAATAAAAATCTATGATTTGAAGTGGTAATATTGTAATGAGATTATATGATCAATTATTTTAATTTATAATGGAAGATAAAAAGGGTTGAAATATGTATGAAATGGGTTTATAAATTGTTTTTACTTTTCCTTTACTTTAGTTATTATATTTCTATAGGTTAAGTAATTATTCCATTTAATATCAATTACCATTAAAACAAGAGCTCTCTCTCTCTCTCTCTCTCTCTCTCTCTCTCTCTCTCTCTCTCTCTCTCTCTCTCTCTCTCTCTCTCTCTCTCTCTCTCTCTCTCCTGGTAAAAAATAAAGAAGAAAAAAATTAGTTTTTTAACATTTTGAAATTATTTGATATTTTCCCAAAAAATAAATTTATAATAAGAAATTGGATGCCTATACTTTTAGGTAAACAATTTGGACCAGTGGGATGAGGATATGTATTATTGGAATGTAATTAATACTACTTGGTAAGGAATTTGTACTACATAGATGGATTATGTATTAACTGGTAAGACCATACACTATTGAATTATATAAATTAATGGAGTGAGGTGTATACTATTGAAAACAATGTGAATATATTTGAAAATAAGATATCTATATTAAGTAGAAAAACATGTAAAAAGGTTAGTAAAATATCCAAAACTTCTCTGATTATAAAAAAACTGATTCTTCACACGTGATCTACACTCGATGGGATATCTTGAGCTCGAATTTTATAATCAAAATCTTCAACAATTATGAGTTATGACCTTCTAAAGTTGATGGTAACATTCTGCCAGCAATTCTTGTTGAGATTTAAATGCACTTATTGCCTCATTTTGCATCTTTTTTTTGGGTTTCTTCATAACTTTTTGACTTCCTAGCTTTATCTTGGGGTCTAAGATCATCCATGTACATAGGAGCTTCACATTTATCTCAATTTGCTCCAAAAATACATATATCATTAAAGATTAGATATTACTTAAATAACATCAAATAAAGGGATAAATACCACAATTAAACCTCAAAAACTAACCCGGATGATGTCTCAGAAGTGTCCAAATCTATCACAAAACAAAAGGCATCACCATCTTTAAGCAGTTCTGTTAGCCTCACCTTGTTTTTATTCCCGTTTTAATATTCGACAAATCATCTTTTACACTAAAATTCATTTTGGTATCACTTAAGTTGTTTTCCAAAACCCCTCATTAGATTAGTTGTGTTTATCTCTTTATACTTAGCGTTATATTTATAAGAGCAGCTCCGCGGTACACCGGATGAATCACGCGGTGCACCGCAGCATCACGGACCAGAAGCACGGTGCACTAGATGGCCCGACCAGTAAGCTCAGAAATCTGCACGGTACACCGGACATAAAGCGCGGTACACCGGACCCAGGAACGGACCAGGTGTGCGGTACATGAAGTAGTCCGACCAGTAAGCTCATAATCAAGTCGAACAGTCCCGCGGTGCACCGGACGATACCCGCGGTACACCGCACGAGAGGGTTTCAGCACTATTACTAGAGGACAAAGCTTATATCCGTTGGGAGATAAATAGATCCGTTAGAGAGAAGCTTTATGACCGTTGGACCATCTTTTCAGCTATAAAATGGAGCTCATTCAAGACACAACTTAAGCCTTCCATCTACCAATCTTAAGAGCAAATTAATTCTATCATTCAAGGAGGTTTCAAAGGAGCATTCAAGTCATATTTATTGTGAAGCTAATTAGTTCTATCTACTCATTTAGGAGTTTAGTCACAAAGCTCTTATAAGCACCCCTAAACACTTTTTCCCTTTCCTCTTAGTTCTTGTAATAGATTAAGAGAGTAGTGTGAGCATAGGTTTATGCTTGGTTCCTTGTGTTGGTGATAACACAAGTGTATTTTCCTTCAAAGGGTTTTTGAAGTGGTTGTAAGGGTTTGTATCTCACCCGGTTAAGAGTTACGAAGATTAGTGAGAATCTTGCAAATCCTAAGGAGGCTTCCTTAGGTAGTGGATGTAGGGAAACCGAACCACTATACATCGTTGTGTATCGTATTCTATCTCTACACTCTTTATATTTCCGCACTCTATATGCTTGATAAAATGCCTACTTGAATAGTTTGATATTATTGTCTATTAGGATTATCTAGTTTTACACTATTTAGTTTGCTAATACAATAGGATTCAAATTAGCTTTTAATTTTATTTACTTGAAATAAAATTAGCCGATTAATTTCTATTGTCCTATTCAACCCCCCTTCTAGGACGCATATAGTATATCAATTGGTATCAGAGCCTAGCTCTATTGTACTTAATCGTTTCTAGAGTTAATACGATATGGATTCTAATCAACCGGAAGGTTCATGTTCTACTAGACCTCCGCTTTTTGTAGGAAAAGACTATTTTGGATGGAAAAAGAAGATGGAGATTCATGTGAAAGGAATCGATTACTTTTTATGGATGGCTATCAAAAAGGGTCCTTATATTCCTTACGTTGCCGGAAGTACAACGGAGGTAAAAGATGAAGATGATTACAATGATCAAGACATAGCTAAACTTACCAAAAACAACAAAGCTATGAACATCCTCATAAATGGATTAAGTGTCACGGAATATGCTAGAGTGAGTGAATGCAATTCCGCTCATGAAATGTGGCAACTCTTGGAGCTATCATATCAAGGAACGGAAGATATTAAGGAAACCAAGATTGGTCTCTTTATCACTAAGTATGAGCTTTTTCGTATGGAGCCCGATGAAGCCTTGAATGCTATGCATCAAAGATTTTCTAACATTGTTAACACCTTGAAGACTCTTGGTCAAGAGTACACCAACAAGGAACAATGTCGAAAAATCTTATTTGCTCTTCCAAGGAAATACAAGACAAAGATCAACTCTATAAGAGACACTAAAGATCTTTCAAAGATGACGGTTCATGAACTCATTTGCAACCTCATGACGGAAGAACTTGTGCTTGAAGAAGAAAAGATAAGAGATGATGAGGAGAAGAAAATTAAGAAATCTATTGCTTTCCATGCCATGAGTTCTAAGTTGAAAGAACGAAAAGAAAGGAAAGAAAGTGAAGAAGAAAACTCTCATGAAGAAGAAACTAGTGAAGATGAAGGAGTGGCTATGCTAGCAAGAGACATGAAAAAATTCATGAGATATAAACGCTTTGCCAAGAAAGGAAGCTCTTCCACACCCTACAAGAAGAATGATAGAGCTATCAAACAAGATGAACCCACTTGCTATCATTGCAAGAAGGTTGGTCACATCAAAACCTATTGTCCTCTTCTTCAAAAGGAGAAACCGAAAAGAGCTATGCATGCCAATATCACTTGGGATACTCAAAATTCGGATGAAGAAGAAAGTGATAATGAAAATGTCAATCTTGTTGCCTTTATGGGAAAAGTTGAGAATGATGAAGATGCTTCTTCGGATGATGATACCGGTACTACTCACTTTGCCTTTATGGCAAATCATGATGAGGTAACTCCTAAATCCAAACTCTCTTTAACTAATGATGATGCTAGTGAACAAGATATTCATGAGGCATTTGATTCTCTTTATAATGATTTTTTAAATTCTATTGAAACAAACAAAGTTTTAACAAAAGATTTAGAATTTGAGAAAAATAGAACTAAAGAGGTTTTAAAAGCTTTGGAAGATTGTCAAAATCTTTGTGATGAATGTATAGATGATAATGAGAAACTTCATCTTATTGAGAAAAATCTTTTGGAAGAAAAAGCTTTGTTAGAGAAAAAGATTGTTGATCAAAATGCCATTATTTTAAAATTTACTAGTGGGCAAGAAAACTTGGATTTGATTTTAGGTTCTCAAAGAATGGCTAATGAAAAAAGTGGTGTTGGATATGATCCATTCACTCACCAAAAAACTTTGAAAAATGTCTTTGTAAAATCAAAAATTTCAAATGCAATTCCATCCTCTTCAAAATCTTCTATCACTTGCACCTATTGTGAAAAACTTGGTCATGATGCATCTCATTGTTACTATCGTAAATTATTAGATTTGGGATCTCTTGTGCCAATTTGGAAAAGACCTAAATGGGTCTTAAAAAGAAAATCCACTAACCCTCATGGACCCAATCCTAATTGGGTACCTAAAGCTTAAATTATCGTTTGTTTGTAGGGGTTGAGCATCAAGAAGCAAAATATATGGCTACTTGATAGTGGATGCTCAAGACACATGACCGGAAATCCATCATTATTTACAAATTTATATAAAACTAAAGGTGATAAAGTTACTTTTGCCGACAACACTAAGAAACGCGTTTTGGGTAAAGGTAACATTGGTAATATGGACTCTTTACTTATCTCTAATGTGTTACTTGTTGAGGGTCTCTCTTTTAACTTGCTTAGTATTAGTCAACTTTGTGATGTTGGTTTTAGTGTTAAATTTGAAGCATCTAGATGTGTTGTTTTCAAAAATGATGAGTTAGATACTATGTTTATTGCAAAAAGATCGGATAATGTTTTTGTTGTTGATCTTGAGAGTCTTATGTGCAAAAATATTAAATGCTTATCCGTGGTTAATGATAGTTGGCTTTGGCATAGACGTTTAGGACATGCTAGCATGGATTTGATTTCAAAATTATCTAGAAAAAATCTTGTTGTTGGTTTGCCTATTTACAAATTTGATAAAGATAAATTATGTGATGCATGTCAACTTGGTAAACAACATCGTTCATCTTTTAAATCCATTAATAAGGTCATCACCATTAGGCCACTTCAATTATTGCATATGGACCTATTTGGTCCCGTTGATGTCACTAGTCTAGGAGGGTCTAGATATGTCTTTGTTGTTGTTGATGATTACACTAGATTCACATGGGTGATGTTCCTTGCTTTGAAAAGTGATGCCTTCAATGAATTTGCAAAACTTTGTAGAAAGGTGCAAAATGAGAAAGGCTACTCTATTACATGCATTCGTAGTGATAATGGTAGTGAATACGTGAATTCTCCTTTTGTGCATTTTTGTGATGAATTTGGGATTGAGCATAATTTTTCGGCCCCTAGAACTCCCCAACAAAATGGGGTAGTGGAAAGGAAAAACCGAACTCTACAAGAAATGGCTAGAACAATGCTAAAAGAACATAGCTTGCCTACATACTTTTGGGGTGAAGCCGTTCATACGGCTTGTTATGTGTTAAATAGAGTTCTTATTAGACCCCTTATTAAGAAAACCCCTTATGAGCTTTGGAATGGTAGACCACCAACTATTGCTTATTTTCGTGTTTTTGGGTGCAAATGTTTTATCCTTAACACTAGGGACTATTTGGGAAAATTTGATGCTAAATCGGATGAAGGCATTTTTCTTGGTTATTCCACTAAAGGAAAAGCCTATCGCATTTTCAACAAACGTACTCGTACCATTGAGGAATCTATGCATGTTGACTTTGATGAGACTAATCCGTTTTGTATCAAGAAAGTGGTAGATGTTGTTGAAGATACTCCACTAGATCAACCCTTAGAATCTCCTACTCAAGAAGTCAAATCTCATGAAGAATCTCTTAAGGAAGATGATCAAGTGTTAAATGAAGCTAGTACGGATTTACCAAGGTGTTGGAAACATATCAAAGATCATCCAAGTGACTTAATTCTAGGTGATCCAAAAGAAGGTGTTACCACTCGCTCCCGTATTATTGCTCTTTGTGCTCATCAAGCTTTCTTATCTCAAATTGAGCCCAAGAATATTAAAGAAGCTTTGTTAGATGATCATTGGATTAATGCTATGCATGAGGAATTAAATCAATTTGAGCGTAGCAAAGTTTGGACATTAATGGAGAAACCAATTGGCCCCACTATTATTGGCACTAAGTGGATATTTCGCAACAAGCTAGATGACACCGGCATCATTACTAGAAATAAAGCAAGGTTAGTTGCTCAAGGGTACAATCAAGAAGAAGGTATTGATTTCGATGAAACTTTTGCTCCCGTAGCTAGACTTGAATCTATTCGTATGCTACTTGCTTTTGCTTGCTATATGAATTTTAAACTTTACCAAATGGATGTCAAAAGTGCTTTTTTAAATGGTTTTATAGACGAGGAAGTTTTTGTTAAACAACCTCCGGGTTTTGAGGATCCAAAATTTCCAAACCATGTTTTTAAACTTTCAAAGGCTTTATATGGTTTAAAACAAGCTCCTCGTGCTTGGTATGAACGATTAAGCAAATTTTTATTAGATGATGGTTTTAAAAGAGGAAAAATTGACTCCACTTTATTTATAAAAAGGTCTTCAAAAGATATCCTTCTTGTTCAAATTTATGTGGATGATATTATATTTGGTGCTACTAATGAAAATCTTTGTGAGAATTTTTCTAAAAGCATGCATAAGGAATTTGAGATGAGCATGATGGGAGAATTAAATTACTTTCTTGGACTTCAAATCAAGCAAATGAAAGATGGTATCTTTGTCAATCAAGCCAAATACACAAGAGAATTGATCAAAAAATTTGGCCTTGAAGATGCAAAGGAAATTGGAACTCCAATGAGCACATCCACAAAATTAGACAAAGATGAAGATGGTAAGGATGTTGATGAGAAACTATATCGAGGTATGATTGGTAGCTTACTTTATCTAACCGCTTCTAGACCCGATATTATGTTCCCCGTGTGTCTTTGTGCTAGATTTCAATCTTCTCCCAAAGAAACCCATCTTAGTGCCGTTAAGCGTATTTTTAGGTATTTGAAAGGAACCCTTAGTCTAGGACTTTGGTACCCAAGATTTACCTCCTTTGAACTAATAGGTTATTCGGATGCCGATTATGCCGGTTGTAGACTCGATAGGAAGAGTACTAGTGGTAGTTGCCAATTCTTAGGTCAATCCCTTGTTTCTTGGTCTAGTAGAAAACAAAATAGTGTTGCTTTATCCACGGCCGAAGCCGAATATGTTGCGGCCGGAAATTGTGTGACTCAAATTCTTTGGATGAAACAAACCTTACTAGATTTTGGCCTAGAGTATGATCGTGTTCCCATTCGTTGTGATAACACTAGCGCTATCAATCTCACCAAAAATCCCATTCAACACTCTAGAACAAAACACATAGAAATCCGTCATCATTTTATCCGGGATCACACTCAAAAAGGGGACATTGTTCTTGAATTTGTCACTTCGGAAAATCAACTAGCCGATATCTTTACGAAACCTCTACCCCAAGATCTTTTTGAGAAAATTCGTTGTGAGATTGGCATGCAAATTCTCTAACCCTTCTTTCATGTCATGTTTTTGTTTAGAGCTTTTTGTGTATATAATCTTGTTGCTAATCTTTTCTTGATGTTATAGGTTCCTTGAAGCTTCTAATTGTTATCCATTTATTCCTTTAGTCCTTATTTTTACTCAAAATGTGTTTTGACCCCTTAAAAATTTCAAAACTGTATCATTTGTTCTTTTTGTTGTTGACAAAGGGGGAGAAATTTTAGTTGAACTTTTTAAAATGCATTTTGTGAGGGGGAGTTTTTATAAAAACTCTAGTGATTAGGTTGAGGGGGAGTTTTTGATCAAAACTAAATCTTAGGCATCTTCAAAAGTTTATGATTTGTCAAACATCAAAAAGGGGGAGATTGTTAGCCTCACCTTGTTTTTATTCCCGTTTTAATATTCGACAAATCATCTTTTACACTAAAATTCATTTTGGTATCACTTAAGTTGTTTTCCAAAACCCCTCATTAGATTAGTTGTGTTTATCTCTTTATACTTAGCGTTATATTTATAAGAGCAGCTCCGCGGTACACCGGATGAATCACGCGGTGCACCGCAGCATCACGGACCAGAAGCACGGTGCACTAGATGGCCCGACCAGTAAGCTCAGAAATCTGCACGGTACACCGGACATAAAGCGCGGTACACCGGACCCAGGAACGGACCAGGTGTGCGGTACATGAAGTAGTCCGACCAGTAAGCTCATAATCAAGTCGAACAGTCCCGCGGTGCACCGGACGATACCCGCGGTACACCGCACGAGAGGGTTTCAGCACTATTACTAGAGGACAAAGCTTATATCCGTTGGGAGATAAATAGATCCGTTAGAGAGAAGCTTTATGACCGTTGGACCATCTTTTCAGCTATAAAATGGAGCTCATTCAAGACACAACTTAAGCCTTCCATCTACCAATCTTAAGAGCAAATTAATTCTATCATTCAAGGAGGTTTCAAAGGAGCATTCAAGTCATATTTATTGTGAAGCTAATTAGTTCTATCTACTCATTTAGGAGTTTAGTCACAAAGCTCTTATAAGCACCCCTAAACACTTTTTCCCTTTCCTCTTAGTTCTTGTAATAGATTAAGAGAGTAGTGTGAGCATAGGTTTATGCTTGGTTCCTTGTGTTGGTGATAACACAAGTGTATTTTCCTTCAAAGGGTTTTTGAAGTGGTTGTAAGGGTTTGTATCTCACCCGGTTAAGAGTTACGAAGATTAGTGAGAATCTTGCAAATCCTAAGGAGGCTTCCTTAGGTAGTGGATGTAGGGAAACCGAACCACTATACATCGTTGTGTATCGTATTCTATCTCTACACTCTTTATATTTCCGCACTCTATATGCTTGATAAAATGCCTACTTGAATAGTTTGATATTATTGTCTATTAGGATTATCTAGTTTTACACTATTTAGTTTGCTAATACAATAGGATTCAAATTAGCTTTTAATTTTATTTACTTGAAATAAAATTAGCCGATTAATTTCTATTGTCCTATTCAACCCCCCTTCTAGGACGCATATAGTATATCAAGTTCCTTAAGATTAGCACTCCTATCCTCTTTCTCCTTGTAGTTTTTAATATTTTGATCAATTATATCTTCAATGTCCTTGTCTCTTAATCATCTTATAATCTCTTCCTCAGATTCCATCGTCTTCATGCTTCCTTGAACCTCGAAATACCAAATTACCATTTCTCGTCTTTCAATGTAAGATCAAGTATGGTGGTGGTGGTGGAAATGGTGACATGGTGGTAGATAGTTAGGGATCTATAATTATTTATTTTTATAAAATCATAACCTAACAGTTTTAACTATTAGTTACACTTTTCAAAACCGTAATCGCACTATTTAGTTTTGTTTTTTAACGATATTGTAGCTTTTAACCACAACCAAATGATAACTCTATAAATACATTAAAAAAATATAATAAGGCCACATTATAAGAAAAAATTCCAAAATAAATACAAAATTGAGTTGGTATTTGATTAAATTGAGTTTTTGTTATCTTGTGGATTAAATATAGTATTTGGATTTTGTAATTTATTACTTAAATTAATATATATATATATATATATATATATATATATATATATATATATATATATATATATATATATATATATATATATATATATGACATAAACGGTATTTGATTACTCTGTTTATTTTTAACTAAAATCATAACCTAATGGTTATTACCATCAGTTACCCTTGACAAAACCATAACCTAATCGTTTTAACCACTGTTTTATAATCGGTCCAGTTACCATCAATTTTGGTTTTTATCTGTAACAATTATCATCCCTAGAGATGGTGGTGATGAAGATATAATAAAGAAGTGATGGTGATGTGATGGTGGTGGTAGTGTCATTTTAGATTAGATAGCAGGAAAGGACAGCGGGGACAATGTGGTTGTGGTGTTTTTTTGAAATCGGGAGGAGAAGGACAACGACGTGGTTGTATTTGGAGATCAAGAGTGGTGGTGATAGTGTTGTTGATGATTATATAAGTGGGTTGTGATGGCTTGGTTATGGTTTTTTCAAATCAGGACAAGGGTAAGGAAGCAGAGGCGTGATGGTTGTATTTTTCTGATAGGAGAGAGAGGTGGGGTGGAAACACTGTGGTGGTGGAGGTAGGTGGCAGTGGAGGTAGATGAGGGTGTCCTAAGAGAGAAAATGCAACGTGGGAAGTGTCGAGAAGAAAAGAGAAGGACGGGGTTGTTTATTTATATAAAATAAATTTAAAAGTATATAATTAAGCCTGTAAATTCGAAAATAAGAATATAATAGGTGTACTTTTATCTTTTGGTAATTATATTATTTTGTGGATAAATATTCTAATTTGAGGGGTTTAAGTTCGAATTGTATATGATCAATTAAGATCAAATGAACTATGAAATTAACCCAAACAAATGATTTGTGGTCAATTAAGTTCGAATAAATACAAAATCATCCCAAACCAATGACAATATCAATTAGATTTGAATAAACTATGAAATCCACCCAAACAAATTGTGTATAATCAATTAGTTTTGACTAAACAAGGAAATGAACCCCAAATAAATGACACACTATCAATCAACTTTGAATAAACTACAACTTGAATCTCAAACGAATGAAAAACCGACCAAAACTTAGGTTATTTCATCCATTTATAGCCTAAAGATCAAAACAACTAAAATTAAATTGAATAACACAATAGTCATTTAAAGATAATAATAAATATCAAATGAAAATAGAATAAAGAAATTTGATCGTATTTGAAATCAAAATTCAACTTGACTTGCAATAGCAATTGTTGTAGTTTTGATGGTGATTATAGTTGTTTTAGAACCAGAATTTTAATAGGTTGTCATGCCTCAGTAAACGGAGTTAGCAAATAAAATTTATGGCAGATAGAACATTTGAACAAAGTCCCCTTGGCTATATTTATGGATAGATAACCATCCTTGTCATCTGCATTTGTGAACAATAAATCAATAAGTAACAATGTGGGGAGAAATTATGTGATGTAGACATGGTGGTGGCTTCAGATTAAATATATGAAGACTAGATATTTTTTACAATAACAAATTCGGTGGTGGTGGTTTGATTGTGATACGAAGATGGCGATTAAACAGAGTTGATGATAACGACAGTGTTGTGTGGGTTGTGAAAGATTATAAAACAACAAAGATGGATGGAGATTGGTTATAGGGTATCAACGAAAGAGGAGGATGAGGAAAAATATATATAAGATCATGAAAGATAATATATATGGTATGAAAGGAATTTTATTATCTAACCTTCCCAGTATGCCCCCAAAGCCCACACATCATTGCATACACACACGTGAGGCACGATTATCACAAAACCCTAACAACTTATCTTTAAGCGTTAACATCTTTAAACGTCAAATCCTAAAGTTTCAATAAATCAATCACACAATCACGTGTTGATCTAGGAAATCATGTACAGGGAAAAAGTAAGAGCAACCACTGAGATTCGGGGAGGGGTAATATTCAGGTGGGGGAGAGATAATTTTCAAGGAGGGGTTATTAATGTTCAGGCCTGGGCTGATATCCCCCCCCCCCCCCCCCTTCTCCTCACCCCAAAATTTGCCCCATCACATGAACCTAGGTGCAAAAGACGCTTACCACAAGACCCTAAATTATCGATAACCTTTTTCTTAAGCTAGAGCCTAGTTTCAACTTAAAAATATTAATTATATATTTTAATAAAGTAAAATATTTAAATTACTTTGTTATCAATAAGTTATGAAATGCTTATATAGTGTAAGACTAAAATGATAAGATTCATGCCTGGAACGCATTGGGAATTTGCTCAGCTTTTTAAGGGAAAAAATGTTAGTGAAAAATATCCTAAAACTAAATATTGCCCACTACAATCTTAATATCTTAACCCTTCCCAAACCCCATTGGAAAATCTTAGTTTAGTCCCCTGGAGATTAATCCTGGATCTGCCTCTGATAAGATTTGTATGTTTCTTGCATTATAAAATATCAAATAATTAGATAAATACTAAGATATAGTCACCAATAAGAATATAATTTTTTTACCTAACGGGTCTTGAAATTCCCTCGTCAAGGTCCAATATACCCACCATATTGCATTATTCTTCAAAAAGGTCGAAAATGAATAAAATGCATAAAAATATATAAAACAAAAATAATAAAAATATATCCCCTATATACCCCATATATATACTTATAACTATATCGATTATAAATTCACCCATAAGCCTACTCTGAAAAACCTCTCAACCTCCCCCTACCTCTCCCTTCTGTTGGAGCTATAGTATGTCCTCAACCCTAACTGGTGCTAAGGTTTTTGCAGAGATCGGCTTCGAGGTGATCGTGTAGAGCTTTGACGGTCATTAATGGCATCGAGATTTATCAATGGTGGTGCACGGCTGGGGTTCTTCCATGGTGGTGATTTTTGAGGTAGCAGAGTTTTGGGTAGTTCTCATGGCTTTTCGAATGTGTTTAAAGTGAAACTCACATTTCATGTGAAGCTCAGGAAATTGCTTCGACGTGGCTTCGAATGCAAGAGTTTGACAAGCATAGATTTGAGTGGTTTCAAGAGTTTTTTTTTTGGACATTGGGGGGTGCCTAGGCACCAATTACAATATGGAAAATCAACCGATTCCTAATTTACTAAACATAGAGGACAGATCGAAAATGCTAATCGCATTTCGACTAAAAGTAGTTGCCACGTGCCTAGCTTCCTTCGCCAGTTTGTCCGCTTTGCTGTTGAGGTTCCTTTTGATATGAAGAAAGGATACTTGTCCAAGCTCTTTTGCGTTGCGGATAATCTTGCGAGATTTTTCCCAGGAAAATTTGCGCCGAATTGCGTAGCTTTGAGGACTGCTTCTGCTTCCCCTTCCAGAGCCGACTTGCAGTCTAAGTTGAAGTTGTAATCGAAAGATATATTGTTATTTTTTAGTACTCCTAGAACTGCTGCTCCCGTGGGTTCCCATTTGTTCGAAAAAGATGTGTCACAAAAAAAGATAGGTCTTGGTTTCGTTCAACCCCTGTTAGTGTCCCCGTTTGTCTCCTCCCTTTTATTTAGTCCTTTATAATTTCCCGTGAGCCAATTAATACCGTGGATTTCCTGCATTAATTTCTTTGACGCTATGTTTATCCCTGTGCCGCTTACTGTGATCCCTTCGTGAATAGCTTTCATCTTTGCCTTCCAAATGTTCCAAAGGTTGATCATTATAAAATCTCGTACTACCTTTTCTTCCCATCCTCCTTTTGTGAAAGTTTGGATAATCTGTAGAAACTAATCCTCTATTTTATCTTCACTTGTGTCTTGGATTTTAATTTGTAGGATGGATCCTGCCCATATGTATTTACACATAGTACAATGTAGAAGTATATAGTGGCTTCAAGAGTTCCATCCATGGAGTTTACAAACTGTGGTGTCTCGCTAGATTTAACTTTGACCATGAAGTTTACAAATCTGGAGGTTTTCAAAAAATAATAATCTATATCTAGGACGATGATGACATTAATCGACACCATCATGCTAACGTCAAGCTTTGGCGTCATCGACAAAGTTATAATTTTCTTTAGCCAATCAAAATATTGTAATTTGGATTTATTTTTTAAGTTTGTAAGAATGGATAATTTGTTTTTAGTTAATAGAGATTATTTATTTGTTAAGTGTTGTAGTTTTTTTTTCAATCTTGAAAACATTTTTTTGCAATTTTTTTTTAAATATGTGTTATTTTTTTATTTTGTTAAGTTATTGAATAAAATAAATATACCTTAAAAACTTGCGGAGTACACTCAGAAACTTTCCGAGTAAGTGCTTTTCAATTTATATCCTTCATTAATCACAGGGACTTTTCGAGGCGGCTAAAAGACTTATGAAATCGACTTAGTGACTAGACGAGCCAAGTCAAAAAAAATTTGAGTATACTCAAAGATTTTCATACTCACAAACTCTCGTACTAAAAAATCTCATACTCAAAGATTCTCTAAGTCCACCTCTGTCGGTGATGGTCGGTGATTGGTGACCGACAATGAACAGTGTCGGTGCTCAGTGATTTTCTGAGATGTTGATAAATGATCATTTGTCACTTTTTTATTTTCTTCAGGAAAAAAGATCTCTCAAATACTCTGATTTTCAAAATTTGACAAACAGACATCTAACTTTTCAAAAGTGGACATCCAGATACCCAATGTATTTATTTTTTCCTCCTATCAATATATGTCGTTAAATACACGTTAAATGCTAATGTGCCATATCATTTTTTATTCTATTATAAATTATTTTTAACTATATAATACATGTTTTATCCATGCCACGTCATCACTTTACACCAGAATTAAAGTCAGGTACTAACAAAAAGCAAAAAATAAAATGTTGGGTATCTATTTGTCCACTCCTGAAATCTTGGTTATGTATTTGTCCAAAACGCGAAACTTTGAATATATACATGATCTTTTTCCCATTTTTTTATGTAGTTTTGTTTTATTTGAATGTATTTTTGTATTTAACTACGATAAGTTTGGTTGTGACCTCTACGGAAATCCCTTCTTTGTTTATTTACAATTAAATTGGTATCTAAAATCCGTTGGATAAATCCTAATAATATATAGTTTTTGTCTAAAATTAATTTATTTAACAATGTCACATATTTTTTTATTAAAATTTTTGGTGAATATATTCTCGAACAAACATAAAAAAAACTGGCTTCATTAACCATTGGGACTTGTTCAATGGACAGAACCTTGTCTCTCATCTAGGAGTTTCAGGGTTCGAATTCTTGCAGCCTTGTTATTTCTTGAGCCCTTAAAGAAAAGTAAACCAGAGATGCAAGGTTGAGTCTCCTTTCTAAACCTGGGTAACCTATGAAAATAACCGGTTTCATCGGTGGATGACGAATACATTCGCAGGCACTTGGTGTGTAACTGTATAAGGCCATTCTATATATATTTATATATATATATATATTATACATACATGATACATAATATAAGTTATGTGTGCCCTTACATGTAATTATATATCCACAACGTGTTTGGAAGTACACATGTGTAATTCGCACTTTCTCTCTCTTTATATATATAGAGCTGCCTCTAATATTTGTTGTATAGCTTCATGATCATTGATAAATGCTGAGATTTTCAACTATTTGAGTTTTCATCTACCTGAATATATTTATATACACATATATATATATATATATAATAATATAGTCCATTTGCTTTAACTGTAGTAGTATATATATAGGAGAGCTATGTTTGATCTTAACGAGAGAGTAGATTACGAATTGTCTGTTATGAATGCGGAGAGCAGCGGTGGTGGTAGTGGTGGCGGAGGCGGTGCTGGTGTTGACGGCGCCAGCAATGCCAAAGTTGATGACAAGTCAGATACCTTCACCTTCAACTTTGACATCCTCAAAGTAGACAGAGATGAGATGCAGAGGTCGACTCGGCAGCTATTTCCGGCGACTATGCACAATCAGAGCCAGATATCGAGCCGGGCTGAGGATACTAGTGTCAATGGTTGTAATTATAATACTACTTATCAATATGGTCTAAACGGGTCTGCGGGCTCTCCGGGCCCGAAAATCATAGACGTTCAACAACCTCAACAAGTGAAGAAAAGCAGAAGAGGGCCAAGATCAAAAAGCTCACAGTATAGAGGTGTCACTTTTTATAGAAGAACTGGTAGATGGGAATCACACATTTGGTAAATCTTATACAATTAATATGTGTTATATCTGCAAAATTGATTAAGAGTATTGTTATTGTACAATTAATGTGTTCACAATGGATCTTTTGAATGCAGGGATTGTGGGAAGCAAGTGTATTTGGGTAAGGATGTTCTTCATTAAAATAGTAGTTGATAATTTTATTTATTTAAATAACATAATAGCTTCGCTATATTGGGTAACTGTGTTACGCTTTTGTAGGTGGATTCGACATTGCACAAGCTGCTGCAAGGTAATTTACCCATCTCATATGTTTATAGCAAAGTTTTAATCAAATAATTATTTGTTAAATTGCATAATTTTTTTCCGGTATTAGAGCATATGATAAAGCTGCGATTAAGTTTCGTGGTGTTGATGCTGATATCAATTTTCATATCAGTGATTACGAGCAAGAAATGAAACTGGTTAGTATATATGCAAATTGTTATTTACAAGCTATTCTTAATGATGATAAAAGTAAGATTAGATTTTATTTAATTTTTTTTAAGTGGGAGACTTCAAACTTGACTAAAGAAGAATTTGTTCACATTCTTCGTCGAGAAAGCACTGGTTTTGCGAGAGGGAGCTCAAAATACAGAGGAGTAACGCTACATAAATGTGGAAAATGGGAAGCTCGAATGGGACAATTGCTCGGTAAAAAGTGAGCAACTAATTCTCAACATTAAAATTTTAGTTACAGTAATGAATGGGTTAAGTAAAGAAGTAATTTTCAATTTTTCATGATCAATCAAAATGACCTTGCAGGTATATATATCTTGGATTATTTGAGAATGAAATCGAAGCTGCAAGGTCATTATGATCAATCATGAAATTATCTTCTATATTTTTCTTAACTTTTAACAGGGGAATTAACTAGTTTTTTGGTTTTATTGAAATCAGGGCTTATGATAAAGCGGCTCTCACATGTAACGGAAGAGATGCTGTCACTAACTTTACCCCGTTTATGTACGAGGAGGAATCGAGTAACCAACATAATCTTGACCTCAACTTGGGGATTTCTGCTTTTCCTTCCAAGAATAGCGTGAGTTATTTTTTCGTGTTTTTTCAAGATATATATATTATATATATATACAAGAATGATGATCACTCTGCTTGATTTTAGATGGAAAATTCGGGTGATACAACTTTAGTTCATCCACCTTTGAAGGAACTTGGTTTACCATCACATTACCAACATTTCCCTAGTTATGAGGTAATTTTTGGGTTTTTAACCGTGACTTTGTTATATAGGGGACATATAGTGCAATTAACTCAAAAAAAACGGTACTTGATGTTTAATGGGTTTGATTGATTGGTATGACTAGGAAAGGGCAACAAGAAAAAGGATAGAAACACATTCATTACAAGGTTCACAAACCACATGGAAAATGTATGGTCAATTAGACTCTAACCCAACAACTAATATCTCTGCTTCAGCAGCATCATCAGGATTCTCATCATTGCAAGTTAATTCCGCATCTTCATCAAAAATTCCATATCCACCATCTTATAATCTTTGCTTCACTTCATTTCCCATACGATCACAAAATGCTTCTCAAGATTACTATCAAATCAGATCACCTCCACCACCCCCTTAAGATTTTGGCTTAGTATTGAGTTTACGATCACCTTGTTGAATTTATGTACAGTGCGAGTATGTTTTGGATCAAGAATTATAATATAAATCTTAGTTTTTCCTATAATGTTTGCAACGAAGAAACTAAAATGCATGAGTATATAATATTAATGTGGCTACAAGGTTATTGTTGTAATGTCAAATCAATCATATATCCTTCTCTCTATCATCTCATCTCATAAAGCTATTTAGAATCAAAGAAAGATCAAAGATGATAATACATATGCACATCCAATTATAAATTTCTAAATTTAAACATTACAAAATCAAAATATGTATACAAATAAAAATTAAAGAGTGTTTAACCTAAAATCTAAAAGGTAACGCAAAAAAATTATTACTTAGCAATTAATAAATATGTGCACTACACTGAAAACGTACACACAACTTATTAAAAAATAAGTAAGCCATCAAAAAACACAATAATATCGTTTGATTATTAAAAAAATTAAATTTATTAAATATGAAAGAAAATATTTTTAGATCTTTTGAACAATTAAATAGAGAATTTTGAAAATTGTAAAATTAATTATAATATAATATATATTAAAAAAAGTTAAAAAAGCTTGGTACCCTATCCCATAATGGCTCCACCACTACAAACAAGTTCCAAAAAATAAGTTAGTGATGAGGGATATTTAAAATTTAATATGTTTTGGTTTTAAAAAGATTTTGATCCAAAAGGGTTCGTGACCCATTTATTATTCCAAAGGGATAACAAGATATTTATGTTTTTGTTTGAGATCAATGCATTCGATGTTAGACAAATGCATTTAGTGTTTGTTATATATATTCTCATTCAACACACACAATATTGAATCATGTAAAAGTTTAGTGTATTCATAGTAGTATTTAATATCGATATTAATCTGTGTTCAACATGATTATTGGTCGTACCATACTCAGTATTGACATCAATCGTGCTTAGTATTCAAATCGATTACAATCAGTGTTGATCCTAAGTTCTTGAATGTTGACTTCAATCGTGCTCAGTGTTAAAATCGATCACAGTCAGTTGGTCATAAATTATAGAGTTTAATTATGAGTTATGTTGTTTATTTTAGGATTGTAACTATTTAATTCCTAACATGAATATCCATATCCATCTCTCATATTTTTTTTAAGAAAAAAGAAACCATCGGTCTGGCCCTGAACCTACACGTCTATTTCTAAGACCCATGTATATACTGAAGCATATCGTTATATTAAAGGGTTTATCAAAAATAGTTAAGTAACACTAGTCTCCGTTTATTTAAATATTTTGCAAATTAAGTTATTTATAAAAAATAAAACATAATTACATGTATATATACGCGCATATAAGGATACTTTGATTATCGACCAAAAAAAAATGATATAACGGTCTTTTTTTTTAAAAGTGAGAGTTCTCTAACAAGTCCAACTAAATAATTTATTCTAATAAGATCCTAAATTTTTTATAATAATCCTGATATACCTATATTACTTCCATACATGAGATTAACCATACTATCCTTCACCATTAACCGCCATTAAATATATTCTCCATTCTGAACCCAACAACACATCGCCATCATTATAAATAATTGATTTCCGTCAACGTATTTCAACAAATTCCCAACTATCACCATATTCGCTCAACATCCCAAACTCAATTCTAATCAACACCAATGTCAACATTAACCTCAGTGAATTCAATTCTGCACACTTCCCATTGACATAATAACTATCATAAAAAATCGATTTTTTCCACCAATTCATAGAATAAGCCCAGAAGTCGCGCGCATTATCTTCCTCTTTGTTATCAAAATCAGTAATCTACGACCGCCACCACATTTTACCATAAACCTGGTGGGGGTAAAGGTGTGATAAAATAATAGAACACACCCTTGAGAACCACGGAACTCAGTGCAAGTATCACAGATCGTTTGCAAGTTTTAATGATAAGTTAAGTTCGTTCGCAGGGATTTAATCTGTTAGATGTACTCATGTTTAACAAGCGTATATGAATTTAGACGTTTTAGAATAAAATATAATAAAAGGAATAACTATCTGATGAGTAATAAGAAATAAGAATACAGATAAATAAATATGAATGTAAGTCTAATAGATTAGGGTCACTAATATGAGTCTATTTTACTAAGTTGATATTCTAACCTGTCACAGATTAAGCATTATATATTAACCAGGATTCTAAATTCTACCTAGCCTCTATTAGGCTTAGGAGCAACCTCTCCACTACCAAGGATTCATGAGTAATGGTTGGTGGTTAAATCAAACCTTTATGGCTAACTAGTTAGGCAAGGGATCAAAACTAGACGATTATGTGGTGTTGTCAATAACTAAGAATAATCCTAAGATTGGCCAAATCTAGGGATGTAACAATAAGTCAAAACACATAATAACAATATACGCCAAGCTCAATCAATTAAAATACACAAATAGTATTTTGGAATCAAAGACAAAATAATAACCCACAAATAAAAGTAAAACTTACAGAATAAAAGTTTAGAAATATGGTTGAGCATAAATCTATAGCTAATTACCCTAAATATAGAGAAGGTAAGATGTAGAAGAGGAGTTTGTCACTCTCCAACTTCTTCTTCTTGTCTTCCTCTATAGGTTAGCTTGCTTCTTGGATGAATAGTTTGATACTAAGGATGAATAATAAATTAAATGACTAAGCTATTGTTTAAAAGTGAGAAAATACAAGTAAGGACTAAGCCTAAACTTGAAACTGAGCAAGGACGTGTTTATAATGGTATAAGGGTGTATTGATAAAATTCGTTTTCTTGAAGGAGAAGGTAAGTATTGGACTCCTAGCCCAACTCAAATTCGTAGCCCAAAAAATATGAAATCAGACCCGTTTTTGTTTTGGTCCTAACAGTTTCAATTCTTATCCGTTTGACTCATATGAGTAGTCGAAATTCATCTTCTCGGAAAGATCTTTAACTTTTCTCTTGACCGTTTCTCCAAATTCCCCACCGATTTTGAGATATAAGCTGATTTGTGGTCGTGGGTGGTGAAATTCAGGATTATGGCAGCTTTTCCATGTTTTTAACTTTTCTTTCCTTATCTCCAATTACCATGCTTATCCCTTTCCTTATCTCTTAGTCTTTGACTTGGACTCTAATTAATCTCCATAAATATCTTTCAAGCTTCACACTAAATAAATAATTAAACTCAATATGCTCTAAAAACAATAATTTACTACTCTCTCCGTCCCAAAAATAATGTCCACTTTGCTTTTCACACAAATTAAGAAACACAATTATTATCTTCTTCATTACTAAAATGCCCCTAATAAAGTGTCTTGATATTTTAAATATTCATTGGAAACATAAATTTAAATATTTTAATAAGGTTAATAGTGGAAAAAGGTGGAATAAAGTGTCTTAAAATTCTAAGTGGACATTATTTTTGGGACACCATATTTAGTAAGGTGGACATTATTTTTGGGACAGAGGGAGAAATCAAGACTCAAAATAGGAAAGTGTAACATTTCTCAAGAAAATCAAGTAGAAGACTTCCTAAATCACTAAAAATGATGTCTCTAACTAATATTAATTCATCACAAATAAAGAGACATCAAAACCTATTGTCGTCGAGCCTTACTCCACAATTTACATCGTGTATTATATCTTGAATAGTCTCCAAGTCGACGACCATGTTGACCAGAAATCCATTCCGCCCAACAACAAAATTCTATCTATGTGTCAGACAATGTCCGACATAAATTCGAGTCCAAGAGTGTTCGCCACACTAGGGATATCATATAAACAACGAAGGTAAGAGATCTTCAAAAAATGATCTTGCGTACGAAAAAAAAATCATAACGAAATGCAGAGAAGTACATAATCTCTTTTTTTCCGATTATAAATTAACCATCAATAATCTACCTAAAAGTCTATATAACATGAAATGGGATGTGATCTTGATCTCTTCAGAATGAAAAAATTAATTCTAATCGTTGCTTGCTACGTCATCTTTATCCAATTCGCAATCCACAATTATCAAATACCAACAAATTACTCAATATAATCCAACAGATTATATAGTACAATCCAACAAATTATACTTTTATAGGGTAGACTATCAAATAATTAAATAAAAATTGACAAATTATATAAAGATATTTTTATCACAAACGACTTGAAATCCTTATGGCAAATTTATTAAAATGTGACATGTTTTAGTCAACCATATATTAAACAATATTTACTAATTTATAAATAATAATTTTAATTTTTTATATTTTAAATATAAACTCGTAACTTTTTAAAAGTTTTAGTATAGTACTATGTTAAGAAAAGTGCCTACATTTGTACTATTCATGATGATTCTATTTTCAGCTTTATAGATTTTTTGTACTTTTTTGTTATTGACCCTTGTTGTATAGTAGTCCCGCTATGTTTTTAAAGAGTGTCCTAGGTCCTTCTATTTACATCCCATGAAGTGTATAGCATCTCTTGTCATGATTCACAATATATTAAATATGCCATATTGGAACACGTGGTGGACCAAACCCGTCTTTGTTTTTATTGACTTTTTTCATTTATAATACTTTAGAGACCCGTTTTGCTTTTCTTGGTTTGGATTGGTTCCCCATATTTTTATAAAGATCTTTCAATTTATATTAGGATGAATTATTTAAAACGGGGACAACTAGTAAAATCTATTTAAAAGGCCCAATGATTATTGGTAACTATCACTAGATAAAAAAACAAAAAATAGCCCCAGTTTTTATATACTAAAACCCCAAAATCTTAAATTAATACTTTATTAAGGTTTTGATTTTTCATTTTATTCTTTTTCCCTATTCTTTCTTTTCTCTTTCACACTCATCTGCTTTCTTTTCTCAGTGAACTCTTGCAGGACCATTATCCATTGTTGCACACAAAAAAAGGCACTCAGCCACCACCATCTCGACCCTTCGCTGCAGAAGAAAGACGCTGCCATATGGACCATTATCCACCACCAACGGTCACTGCCACTGGCGCTTATGCCATCTCACCACGGTGTATGGCCATCCTCCACCATCAAAATCCCTTCGCCTGTCGGAATTCAAATCCTGACGCCCCTCAAATCCCGACGCCCCACATCTCACAACTGCCTCCGTTCGTGGGCCAGTCTCTACCATCATGGCCCAACTTCCAAGCCCATGCTCTGGCTATTAGAAAAAGGTGTGAGTGACCATTCGCCAGCAACTGAACACCGTCGCCATGTGTGGCCATTCTCTAGTTGCAAGAAACAGGTGGCGTTGGTGCCTTGGTGGGCCATTCTCCACCATCAGATCTGAATTGAAAAACCGATGTCTCTCTTTATTTGGCCCCATTCTCCTTCATGCGCTGCCTTCTCCAGCATCAAACAACCGCCTCTTCCGCTGTCTTTTCTCGCCGCCACCGTCCATGTCAGAAATTTGGGAGGATTGAGAACCCAAAATAAGGTAAAAAGGCTATTAAATTTTTAATTCATTTAATTGTTTTCCAAAATTTACTTTTTTGTTTTCTTTCTTGCAGCTGTTCCAGTGAAACACTGAAGATATTGTTTTTTGTATGAGAGAATGTGAGTAGAATAATTTTTGTTTTTGGTTTAGCAAATTGAAGAGATCCCATGTGTTTTTTTGTTTTTTTGTGAAAATATTTTATTTATTTTTTTGTTCAACCAAGATTACTAGATTTTTTTTACCAGAATGTTCTAATTTGTCTTTTGTTCTGACAATGGTGAAGAGATCGGTACAGACCACCCGTGTTATTCTGCATCCAAACTAACCTTTCCTATATAGAAAGTGGTATGTACCAATGTTGGCACGTACCAATTGGAACTGGATAAATTTCTAGAACTGCAGGGACTTGAGTTGGATGAATTTTTTTACATTTATACTCTACCTATACTTTGAAAAGGATTTTGAGAGAAAGTAAACCCAAATTCAAGGACCTCCGACCTATCATTCACACCTTTGCGGTTGATTCGAAACTAATACGTACCAATATTAGTACGTACCAGTTTGACCTTATAACATGATTTTATAACGCCTTGGTGTTGTTTCGAGATTAGTACGTACCGAATACGATATGGACCTAAAAAAATAAAAGTATAAAAAAATTAATAGAAAAGATAAAAATATAAGTTGGCCAAACCAGATTGCCAACTAATGCATTTTTCAGTATTATTAAGGAACTAAGGTTTCAAAAGTAACTTTTCATTTAGTTGGGATCCTTTTAGTATTTTCCTCTTCATATTATTAGGTTATTTCACAATCTCATATCTATGTAAAACACTCCCAACTACTACAACAAGCATCGATCTTAAAATCATAATTTTATACAATGATTTAATTTGTGAAGAAAAACTTAAAAACTTGAATCATGACATAAATTTTTATCATTAGTCAAAACTCAATATAAACACCTGCTAATCAACTTATAAACAACTTATAAATATGTCTATACTAATAAAATGGTTGTTTAATGTAAGTATGTGAATTGAACCTTTAAGTACACTACATTCAAATAACATCACTTTGAACAAACCCATGAATATAGTTGACATAATTGCATTGAGTAATGGTCTTTAATTAAGCACAAAAAAATAACTTTAATTAAACACAAAAGATGGATGCAACAAATAGAGGTTTGGAAGTCTCATTTGTCCCTATTATATCATTTTATTAAAATGCATAGAAGAGCAGAAATTTCTGATTATACTCTAAGGCTCAAAATTATACTCTAAAGCTCGAGTGAACATGTTTATTAATATACTCTGAGTCTCAAGTTATTAAGAGTATGTAAGAAACCCCTTTTTTTTGTCAACGTGGAAGAAACCCCTCGAGAGAAAGGTAAAGAGAGTTTTTCAAATAGTAAATAAAATATATTTAACCTAAGCCTAACTATTTTCTATATCTTTACTAATTTCATCACATGCGCGCGTCCGTAAAAATTTTTTAAAATCGTCATAACTAATTCAAAAAAAATCAGAAAATTATAAAAAAAAAAATTGAATAAATCTAACTAATATTTACGTCTATGAATTTTTTTTGATTTTTTTGAATTTTTTTGAATTTTTTAAATTTTTTTTTTCGCAGACACGGAATTCTAAAACATGGAAAACATGGAATTCCATGTTTTAAACCGTGAAATAAACATGAAATTCCATGTTTTAAAAATGAAATTTCGTGTCTGCGAAAAAAAAAATCAAAAAATTCAGAAAATTTCGAAAAAAAACATAGACGTAAATATTATTTTGATTTATCTAAATATGATTTTTTTGATTTTTTTTAAATTAGTTATGACGATTTTAAAAAAAATTCACGGACGCGCGCGTGTTTATTAGTTTTTTTCTTATTTTTTAATTGTTAATTATAAGGGTAATTTAGGATGGGGCTATTTTCAATAAATATTTTTTTCTAGACACCTTTTTCTAAATAAGTTTTTTAATAGACATCAATCAACAATTGGCTAAAAAAAAACCTTAAAAATGATTCTGAAAAGAATTTTTAAAAGAAGCAAATGATACATACTTCTTTATAAAAAAGAGAATCAAAACAAACAATTTTAAACGAAACCATGATGAGAAAATCGATCATAGTGATACCCGAAATCGATAGCTTCTCTATCTTTAGGGGTATAGGAATCTTCCTACCATATTCAATCTCAAATGTACTTAATATCAAAAAACGTTATTATAAAATCATGACGGTGACATTTTACCTTCCTCTTAACTATGATTTTTTCTAACAAAAGAAATGTAAAAGAGGAATATAGGAAATCACTTCTCTTATCCATCTCTCCCTTTCTCTCGACCTATTTTTATATTTGACAATCTTATTACCTATTCATCAAATCCAAAAACAGTGTTCGAGTGTCAGTTGGTAGGGCATTTAATTAGATATTATCTGTAATCATAAATAAACATTACATTTGTTTGTGGTACTGAATCAGACACGAATTGATGGGAAAGTAAGATATGACCAAATGGGGTCCAAGTGTTGTATATTTTATTTTATTTAAGCTCAGCCCACTTAGTTGACAAAGTCTAACAATTATTAATCTGCATTATTACTACCCTTACCATAGGGAAAGGGGGGTCCATGTGTGGTACATTATTTCAGGGCCAGCACAATTGTATTTGACTATTTGTTGTAAGTAAATAATGGGCTAGTGGTCGCTTTTCAAGCCTTGAGAAGAACTGCTTCAGTACTACAAAAAGGATGACAGTGATATCCTTTAAGGAGACCAAAAGCATACGCAATAAAAGTCTACTGTTAATGACCAGCAACTACTACTATATCTTAACAAATTATTATTACTTCTCGTATTTGGAATTAACTACTTGAATAAGAAGGAACAAAACAGAAAAACACAACTAAAAATTACAAGACACAAAAAAATGTAAACACGAGAAACAGCCCACAACACAGCGACTATCACCAACCACCCACACAAACAACCACGATCCCGCAATCGCAAAACGAGCCAGACCAACATGAAACCCATAAAAAGTCATTCTAATTTTCTCTGTATTTGGGTCTTACTTTCTAAAGAAAAACATTATATAAATAAACGAACCAAACAATGACAAAAAAATATCACAATTTACCGCCCCGAACAAACAGACCGCACCTATGGAACCCTCTAAGAGGTTAGGTATCGAAGATCTTGAAGGACCCTTAGTCATAGCCCTTCATAGATAGCTATAGAGAACCCTAAGAGCTTAGCTATACAAGATCTTGAACGACTCTTAGTTATAGCGCTTTTAAGAGACCCGACTAAAAAATGCATTTTTTAGATTTTCAAACTATTCAAAATATATAACCCTAAACAACACAGGATGCAAGCGAAGGGGCTCTTTTTCTTCTTGAGAAAGGTCACCACCTCTCCCAGGACCGGAATCCGCGTGTAATTCGCACGTACGTGTCTTCTCGCACCCCCCCCCCCCCCTAGTGGACGAGAAATAAAGGATTTCTCGAAGCAACCCCCAAGGTTCCAGGAGTCAACTTTCCCGTATGAGCAGTCCCTACATGTATCCATCCGTGGAAGAGTGAAGGTCGCCACAACAGAGGTCCACAAGACCTCTAAATTGTTTGGTGAGGGATGCAACTTTAAAATCAAATATACAACCCAAAATTCACCCATTTTTTGAGCCCGATGCTCTAAATTAACAATTTGGGAAGACACTAGTCTTTTAAATTGTTTGGTTGGGATGCCATTTAGGGTTTTCATGCTCATATTCCCGAATATAACCAAATCCTCATTTTGACCCAGATGTGTATCATATAAGGAAAATCCTAATCAACAATTTGGGAAGACTAAAATATATAACCCAAAACCCCATATGCCAAAACGAAAGGCCAAATCAACAATTTGGGAAGAGATGAGACTCTTGTAATTGTTGGGTCAAGGATGCCCTTTTAGGATTCGAACCTCCACATTTTAGAGCCCTGGATATATAATAAGCCAACTCAACAATTTGAAAGAACTGACTTGTGACTATTTCAAATTGTTCGGTAGGGATGCCATTTCGGGGTTTCAGGTTCTACATTCAAACATATATAATAACCCAAAACCCTATTTAAGATCCCCAATGAACAATTTGAAAAGAAACAAGGTTGTTTCAAATTGTAGATACTATATACAAAAACAGTAAAACAAACAAGGAATGAAGCACACAACCTATTAATAACATCTTTTCAACCCCGGGACAGAACGGGAACCTACACAAGCATCTGATACACCACAACTCTCGCAAGCACAAGTCAAAAAAGTAAAAAAGTAAAAATAAAAAAAAAAAGACCGAACGGACATATTCTGAAGTCAACAACAATACAACCCACTACTATATCAAAACATTTTTTTATGAGTTATATAATTCATTTTTAACTGTCACTTCATCTCTATATTGGAAGCAAGTATGTTCTACGTTCAGGGATCACCTGCTGCCCGATCCGATCTTGTATGACATATCCTTTATTTCCTGTCAAGCTCAGTCTTGAAACTCTCACCTACAAGGGAGGAGGACCAATTAGCAAGCAATCACAATTTTAAAAAGATAAAGATTCCCTCACCTCTTGGCTAATGGACTCCCTGTTTACCAGGGTTTGATCCTTCACCAATCTGAAATCTTCCCAGTCAATAATTTTGTACAATTTATAGTGCGAGTCTCGCAACTGTTTTCCAGGTCAACAAGGCTAACCAAGACAATCTCAGATCTAAGTCTTTAGTGAACCCTCGTACATCACTGCTTACCAAAAAACCTTACAAACCTTCTTCGGAACTTATCACATTCCGAAGGATCTGTTATATATATCCCCAGAATTAGGCATGCGATACTTAGAAGAAGTATCTTCATAACCTGAGTAGAACTTGTTATACCCCCCCAACCTCTCATTTCTAAGTAACTCCGCTAAAGCCAAATCATTCCCATTCTGTCCCATTCCCTCCCAATGATTATTCGCATTTCTAGAATGTTGTTGATAATTGAGTTGCGGAAACGGAGACAGATTATTGCTGCTATACGAATGATCCATAACCCTGTTAGAGTTAGGGTTAGGATTAAGCATACCATAACCATTATTTATGGGTGCGTTGTATGTATCTCGCATATCCGCAAATCTCTGGCTTTGATGTGGAGCTGGAGCTGAAACGGACCTTTGCATTAATGATTGAATCCTTGGGTCATTTTCAAAGTTATTATACTGTGGAGCGTAACTCGATCGCATGTCAATGCCACCTGGAAGTCTCCCTTTACCAACTGCTAAGATTGCGGGGTCCATAAACTCAATATCTCCGTTGCTAGCTAGATTATTTCCTTGATATTGATCTCTTAACAAGGATGAAGTATCGATTAAATGATGTCCTGTAAGATATACGTGACAATGAAAAATTACTCAAACTGTTTGATTTTACAAATACGAAGGGTTTTTAAAACATGATAATGAAATAACTGACCAGAAAATGGGTCGAATGATTGCTCAACTCGCTCATGTGAAGTGAAACCTGGAGGTGGGGCCCTGCTTGGAATAGAGAAACCTGGTGGGGCCGATATTTGAGATCTTGAACCTGTTCAAAGATGTTATACATACAAAAGAGTGAGAAACAAATGGATTTGTGCTATGACAAGAGTTGGGACCTCCACTAATTACAAGATACAATTATACAAGTTTCCGAACATTGAGGGCACATGTTTTAACTAAGGATTAATTGCACAGCTAATCCCTGTAGTCTGTCTCCCAAATTGGAGTCCTCTAGTCCCTGTGCTCTAAAAATGCCATGAAAGGAACAATAGGTCCTTTGTGGCATCTTAAGAGCACAGACTCCTATTTAAGAGACCACAGGGACCAACAGTGCAATTAAACCCTTTACTAATACCAAAACTGTAACTAACTTCTCATGTTTCAAAAACTTACTATAAACATAAACTCTTAACAAGTATCCATTATACACATCATTAACAAGAAAAGATCAAAGTAAGAACTTACCTGAGAGCTTATTAGAGGAGCTAAAAGGATGATTCCCGCCAAGAAGATCCGACTCATCAGAATTAAGTAACGAGAAACCATTTCGCCCATTGAACGAATCATAGTGAAAACTTCTCTCATCTGAGAAATCATGGCTGAAACGGCTCGTTTGAGAAGCATTTCCGATATAACCTAGAGGCTGTTCCACATAAGATGATTGATTTTGAATTTGATGTATAGGATCATCCTCTCTTGCAAAAGAGAATCTAGATTGGGTCCCAGTATTTACTACTCCTCTTCGTGAACTCGATACACTCGAATCAAGATACCCTTGTAAGTTATTAGTTTCACTCAACACCTTAACAAAATCTTGAGGAGGAGCTAAAGGCTCGTCCCATGGATCCAAATCGAGCGATAATATATTTGGAATTACGCTACTCTCCCCAATATCTGTTTGCTTCCTTTTTCCATCGTTTGGAAAGAGATCAAATCTGTTGACTTGATTTTCCGGATATCCATTAGAAACACCCTGTACTAGCGAAACTTTGTTATCTACACTTTGCAAATTTACATCTAAGCCATCAGAATGATTTGAGAGATGGAACGAATGATGAGGCAGATTTGGTATGACTTCTGGATCTTTATGTCTTTGATTGTTAAAAGCTGCCACATCATCTTCTATATCGTAAAACTGAAGTTGAGACGACTCTTCTTTTTTACTTTCTGTTTCCTTCTTTACTGTCTCTGGTTCTTCAAGTTGCTTGTTATAACCTTCGTTTAACCCGATACTTACTGAAGAGGGTATTTTAGGGATATCTCGTTCTGTGGGGTTGTTTGGTGGTTGTTTTTCTATACCAGTCTCGGAAGACTCTGCGGAATCTAAAGTAGAATTTGGGACTGAATTTACAAGTCTGTCACTATCTTTGGATTTAGATGTAGTAGAGGATTTTGCCGAAAGATTAGTCTCAGTCTCGGGCATAGTATTCCAAGGATCTGCATCTGTATTATTATACTTCTTTATAGATTCTACTTGAGTTTTAGTCTCTACAATCTGCCCATTAGAAGGTGGAACCTGAACAGTTACTGGGCCATTACTAGGATCTGGCTTTTGCTTTGAGGGCCCATTCGAAGAAGGTACAGCAGTTGCACTAGATGCTCGAGTTCCCCTGTTTCAGCAATTTAATCATGATTAATTTGAAAGAGAAATGTTTTAATGGATTACATACCATAAGGCTCCAGCAGGAAGACCAACAGATGTCCCAGAACTACTATTTGGTGGAGAAACTCTGGCATTGCTTGCTGAAATCTGTACCGGGGTAATAAAATCAGAACATCTTAATTCAAAACAAAACAAAAGATTAAAGAAATATGAAAAGACAAGAAATATATCTTACATTTGTAGGATTTTTAGTAATAGGTTTGGCTGTTGTAGAAGAAGCAGGGGTGTTAACGCAATAATCATCTGCCGGAGGGGGTAAAATATTGCCTGCACGTCTTTGTGTACTATTCTGAGCACCCGGAGTTTGCTGAACTCTACTCCTTTAAAATAATCACAAAATTTATTAACTCTTTGTATATAATAGGTTAAATAGATTAAATCCAATATATCAGGTAAAATAAAATTTGCAAATGAATTACCTTGTGTAAGCTGTTATAATTTCATCTTTAGTAAAACTGTCCTCTGTAGAACCAATCTCATGCAAGTAGAGACAGTCAGGGTTGCTGCAAGGCTGGAACCACAAAAATTGAAACCATTTGTAAAAAAATAAATGAAGAATAAAAGAAGTTGAACCAAATCACATACCACGTTCCTTAGCCATGCGTGACAATATTTTGTGGTCCCAAAGCATGCCCTGGAATAAGCAATTTCAAACTGTTAAACCACTGTTGATTGATAAATGATAAATCGTAAATGTAGTTTTGCGACCTCACCTCAAAGGTCTACCCTCTAATACAAATTGATGAACAGCTTGAATACATCTAACAGCTTCCTCCTCTTTAGCATAAGTAATATATCTGGGGATATAGATATAGACATGAAATCAAACACCTATTCTTGACTAATCTAATCTATAACCCACTCTTTGGTTTGTCATACAATAGAGGAGGGGTATAGTTGGTATTTTACCCATTTATAAACCCCCACATACACCACAATTACAGTTGTGCCACTTATCATGGATACCTGATAAAGTAGAGTAGAGTAGAGAAAATACTTACACACTACATGTACTATTAGCAAACTGTTGAATAGCACCAGCAGCTGTACGAGATATAGAGACCTTAAGCACCTTACCATACTGACCAAAATAGTCCTTGTGCATAAGAAGTTGCTACAAAAAAAAGAATCAATTAATAATGACGAGGGATTGAAAAGAAATAAAATAAGTAAAAGAAAGACATACATCATCATCTGCTAAGCTAAGAGGTAACCCGACAATGTAAACAAGGTTCCTCTGGATGACACGAACACTGCTAAGTTGTTTTCTACCATCAGATGTTTTACTTTTTCCTTTATGTTTGTGCTTCTTCTCCATACTCAACTCAGCAACCAACCTGAAAGAAGAAGAAGAATTGATTGAATCACCAATCATAAGGGATAATATAATACATGAGAGACTTACTTCTCACAGCCTGCTGTGGTCCCCACAATCCTTTCCTTGTTGTAAGGAGTACGACATGCTGGACAACGTCCATCTGTCTCATCCTTTTCTGCCATGTCCATTATATGATGCCAGCACCAAACACATATCTGCATAATCCACAAAACAATTCTTAAAAAGAACAAGACTTAATTGCACTACACCTCCCTATATTATGCAATAATTTCCATCATATGCCCCTATATTTATCAAATTTGCATCGTATGTCCTTAATATTATAAGAAAAATGTAGTATATGTCCCTATATTATGCAACATTGCATTCTAGGACCCCTATATTACGTAAAAAATACATTTTAGTTCCCTATACTATATAAAAATTGCAGTATAGGTCCATATATTATATAGGTCCCTATATTATGAATAAGGTGTATTATATCACCCTATATCATGCAAAATTACATTACAGGTCCCTATACTATATAAAATTGCACTACAGGTCCCTATATTATGCAAAATTGCATCTTAGGTCCCTATATTATGCAAAATTGCAATCTTAGGTCCCTACATTGTGAATAAGGTGTATTATATGACCCTATATTATGCAAAATTACATTTAGGACCCCTATATTATGCAAAATTACATTTAGGACCCCTATATTATGCAAATTTACATTTAGGACCCCCTATATTATGCAAAATTACATTTAGGACCTCTATATTATGCAAAATTACATTTAGGACCCCTATATTATGCAAAATTATATTTAGGACCCCTATATTATGAAAAATTACATTTAGGACCCCCTATATTATGCAAAATTATATTTAGGACCCCTATATTATGCAAATTTACATTTAGGACCCCTATATTATGCAAAATTACATTTAGGACCCCTATATTATGTAAAAAATACATTATATGTCCCTATACTATATAAAATTGCACCATAGGCCCCTATATTATGCAAAATTGCACTATAGGTCCCTAGACTATATGTTTTGATATTAATATTTTCAAAAATAATTGCACTACCAATCCCTATACTGTTATATAAAATAATCAAAATTTTATTAGAAAACAACAAAATATGCATATAGATAAAACAAAATAAGGTTCCAAAAACTGCCGAAAGGTAGTAATATAATTTATTTATTTTATAAGAAAAAAATATTTTTACTTTTTTTAAGGAAAATTGATTTCTTGTAAAATTAAACAATTAGGACCATTTTGCACAAAAAAGGTTACAACTTTGACAAAATGACGTCAGAATCGGTGTAAGATGTTATCTTTCTAGAAGATGACATGAAAAGATAAGGCTGAATTAAATGATGCTTACGATAGTATCGTGTACGCGGAAGCTACTACAATTTCTTTAATATTAAATAGCATTTATTATTAGACTTTATCTCCAAACAAACTTTAAAAATAGAAGTCAAAAAAAGCATTAAAAGAGGGAAGAAAGATGAAATTTGCTGACCTCGTAACCACACTTGCACGGCTTCAACTGCTGATCTGTAAGATCCATCTCCTCTGCACACAGAGGACAAGTCCTGTCTCCTTCGTCACTCATTGTTACCTATTCAAAAATTATAGGGTCAAAATACTTTGTACAGGGGTAGATCTGCAAGACACGGGCAGATCTAATACTTTTTAAAACACAGGGGTACATATATGAGTATTTTACATTTCACAGGGACCACTGGTGCAATCAATGTAAATCAAAGGAAAACAGCTGGCAGCCCACGAACACACATTTATATGAACAAAATAAATTGAAAAAAATGTAAACTATAAGCTTAGCACTAAATTTACAGATGATTAAAATGCAAAAACTAATAAAAATCAGATTAGAACCCAAAACTAAAAATCTTGACAAAGAAAAAATATTTTACTCCAGAAACTGAAAGTCAAACCCTAAAACAAGTGCATACCCTCAAATAAAATGGAAACCAAACTTTTTATCAGCTAAAAAACTAAGACTTCATGAAACATAGGTGTATGTATGTGTGTTATGCACAACACCCGGACCACTGGTGCAATTAACGCAACACATCTTTATAACTCTGCTATTGAAACCACAAAAACCATAAGATTACAGCTCCACACAGACACAACAAATTCATATGTACAAAATCTAAGAAAAGGGTAACTTTTCAGCTCGCCACTTAATTAACAGATTAAAAAAATGCAAGGACTAATAAATTCAGATTAGCACCAAAGAAAAATCTTTTTGCTCCGAAATCTGAAAGTCAAACCCTAAAACAACTTTATCCACGCATTTTATCAGCTGACAATCCTTCAATTACTCCAAATCGATCCAACACAAACAAACATATACATCAATTAATAAAAACATATACATACATATATCAATGCATCAGATTCACACTCCAGTTTAGCTAAACGTGGCACAGTCATAATCATACCAAAGATTTATCAAATCTATTAGAAATCAGATTAAGCAGCAAAAATTTATATAATTTAGATAACAGATTTCAGTTGAACATAAAATGAAATAAAAAAACAAGAGAATTGGGGATCTAATGCAAATTTGGTGAATTAAATTAATTAAGTAAATAATTAAACAAAAATTAGGGGTTGAAAGATTAAAAGAAGATGAGAGTTGTGTGTGGAGTGAACTTACAGTGGATGATGATTGGATCGAATCGGAGAGGATGAGATTGTAGAGAGAGAAAGGGCGACCAAGCGATATAGAGAGAGAGGAGAGAGAGAACCGAGAGGCTATAATAATATGATGGGGAAAAGGGAGAGAGAAGACGGCTATAAAGATTAATGGGTCCGGAGAGATTCGGATACGGGTTTTGGGCTTGTTCTTTGGGCTTTATAACGAAGAAGATGAGGATTACAACATTTTAGCGGCTTGATACGGTAACTAAAATTAGAACAATCCAGAACCAACCTTAAATATTTTGCATTATTTTAGTATAATTCCTACACTTGTTTGATATATTATGGTAATTATTTTATGGTCAGTGTAATATGCGAGGATCTGCAAGATAAATTATAGATAGAATCGGTAGGAATTATATATATAATTCACGATAGGATTAGTTTTACTAATTTTCCTACTCAGGTGTAGCTCTAGGTTTTTTAAGTCGAGGTTGTTATTCATCCAACAGAATCCCCCATGCTATTATTTTTTCTAATTGAGGTGTGATTATACTTACTCACGTTAAAAAACAAACAAATTTATTTTACTCGGGGTGGCAGTCCACTTTCCCACCCTGCTATTTGATACGCTCTTACTAGCTACAGTTTCAATTGTTTTAAAAAAGAAAAATTATATTATTTTTCCTCAACTTTGCAATAATATTATCAAAATACAGAAAAGTTGTATATTATGTTATTTCAAAAATTTATAAACTTAATTCGTGAATTATGTAATAATTTCGGCCAATATTTTGTTTGGGAGAAACAGTTTGGTTCTAGTTTATAGAATCGTTTTAAAAGGTTTGAAAATACTGAAATAGGGGATTCGATGAGGTGTAGGACTATTTGTCCATGGATGACTTGAATCTAAATCTTTAAATTCATGAAATGTCGTAATGTATTAGTCAATGGTGTAATTGAGATACATAACGATCATCGAATGTGGTAAATATTAAATCTTAGAGCCTCTAGCGTCTTCTTGGTTAAGTCGACTTATAAATTTATAGTACTTATAACAGAGAACGCGAACTTTAGCTAGGAAATAATATGGTCTCTTAAATGTCTAAAAATACAGATAATTATTTGGCATATCCGGTGTAGGAACAATTATCGACGATGAAGAATTTTTACACACCAGGTGTCATTGATTTAGAAACGTGCACAAGGCGCATAACAATCCCTAGAAAAGATGTACATATTCTTTAGGGCTACAACAATTCATAAAAGATGGCAGGGTTGGACTAAACTGTCTAATACGCTAAAAAAGTTGTTCAAGCCTAATATAAATGTTAGCCTGTTATCGGACTAGGCCTGGTGGAGCCAACAACCATCGTCCGGGTTGAAAGCTTTGAGTATGAAGCATAGTTGCACCAGTGTTTTACTACATGTGGTTGGACACAGTGGCACGCTTAAGATGTATGGAATAAAGGGGTTGAATATAGAACAATGGTGCTTAAGATAGAAGATGGATATTTTTTATATTTAAATTTGGATGGGTTTATAATTAAATTAAGTAAAGTTATATGTTTTTTTAGTTTAAGTCACCTTTTGTTGGCCTGAAGTATGTCACTGGCTGGACATGAATCGTTTTCACTTTGAACCAGGCGCATCAATTAAAGATCATGGAATTTCAAGCAATGATGAGATATTCAACTTGTAATTTTGTCTGGTCTTGGGCAAGGAACAAGATGAAGGACTAGTCATGTCAACATAACATAATCATAGGAAATGGGTAAAGCCTCATTAGTGGGTGAAGTTAAATATTGATGGTTGTTATGGCTCTTATCAACCTAAGTGTGGATTATTGGTGTGTTTAGAGACACATGTGGATTTTTTATGTGGATCTCAAAGGCGTATGGTGTGTTTTGGCATTTCATTTTGAAGTATACGTTTTCGATTATGGATTTCTTATATTGGTTGAACATTACTATGAAACTATGCTTATCATGATGGACATGTTGGAATTACATGCATTAGAGAAGGGTGGAGAACGATTTGGAGAATGTCTGACACGACACTTGGGTCTTGCAAGGTAATCATTAACAAACATGGGGCATACGAGCTTAATCATATATATCGAGAAGCGAATGCAAATTGGAATACTAAAATAGACGCATCATTAGTGGAGGATTTTAACATCAAGATTTGAGTGGAGTTGTTAGGAAAGCATAACTTAATCCATTAGGGCAAACTATTTACATGCTTGAATGTTCCAATTATGTACAATGACATATGATATGGTATTATGGATATTATAAGAACAAAATGTAACTAAATGGCTTCATATGAATAATTAGTGATATATTATGATTTATATACATATGTAGATAGTATGGATATGGTTGGGTCATATGGGAGAGTAAATGAGGACACGTGTATTAGAGAAAATGGCTAACCATTGTGGCATTATTAAATATTCATCTAATATATATTTGATAAAAGTTCCACCCTCTCTTTTGTTATGGTATAAAAAAATCCACCCAGGTTAATGGAGATCACGAAATTAACAAAGTTAATATAGTCATTAAATATTATTATCTTAATTGGTTTTTTGGATTAGTGCAGGTAAAAGAATTAAAGTCTCCAATAAACACGTTAGTACTAAAGAGGATTATGAATAAGAACTTCCAATCATATGTCCCCGTAGTGATTGATTACTTTCCCATGCAGGAAAATCATAGTAGAAAAAAAGCCCCATGGACAAATTAGTTTTGTAGTATTCATAATTTTGATGTATAATTGATTGTTTTTTTACTATGGATATGTCTAGTCTAGCCTAGGGATGTCAATGGGGCGCGGGTTTGCGGGTACCCGCCCCACCTCACTTTAAACGGTATGGGTTTTAAGGTACTAAATGGGGCTTGGGGCGGGTTGTGGGGATGAATTTTCAAAACCCGCACAAGGCGGGGCGGGTTGTGGGGATAAGTATTCCCCACCCCGCAAACCCTCCCCGCATGTATATAATATATAATTAATATATTTCATTTATAATATGTACTATATATTTTTATTTCAATAATTATTCAAATCAAAGTTTGTGTGCGTCTATTACAACACACAAAGTTTAAATTATTCATATCAAAGTGCACCTCCAAGGGAAGAATTTGTCTAAAATTCAAAATACAAATGCAAATTCTGAAGAATGGAATATTTGAGAGTTTAAAAATAATAAAGTTTGTAGTTATAAAAAATATTTGAACGATCAAACTGAAACCCGCGGGTAGAACCCACACCCCGCGGGGAATAAAAGAGCGGGGCGGGGCGGGTTGTGGGGAAGAACAACGCGGGGGCGGGGCGGGGCGTGGGGCTTCTATTTTTTTGTGGGGCGGGGTGCGGGGATAGGTAAACCCGCCCCAAACCCGCCCCATTGACATCCCTAGTCTAGCCTTAGTCACAAGGTATACACAACTTGATAATCCTTCAGGATCAACATAACTCAAAAAGGTTAAATATTAGTTAAATTTTAGCAAATTTAACTTTGTTTACATTTAATTTTTTTTTTCTTTTTGGTTACATGGGTGATCTGGGCTAGCTTGCGCGCACCCGACTAGTCCCACGGAGATATACATGTCTCCCCATATATATTCTCATGGTAAATCAGAGTTAGGTTACCCATGTTCAGGGAGGGGTTCGAGCCTTGTACTTCTCACTTTACACCCGTTAAGGAGGGGATTCGAACCATGGACCTCCCCTTTAAGTATTGAAGAAATAGCAAGGCTCTGGCCAGTTGAGCTAACACAACTGGGTACATCTTAATTAATTATTGATGGATTCTCAACAGATTAAGTCTTATGATATGTTAATAGTTTTTGCCTAAAAAATTATGTTATAGTATTATTAGAGAGCACATTCTTGACTATTCTGGTATACACAACTCATTGCGTTACCTGGTTCTTAGATGAAACGGGGCTCGGACGAAGTGGTTTAGTTTTCTTCCCTTTTAAGAAGGAAGAAAAAGATTGATTCCTTGCTTTTTTTGGGTTGGGTGATCATTTCGAGCATGTTGTATGGAGATAGCATACCGCTTGGCTCAAATATTGGGTTGTTGTTGGTCTATTAGCCAAATTATTCCAAGTTTCTAGACTTTATAAACTGATTTATAAGGGAAGTGTCCTTCCTTTTCATACAAGGTAATGTTATACCCTAGGCGTGGTTAGTCTCACCACCCTCATGATTAGGATAGCTTGGAATATTAACTAATGTTTCTTATTCACTTGAATGGATCATAGTTGAGGTTGTACCAACGCTTTTTTGGCAATAGTTTGAGCCCGCATTTGGTTGGATTTTCCTTTTTTCTTGGAATGATATTCTTCACGTGTTATCATCATTCTTATGTAATGAGCAAAGTTTTTAGGCGAGTCATCTTCTTGGCCTATATATTAACCTTTGAACAATTTACTCTGTGTAATATTGTATTGTCTTTGAAAGGAACACTATTGGTGTTGTGTACAAATTTTAATAGTCTAAGTTAGTTGTTATTGTTATGTATATTCCATTTTATGTAAGGTTAATTTTTTTGTTCATAAATCTAGTTAGAAGTGTCTCAACATTCCTTTTATAAAAAGGGAAGAGAGTAAATCTTTTTTGTGTTGAGGATTACTCCCCCTACCTTGACACCGTTCCTTTTATATAGTATGAAAGTATTATGGTATTGCATTAATTCTTATTGGCACACTAAATGGCAACCATTAGAATTATTAATGATCTCGTCATTGAGATGATACATAGGACTCGTTTGGAAGTGCTTAATTTAGAGTAGAAAAACGATTTTAGAATAAAATTGAAATTTTGAAAAAATTATCATAATTTTGAAATGTAGAGACACTTTAGGTTCTTTCTTTAATAAGCGCATATTTGATGCTTTTCCTAAAAGTGTTTTCAAGGTCTGAAACATTTTTAAACAGCTAGAAGCACTTTTAAATGCTTTTCAAAAAGAGTAATTTCAAACGGGCGCTTAAGGTCGATTGGAAAATGTTGTTCACTTACATGAACTATATTAATTTCAATTCTCTTTTTGATAGGGAAATAGTATTTCCTTACCAATCGTATGACATTTGTTTCCAAATCGACGTTTCATCTTTACTAAATAAGAAGTAGACATTTTAGGTTCACTATCACTACCAAAGCCTAATATATATGGAAGCTAAAAAATTCATTAAGTGATTTTCATCCGCGAAAGTCTTATTGAATAAGCCAGATTGGTCTTTAAATAAATTACACATAACAAAAGCTAATTTAGCCAAGGGTCTGGATACTCACAAGATTTGGTGGATGTAATATGCCGATCAGCAGGTTCTGTTTTCCTCTTTCTTATCCTTAACATCATCTTGTATCTGGTCATGTCAATCACCAGTTATAGGAGGTGTTCCATCACTAACCCTCAATCATATAACAGTAACTTCATCAACCTGCATCACGTCGAGGTTAACAACAACTTTTAGACGGTCTCTTACCAACATAGTAATCAACATTAAGGGAATATGGATATCATAAACATCCAATAACATTTATTTTAAATAAAGTTTCCTTCAAATGGACCTTGTTAATACCCTTAGTTACCTTTATCCAATATCCAAACTTGTTGTTGTTTGTCAATTTTGAGATTATGGATCCATCATGATTTTAACTTCAATTTAATGCAACAGGTACTAAGATTCTACAAACAACAAAAAACTCTCAAAGATTCTCATATTTAAAATACATCCAGGAATCAGATTGTCTTTGCAACAAATATAGGGTAATTATATCTTAGGGGATTAGTGGTGTAAAAATTGATTCTCGGTCTCACGATACAGGGCTCAACGCTGAAAACAAAAGCTCATTATTAAACAAAGAAAATGGTCTAGAAGTTATAAATAATCATTTATTTCACTCCTAAGTTACCGAAAGACCCTAAGGATACAAACCCACAGAGAGATATTTACTAGATCTGTCGCATTTACAGTTGATACCTTTTCCTTTATGTAGCAATAAATTGAATCCTTTCATATATCGAGTCATATAGTCTCGAGAATCGTAGAAATCGTCACTGGTCTCAAACATAATGAGAAAATCACAAGCTTATAATAGCCAGATAGATCTCATGTACAGATCTCACCAAGATAAACTTTGTTTTCGTGGCAGATCCAATAAGAGTCGATGTAGAGAAGATTAAAGGGTCGTCTTCAATCTCTCCTAGTACGAGTACAAGAGTCTCAAGCGATTTATCCTGCACATAGAAAAAAATTAATTGCAATTAAAAGTCGGTGGTCACCACCATGACAAGGATAGTAAGATATGTTACCATGTATGGACAAGAGGATAGCGAACAAAGGTCTATATAGAGATAGGTGCTAGAAAAATAGGCAAGTCAGTAATCAATCTGACCAGAAGTAGTATAGATCTAGGAAAGTAAAGTAGCCAAGGATGGGAAAACTAGGGTTTTTTGCAGAGGAAAGAGTAAGTGGTAGAGTTAAAAAGAATTTAGAAAGAGGGATGGAGATAGATAAGTAAGGTAGTGGAAAGCACACCGAAACAAGGAGTAAATATGTGATATACATGGCAAAGTCTGAAAGGAGCATAAAAGAGGTGCATTGAAAGTAGTGGTTGAGAAAAATAATAGAAGAATAATCTAGAAATAATGGAGGCAGAAAATAAATAAAATAAAAGTTTATGAAAAAATTGCAAATAATGAAAGACAATTTTTCTTGTAAAAAAATGCTTGACAATATAGAGAAAAAAGAGAGAACTAAACTAAGAAGAGGCCCCTATATGTAATATCTTTTAGAGGTGAATATCAAGAGGTTTTGTGCAATGATACAATGTATCTACGTGTCACTATTATAATAGGAAAAAGACATTAGGCCCTTCTCACCCATTTTTGTATTAGGACACGTGGGTCTCCTAGTTATTTATTTTCTCTTTGCAAGTTCTTCTATTTATTTTTCATTAAGAACTAATTAGTTGTAAAGTTATTTCTAATATAGATTTTTCCACTATATTAGACATATTCTTTATAATAACGTTTTATATTTTACTATTTTAGTAAAATAATATATTTTTATGATAAAAAATGGTGCATAAAATATATATTATTTAATAAAGTAGTTTATCATTAAAAATATTATATCACAAGTAATCTTGCATATACAAATAAAGGTGGAACCCCACCTTGAGGGTCTCGTACGCCTATATCTTTGGCAATGTATAAGAGATTAATCGACAGTGTTCTAAAAATCGGCCTAGGCGGCGTCTAGGCGCTAGAAGGTAGCGTAACTTCTAGAAATTGCCTAGGCGGCCTCCAGGCGGTCCAAGAAGGTCTTAGGCGGGTTTAGGCGGCGCCTAGGCGGTCTGGAGCTAAAAAATATTTTTAAAAAATCTATTTTATAATATAAAAAATTTAAAAAAATATTTAACATGAAAAATTAAAAATTATATAAACCCAAAAAAATATTTAAATAAATATCAAAACCACCTAGCAAGAAATCGCTTAGGCTCTGCCTAGACGCCCGTCTAGTCTCCTAGGCGCTCGAAGTTGGTCGACCGCCCGCCTATCGTCTAACGCTTTTTAGATCACTGTTAATCGCAAGATGTTACTCAATACGGCAGGGTCCATAATATGTCGACATAGATCTCACTATATAAGGGATTTGTCTCCCAGAAGATTCGAATCCCACCCTGCAAGATAAACAATATAATTGATACTATTGGTTTTCGCCGATGGGTATGACCTGGGGGCTTTGCATACATATATAGTTTTTATATGAAGTAGCCAAAGATCTATGTTCACTACTCGTACTTGATAAAATAGTGGATAACTCATATTGTTCAAACATTATAATTAGTGTATTTGATGATAATTAATCATATGGTTAAACTTATTGACTATCTAATCTATGGCCGGTCTTGGGAGGAGGCAAAGGAGGCCACCGCCTTGGGCCCTCTCCCAATCCTTATAATTTTTGGGCCTCTTAATTTTTTTTATATATAAGCAGGTTTTTTTTAAGATAACCCAAAATCTTCTACTATTTTTTATATATATATTTGTCCGAGATATCACAATTTTTACAAGTTATATATTTTTTCTTTTTAAAATTATTTTTTAATTAATGATGGTATTATTTTATTAAAATTTTATCTATTGAAGTATATTTATTCAATTATTCATTATATTTTTTAAATAATTAAATTTATGGTTGAAAAAATTGGTATGCAATTAGATTTGTTTTATGTAAATTGTAATTTTTTTAGGGGCCTAATTTTTAAAGTTCGCCTTAGACCCCGAAAATGTCAAGATCGGCCCTGATATAATCAATATTGTAGTCTTTGAGTTATTTTAGCTTAATTATCATTGTCATAAGTCATCGAGGCTGAAGACCCAAAAGGAGATCAAGAGATAATTTTGTCAAAGCCCATAAAGTAGTAAGCTTTCGATTCTAAACTAGTCATAAAGCGGGGAAAACAATAATAATATTGAAACATATTGTGTGATACATTGATGGGAACCTCTAAAGCAGTAAGACTGTCAAAGTTCTACTAATATAACAACATGAAAGGCTCTAATACGATATATAAAGAGAAAAAGTCACTAATATGTTGAGATTAGTGGATCTTACTTAGAATTTGTCGTAGCATAAAAGGTTGGATCTTAAAGTTCAAAGTTTTACAACATAATTCCTAGAGTCAGGTTAGAGTCTTCATAGAAGAACTCATATATCTCACGAGGAAAATACCAAATACTCATCATGGCTATTAAAGTCATAAAGGGTTGACAAATTGGGTAAGCCAGTAATTTGTAAATATCTTTAAGAAACACGTTCGTCAAAATATGTCAGGAGACGGTGAGAGTCTTTCATCAAAGAATACACGCCGATAAGTAGAAAAATGCTAAAAGATGGGTTTGGTTACTAAAAACACAAATAACCGTTCATTGAAAGAACGACCAATGCCTAAAAGTCTTAGGAAATACTTTAGAACAAGCTTAGATTTCCTTTGTTTTAGACATTTATTTAAAACAATTGTAGATACGTAACAACACACAGATTTCCTGAAAAGAGATAACTAAGACTGCTTTGAGGCAAAATTGATGAAAGATCAAATAATAAACAATTATTATGAATTGAATGATATTGATATGAAAGTTTTGAAAGAAATTATAAATACATTGGATAAGCAATATGATCCTAACAACTTCATAACTCTAAAGGGACCACACTCGAGGATATATATGTACATGGAATAGTCATAGAAAATGACATATCATGAATGTTATTAAAATAGAATTAATGATCTCCAATAAACGGAGGATATGGTGAAGGACTGATCTTCCTGAGATCAATATTACTCATTATATTAAACATCTTTGAGTCATATAGACACTTGGAACCCTCTTTAGATCTCATTGGATGAGACTGGATATAAATGAACTTGCATTTTTCTCTAAACAGTATCTCTTATATTCAAGAAATACTTAGGTTGAGTCATGGTTAGACATTAATAGCTCGTGGACCAAATTGATACCGCATATTCATATATGATTCCATAATGCGTGACTGGATTATCAATCTATGTTATTTGTACAGTGTTGTGGAAATTATTTAAGTATTATCAATTGGAATTCAAATCCCTGCTTAATATGTGGGGTTTCCCTTACGTTACGATGTTAATTCTTGCAGGAGGTGTAATAGATTATAAATCCCTGAGAGGATGGTCGTCTGTATACACTAGAGACATATTTGCAAACAAGTTAATCAGTTAGGTACGGTGGTAGATTGTTTTTTCTTTTGGGGGTTAGGTAAACGGTTGTATTAATAGAAAATTAACTATACACTATACAAAGGAGCTACCTACCTAGTCCCGAAGGCTTAAAGTAGCAACAAAGAATCTAAATACAACTAACTCATACTAGTACAGGCTAATTTCCCACTATCATCCATAAAGACATGATTAGGCAACAATGAATATAAAAGTGAAAAAATACATCACTTAACTTCCTTGGTCGGTGGTATATTTTTAGTAATACTTCAGTTATTCATATTCGGGCCTTAATTAATCTATTGAGTTACAGATATATAAATAGTCTAGTCCCAAAAATTATTTATCATTTTGGTCTATATTTAAGATGATATGATGCATCGGATACTAATTTATACTAAAATGGTGTAGCATATTTAGAATAAAGATGAAAGTTATAGAGGCACATTGAGATTATGATTTCAAATACTAAATCCATATTGTCATAAACTCTTATAAATATAGAAGCATGGGTCACTATTGTAGTCAACTTCGAGTTTATTTAAGTCATAATACTTTACAAATTTAAGAGATCTATTAAACTATGTAGAATAAAAAGTTCTCTCTAACATAAACTACAAAACAAAATTTGGAAAAATATAGTCATCAAGTTGGAAAAGAACAATGTTGAACACGAAAGTGTCCCACCACCACCACGATTTGACCAAACCACCCACTTCCATAGCAGACTCAACTGAACCTTCCACTTCCCATAGTATGTCCCATTTTTATGCGTAATTTTATGTGCATCATTCCCTGTTTGCGCATGGTCGTTTTTGCCATAAACGGATCCTAAAGATGTCTGAATTTTATTTAGTAATTTGTTGTATTATTTATAATTGTTATAAAATTTTATTTTGGTTTAGAATTGTCTCTAAAAAGTCTCAAGAGCATCAACATACTACTTCAATTATATTTTATTTCTTATTTTTCAATCAAATTGTATGCATTTTTAATATTAATTTTAGATTACGAGTATGTTGTTAAAAAAATCCAGTAATGTTATAATTATTCGCATATTAAATTTTTATAATGAAGTGATTTTGGTCAACTGACTGTTTGAATTTTGAATTTGAATTTTGAATTTTGAATTTGGAATTTTGAATTTTGAATTTTGAATTTTAAATTTTGAATTTCGAATTTTGAATTTTGAATGTTTAAAGCAAAATAAAAACAAAACAAATTAATTTCTCACTCTTCAAAGATCTTCAATGCACAAAAAAAATGATATATGAATCTCACCAGTAATATAAGATAAAAGAGAACCAAAAATGTAGGCCCCACCATCTACAAAAATTAAATAAAAATGAGAATTAAAATCATTTTATGGGGGCCATGAAGTCAGTTTGAATTCAATTAACCTAATAAATAATGTAAGGACCGATAAAATATAGCCAACTGAATCCCCCATTGAGGAAATAAAAATGAAAAGTGTTTAACTGGATTATTTGGTTTATCTAAATTATCTGAGCCCAACCCCATGAATGGTGTTATAACTCGAGACACTATATAAAGGATATTTTAGTAAAGAAGGATGCAACCATTACACTTTTTAAACTATTTGATAATCAAAGTGAACATTTATTTAAGATAGAGAGAGTAACATTAAAAAAAAAGTTGCTTTAACTACTACTTGTAAAGGATATTTAAAGGGATACATATAAAAGTTCATATTATATCAGTATTTTATCTTGTTGGTGCTATTGAAGGTCTAAATGTTATCCATACAAAGGATTTATCTTGTAGTTGAGGTAAAATAACAAAAATATTTTAGCAATTAGAATGAGTTTGTTGTTCATTTCTCTATGTTTGTTTTCTTTCCATGTGTTAATATATAATATTAACTAAGTAATGACTATAGTAACCTTTTCTATATCGTATTTTTAACACATCTTTAATCATGTTTTTATTGTCCTTATACGTACGCTTAGATGGTCTAGTGATTATTACTCTTCTCTCTCTCTCTCTCTCTCTCTCTCTCTCTCTCTCTCTCTCTCTCTCTCTCTCTCTCTCTCTCTCTCTCTCTCAGTAATGGTGATATCTATAAAATCTCTTAATAATTATACATATAGAGTAAATACACTCAAACCCCCTATATTATGACGTGATTGTCAACTTACCTCCTAAAATGTACAACGAGTCATTTTACTCCCATACAAAAAAATACCTGAATACACCCAATCGACAGATTTCATTGAGAATACGTGAAATTATTATTAAATGATTTTTTAAACGTTTTTTTACTTTAAATTATTATTTTTACCCATAAGTTTGAAAAAAAAATCAAAATTACCCCCTCCCCCCAAATTTTTGTAAACACCTCACACCTATCTCCAACTAACTCATAAGTTTGAATAAAAAACATTATTGACCCCCAATTTTTTTATTTTTTTCAAACACCTCCCCACCTACATTAATTAACCCCATAAACTTCAAAAAGGTACAAAAAGCATTTATAACTTTAAACTTTTTATTTCAACTACCTCCCCATCTATCACCACCACCACGAACATTATCATAAACTTTACAACTTCAACACTTGAAATTCAACAGTTCGGCTACAACAAAGAAATTCAAAAAATACAGTCTAGAGTAAATTGCACTTTACTACTTCTACCTCAAAGCTAAAAATGCAGTTAAGAGCAAATTGCTCACTCAACAATTTGGAAGATAAGAGCAAATTTATCACTCGATAATTTGGCAATTATATCAAATAAATATAAAGAAAAAATTCAAAAAAATGTAGTTAAGAGAAATTTACTCAAATCTTAGCAACATCGATATGGAAAAAGCAATACTGAACATAAGATGAAGGTTATGATATTTGATGGATTAGATCATGATTCATCGCATCTGAATTCGCTAAATGGATTATCAGCAACAAGTATTTTTATGGGAATGTTGTCGGTTTTATAAAGAGGATAAAGACGATGACCAATTGTGCTTTCTTGGTACAAGGTGTAGTTATTTATTTAATTTGGGTTGTATGGATTTGGATTAAATTACTAAGATGTTTCAATGGGAAGTAAATAAGTGTTTGATGCATAAAACAAAGGTTACAAACTTTTTGGGCTACTTTAATGGGATGCGACAAGGAAGGGAATAAGCTTTAAGCTAGATCTTAAAAATTGAAAGTTGAAAAGGAGATGGTGCAATAATAATGACTCTGAGGGATCCCTTTGGGATGATTAAAAAATTTAAATGGTCAAATTTGGGTTATTTTTGTATAAAGCAAAAATTATATAAATTAAGATTAATATTATTAAGGATAATAACTCAGTTAGGTATCGAAACTATCCCTAAGATGTTAAAGGAAGTTATATGAGTTTTCTACATGGCTTTGTCAAGGTGATTCGGCACCTTTGACACCCAAATAGTTTAAACCCCATGTGTCTAAATTTCTTCCTTGTTGTGTATGTTTGTTTGAAACGATATTATCGTCTAGTGTACTAGAGGGTTGGTCTAAACATCCCCAATCTAATGAATGGTTTGATATTGAACCAGAAGGAAAGTTTTGTTGGTCTGGTGGTATTATCGTTTTCTGGAAACGTTTTGTCAACCTGGACATAGTAACGGCTAGTTATCATCTTGTAACCTATCATATTTAAGAAAACGATATTATTTGTCCGTACATTTTGCCCATTTATGCTTATACTAACTTAAATGATAGAAAGAAAGTTTGGGTTAAGATTTATGATTGGAGTAAGACTCATAGTGAACTATGGTTCATGATTGGTGACTTAAATGGAGTTACTAGATCATCATAGAAAATGGAATCAATGATGTTCACAATTATAGAATTGAAGTGTTTAACGATTGTATCAATCATAATTATATTTTCAGTTTGTCTCCTAAAGGTTATTATTATATGTGGTCAAATAGACACTTGGTAGAAATCCATGTTAATGAACGTCTTCATATAGTGTTTTGCAGTAGGAAATGGATGCTTAGATTTTCTAAATTATGTCTTAAAGTATTACCGAAAGTTGGGTTGGATCATTCTCCTTTGATTGTTTATCGGGACAAGGAAAAGCCTAATGTCAATGAACATTTTAGGTTTGAATAGTTTGGTGTGACGGTAGTACATGTAAAGGTTAATTGACTATTTTTGGATGAACATGACCCAATTTTGATTGTTAAGAGTATAATTATTAGGAAGAACGTTGTGCGTATGGTTTTAGATCCATGGCGTACAAGGAAATTTTAAAAATGTTGAGTAGAAATTATCAAGTTGGAGAAAAAGCATATTGAGTTACAAAATGAAAAATAAACGAAATAAAATCATACACGGATTTAGCAGATCGTTAAGGATTTGGATCTTCTTTGGACCAGAGAAGAGAAATAGCGGGCTTATAGAGCAAGAATTAAGTGGTTGGACAAGTGTGATAAAATACTAAGTTATATCATGCAACCACGATTATTCGACATTGTGGGAATAAGATATTTCGTCTGAAAGATACTCAAGGTATCTGTCATGATCAAATATCAAGGCGATTTCTCAAAAGTACTATAAAGTTCGTTTTAAAGAGTGTAGTTTTACTAGTTGTAATGATGCGACGAATGTGGTGCCTGATGTCTCCCATTTTGTTCTAATTATATGCCTTCAAGAGACATCATTTTAGATGATTAATTTACTTATTTAGTAGACTTTTAAGCTTATTTGGTTATATTGCGATTTCTTCCCTTGGATTTATATTATTTTCATTTTAGAGCTTTTGCGCGTTAAATTGTTTGTTTTTAGTGTAAAGTTCTTAGTTACATGGACTTGATGGAGCACCAAGACAAGGAGAAGAAACAGGAATTAAAGTCTTAGATTGAGCGTAAAAGTCAAAGGCGAGAAAAGTTTATTCGAAGAATTTATGAGATGGGAATGAAATCTGAAATGCTGTCACAAATCACTGTTTTTGAGCGTCTTATCCACTGATTCAGCCTTGGATCATAAAATAAGGATTGTGTATCTTTGGGTCAGGAAGATTTAGCAAGTTGAACGGAGTGATTTCGAGTCCAGTGCAAAAATTGTACCTGTTTTAGTAACAGCTACACACCAGTTACGGGATTTCAATAAGGATTGAGCTTTTATTTCATTTAACCTATTTCCTCTTTAGAGTAAAGCCTAATCCGTTTTTCCCACTATATATAAGCCTTAGAGTACAATTTTTAACATACAACTCAATCACACAAGTCAGAAACGCCAGAGAGAAAGTTAGAAGCAAGGAAAAAGAGAAAGCTAAGAGCTAGAGAAAGTTATCTTCTCCAAATCACAGCCAAACCCAATCCTTAATTAGGTTCTATCTTTTATTTCTGTAATCATACATGAGTTTATTTAATTTAATTTCTTTATTTTTTCTTTCCGTTATAAGCTAATTTCTCTTTATACTTGAGAATCGCATATTGGGTTGAACCCAAACTTGATTAATTTATGTTTTTCTGATTTGGGATTTAAGTATTTAAATTAAATTCTCTATTTTGTGTTGGCTTTATTTCATTTTTGAATTATTATCTTTGGAGTCATGAACTAAGGGTAATTTTTAGTATCTAGGCTATTCACTATAGTGGCGTAGTGATCACCTTGACGGGGGTTTTAGATACATACCTTGGTAATTGCCATTGATATTCGCCAATGACCTTGATAGACTTGACTAACCAATAGCCAATGAGGTAAAGAACTTGAACCATCTGAAAGTAGTTGTAATCATCCTGACGGAGTTTATAATACCGTAGGAGAGCTCCTAAGTCCACCTTGACGGGGGTTAGGAGACTTTAGAATCCCGACTAGCACAAATATAGCGATTCATCCCTTAACAGAAACATTAATTAAGAAGGTTTAGGTAAAACCCTTGCGTGACTCAAGTACTACTTCTTCTCTTGCGTCTAGCCTACTTATTTGCATTATTTTCATTTCTAGTAAATTAATTTAGTCTTTAATTTATTTGCGTCTTAGTCTTTAGAATATCAAAAAAAAATTATCATTTATTTTTCCGCACTTGCAATTAATTCACTATTTGATTCACATCTGAGTTGTACCTATTCCGTCTCTGCGAACGAATCCCAATTTATCGGTTTATTACTTGAACAACCGTACACTTGCGGTTTGTGAGTCCTCAACTTTAGCACATCGTTTTATATCACACAAGGACCCACCAGTGCCATTTAAGATTATGGAGTAGATGAGAGTTATTTTTACTCGTGGGGCAACCATTTGAGGAAATTAAGACGTTTGTTTTTAATATGTCAGGATAAATATCCCTGGATCCTGATGGCCTTCATGGGTTATTCTTCCAGAAAATTTTGGAATTCCAGTAGTTTGATGTATTTGCTCTCGTCAAGGAATTTTGGTCAATAATGCATCATTTAAGGGTATTAATCATACTCTTATACCTCTAATTCTAAAAGGTCAATGACAAGAAAAGTTGGTACAATTTTGGTCTATATCTTGTTATAATTTTGCTTATAAGATCATCTCAAAATTCTCAACGGTCTGGTTGCAGACGTTTAAAATTAAATTTTGGATCCTACACTAGAGACTTTCATTAAAGGAAGAACTAACCTGGACAACATCCTGGTTGGACATGAAATTTCTCATTTATTGAAGAAAAAAAGTCTAACAAACATTACACGACACTTAAGTTAGATATGTCAAAAGCGTATTACAAGTTAAATGGGATATACTTTTAGTGGTGCTCAAGAAGTTGGGCTTTCATGATCAATGGATCAACTGGGTCAGGATATGCATATCAACGATTACTTTCGACACTAAAGTAAATTGGGAGGTTATTCCCCTCGACCATACGTGTAGAAGTACAAGACAAGGTGACTCTCTCTCGTCATTCCTCTATTCTCTTATAACTAAAGGTCTTGTTGGTCTTATCAACATAGAGTCCATAGGTGGTAACATTACTAGTCTTAAGATTATGAGATAATGCCTTGCTCTTACTCAATTAATCTTTGTAAATGATTATTTTTTTCATATATCCACTATACAAGAGGAAATAAAAGCATTTCACAAAATTATTCAAACTTATTTTCAATACTCCGGTCAAATTATCAACTTTGGAAGTCTGAGTTTGTTTCTCGAAAGGTATGCAATCAAATGTTATTGAGAGTATGGTCGGTTTCCTTCAAGTTACTAAAGCAAATAATTTTGGGAAGATTCTTGGAATAAGGATGGCAACAGTTTGTTTTTTTCAAAAATATTAAAAACCATCACCTTAACCATTTATTTCATAAAAAAACATAGTCTAACGGTTTTAGACATCGGTTTTGCGGTTTTTAACCACTAGATTTTGATTTTCTTAAGTAGATTTACGATTTTTAACCATTGAAAAAGATAACTCGATAAATATATTAAAACTTTCTAAAATAAGACCACAAATATAAGAAAAATCTTCAAAGTATATACAAAATTGTGTTGGTCTTTGATAAAATTAGATATTTGTTATTTGGTTGGTTAAATTTATTGTTTATATATTGGTTTTAGAATTTGAATATTTTTTTACCAAAATTATTATGAATATGATAATAAACGGTTTCGGTTATTCGGTTTTATTTTTATCTAAAAATACAATTTAACGATTTTAACCATCGATTACACTTTTCAAAAACATAACTTAATGATTTTAGCCACAATTATATAATCAGGTTTCAATCAGATCGTTTCCACTGGTTCTGGGTTTTATCCGGAACCATTGTAATCCCTATATAGGAATGCCTTTGATTCTCTAAAGGTTCAGAGTTGTTATGCTTCAGTGCATTGTAAATAAGTTCCTAAACATGAATCTTGGTTGTAAACAACTTCTTCTTATGGATGGTAGGAAAGACGTGCTTATCAACGTAGTTCTTAAGGCAATTTTAAATTATGCAATGTAAATCGTGTTATTCCATGTCGTCTGCCAAGGAGTGTTAAAATAATCGGCACATAGAGAGAGCATTCTCTGCAGGTGTATGTGTCTTTCGTAAGTAATAAGTAAGTATATAAGATTGTTTTCCACGGGGACTATGAGGTTAATTACTATTGTGTTTTTATATACTGTTGAGGATTTAGTTGCGATTAAGAAAGTAAAATATATAAATATTTTTTTTAGTTTGAGAATAAAGTACTAAAGTGCGATAAAGGTGAACTAGTTGTAATTAAACTAAGATTAAAATTAAAATAACAAAGAGAATACGAGATGAGAAGTATATATTCAGTCTCACTAGTAATCCCCTATAGTGACGATTGATGATTCTAGTTATAAGGGAAATTTGGTAAGTTTCGCTAATCAGGATTCGAAATTCCTTCTAACTCTCTTCCGAGTAGCTTAGGGGTCTACCTGACACCGTTGTAGACCTCTTCTGAGTGAACTCTAAATAAATGCTCGGCCCTGATGGTAATTACCCTATACGATTATCTGGCTAGTCAATCCCGGCAGGAACACTAACGCACATCAGACATATATGAATTCTTTCTATGTTCCCGGCCCCCCTTGAGGATGTATCAAGGACACTAATGGGTTGCCTAATATTTGACTAGTATAAATATAACTAATAAAATCAATTCGTAAACAACATAAATTTATTACCCAATTCAATTAAATGCAAATAATCCCCAATAACATTAAAACCAATCAAGAATTAACTATGGCTCATACATAAATGCAATCCTAAATCTATGAGGGTTTTAGTTCATAATGAAAGCAATTAAATCAAAGGATAAATACTATGTCGGGATTCAATGTTCTTCCCAACTCCTTCCCACGTAGATTCAAACGTTATCTTACCATACGTCGGATGTAATTAAGTTCAAACTCTAATAAATACCTGGATAGTCAAGACCTGTCGTCTCACTAACCATATATGTACACTATGTCATAACCAAACCCCCTTTTGGACCCTAATTCTATCACCATGACTACACAATAGTGATCAAGATATGGATAGAAATTAAGCACAAGATATATAGTAACAAAAGTTAACATCAATTTATTTAAATAAAATATCCCAGGATCCAATTGCATCAAATTAGTACTCTAGGTTCCTACGTAAGCAATTATCAAGCAATTAAAAGTTTAGTTCATACTCAAATGTAATAATACAAGAGTCACGTTCTCTACAAAAAACTAATAAAGTTAGAGCTAAGAATTACTAAAATCGGAGGTGGAATGGTCCAGCAATGGTGAAATTCCTTGTTATCTTCTTCCTTCCTCTTCTCCCTGACGTTTCTTCTATTCTCCAGTGACTAATGTCGGCTTGAAAAATGTTTCAAGACTTGTTTCTAATGTTTTTTGCTAGTATATATAAGTCTAAAACGTTTTATGGGTTGTGGGCCTCCTTTAAGTGACCTAGCCCACCCCAAAAACGTTTTACTAAAAAGAATATAGTTTAAACCACGACAACGACTTTTAGCATAACTTCTTCATTCTAGCTCTGAATCACAGACCTTCAAACCTCACGCGATATTGACTTCAAATACTATCTAGATATGAAAGGGATCCTCCATAATTATTGTCAATCTCGCGTGTCACCTCAAACAATCCACTTTCCAAATCTCTAGCACAAGATTTCACTTTGTAAAAGTGGTTGAATCTTCCTTTTGCGCCATGATTAGGGGGTGATCTGTTTTCTTCACTTCTTATAATCATCTCAAGGTGTTATAGCTTCCAAGTACCAAAGAGATACACAAATGACACACAATTACGCGCAAAAGCTATAGAAATAGCATAAACACCAAACCTTGACAACATCAGACAACAAAGTGTAAAATATCAGACATTAGGGAATAATCACTCACTTTGGCACATTAAACCCCCAAAAGTATGTCTCTTTAATGGATTAATTCGTCACAAAAATGAGACATCAAGCGCCAAAAAACTTGTTGTCCCTTGAGTGTGATAAATAAATCGACACCCGAGGGAGAACTCTCCACATGTGTACGGGTCGTTGGAAAGTAATAAGTAAGAATATAAGATTGTTCTCTACAACTATTATGAGGTTAATTACTATAATGTTCTATGTATAGAGGGGTTTAGTTGTAGATGACTAAAATAAAAGGATATAAATATCTGTTTTGGTTTGAGAACAAGGTTCTAAAGTGCAGCAAAGGTAAACTAATTATGATTAAACTAAGATTAAAATGTAAATAATGAAGAGAATATGAGATGAGATATATAGCTTGAGTCTTGCTAGTAATCCTCTATAGTGGTGATTGGTGATTCTAGTTATAAGGGATAATCTGTAAGTTACGTTAATCAAGATTCAAACTTCTTTTTATCCTTTCCAAGTAGCTTAAGTGGCTACCTAACATCACTAGAGACATCTTCTACGTGAAATCTAATTGAGTGTTCCGCGCTAATGTTAATTACCTTACGTGATTATCTGGATAGTCATTCCCGTCAAGGACAATAACACACACCAGACGTATATGAAGAACACTACTGAGTTGTCTAATATTTGATGAGGATAAAGAAAACTAATAGAATAAAATTATAAACAACATAAATCATTACCTAATATAATTGAATGCAAATAGTCCTAAATAACATTATAACCAATAAAGAATCAACTATGGCCAGTGGTGAATCCAGAAACTTAAATAAGGGTAGGCTTGAATATAAGGGGGTTCGGGGGTAACGCCCCCGATTTTTTTTGGGTATTTAATAAAAAAACATGAAATAAATGAATATATAGATTAGATAAAATCATATAAAGATAAAAAAAATTACAATTGTACTCTACGAGTTTTCATTTTTTGAAAAATATCCATCATAGTGGTATTCTCAATTAAAGCGAATGAATCAATTAATTCCTTTATGATAAAACAGATTAAATTAATCAATTAAGAAATAATTTTAATGATATAAATACATATATATCTACTAATTAATATTTATTATTTTAAAAAAAATTGTACAAAATACTTGATAAAAAAATTAACAATATATTGAAAAAATTAACAAAATTTTAAAAAAATACCTAATAACAGATGATAAATTGTAAAATACTAGTTGTACTTTTGATTTGTGTAAAAATTGTATTGAGTGTAAAATAAGTTACTAAGGTTAAAATATATAATTAAAATTAAATGGGCTAAAAACCTAAAATAATCAAAAGGACTATTTTTTTTTAAAGAATTTGAGGATGGGCTTAAGCCCACCCCTTATTGTATATAGATCCGCCACTGACTATGGTTCATACATAAATTCAATCCTCAAGCTATAAGGGGTTTAGTTCATAATGAAAACAATAAAATAAAAGGATAAATGTATAAGAAGTACGTTTGAGATAAGAAAGGAATAAAATAGGTGGTAAAATGGTGGAATAGTGTTCCAGCTTCTTCACTCATCTTCTCCAAGCGTTCTCCTCTTCCCAAGCACTCTCCTCTTCTAAATTTCTTCAATGATGTGTATCCCGTTATAATTGATTTTTTCAGATACAATAAGGTCCAAAAACGTTTTAGAAGTTATGTGATACGTTTAAATGACCCAAGTCAACCAAAAATATTTTAAAGAGAGAGCGGACTAGTTTGAGCCACGGGAGCTGCAAAATGAATAACTAATTCATCTTAACTTCAAATCATGAACCGCCACCTCTCACTCTCTCCTTACTTCAAGTGATAACATGAAACCAAAGATATATCTCAAAATCTTAGTCTATTGCGCGTGGTGATTTGCCAGTAAATGCTCTAGCTTTACAAAAGTGACATTTAGTCCTTTAACACCTTGTCTTGGGTTTGAACTTGCTTTCTCAACTTTTTATCCTTGTCTCGGGGTCTTCTATCATCCAAGTACCTAAGAGCTTCACACTTAACAAACATTAAGCACACAAATAGCTCTAAAAATAATAAATATCCAAAATAGGATAAGAAATGAGAATATATCTGAATATAGGGAATAGTCCCTCAAATAAGTTCAAATAACCCCTAAAAATATGTATCGTAAAATGATTAATATATCACACTAGACGAGACATCATTGTCAAAGAATTTGTAAAGAAATTTCGGCGTTGATTGCAAAGTTTTGGTGGGGATCCTAGGAAAAAAATTGTATACATTAGCTTTCATGGGAGAAAATTAAGATTTTATAAAATGATTAGTGGTTTAGGGTTCTGGGATATGTTCAACATGTATCTAGACTTACTGGCTAATTAGCCATGAAAACCTGTATCTAAAACAAACATTTTGATTGCTAGAGTTATCAATGTCATTTATCATCCTCATGTGTACTTTTGGGAGGAAAGACTTAAAATTGACGCTTATTGGGATATGACTAGTGTTCTAAAAGGACAAGATGCAATTAAGAGTGATTATACTTATCTTATCAAATATGGAGAGGATATAAAAAATTGGGAAAATTCATGGTTACCGAAGGATATGTCGATTAATAAGCTGCGAGACTTTAACCTTAATAAGGTGGACTGACTCATGAATGAGTAAAGAGACGGTTCAAACATATAACTTCTTTTCAGATGGCTCCCTAATACAATTGCGGAATAGATTTCTCGCGTTAATATATATATTCTCACAGTCAAGGAGATGTGGTAATTTGGTTGTTCACGACTTCAGGGACTTATACTACTAAGCATGGGTATCAAGCGATTTCCAGTTCTAAGTCGCCAGACCATGCTAAAGATTCTTGTCAGGCTCTCCAATTGATTAGAACATTGTGGAAATGTATTTGGACTGCGAATATTTCAATTAAAAATATAGCTTTTGCATGGAAATATTGTAGGAACGTCGTTTCTACTACGAAGAATATGGTTAGTAAGAAGTGTGCCTCATCACCTGCTTGTGAAAATTATGGCAACAAGATAGAAATGTGGAACATATTATGCTTACGTTCCCCTTGCGTTTCTCCTTTTGGGCAAAGTCGGTATTCAAGTCAAAATTGATCTTCAAGAACAATTATATTTGGGGAATATATTTTTGTAAAGTCATATACACCTTTTCAGAATAGGGACGGAATAGGAAAATTGTTATAGTTCTTTTCTTAATTCTACATGTATATCAATACATGGCCGAATTCATACACACAAGTTGAATCCATCGATTATTATACGAAATTATCCATAGATTACATTAATTCAACATGGCTGAAATTAATTGTGTTATGAAATATTGTAGTAATATATATTACTACATAAAGTAGTGGAGAGATTTGTATAGTCATATATATCCTTTTGTTGTACCCACTTTATTCTTACATTTTTGTAAAATTAGTATGGTAATGGAAAGACTTGTATTGTCATGTATAAAGGGCATTTAATCACTTTCACAAGATACATGTTTTCAAGCTAAATAATATTTCTCTCCTTGACCTTATACTTTTTTAACATTTATCATCACGCGTCTTTGTTATATCGGTATAGTTTTGAAATCTCTCACACCCTTATATCCATGTCCGGTTAAGATTTGTTTTTTATTATTTAATGTGTTGATTTATAAAAATTCTATATTCTTATAGCTTGTCTAATAATTTTTATATAGGCATGATTGTATATAGTATACGAAGTAATAAGAAATTAGATGCATCAAAGTTTTATATGTATTGGAAATTAACTAATTGTTATCACCATCACACATTTATAAGGGTATAACATGTGGTGAATTTATTTTTATGTAAGAATTGATAAAATATACATTCTCTCTAAAAAATATCTTTTTCTTTTAACCTCCTCTCCAAACATTTTATTCTCCAAATCTCTTTTGCATAGTTTTTTCTTCAAAACCTCCATTATCACAAAATTGTGATATTCAAAAAACTCTTTTCTTGGTTTCGAATTTAGATATTGGTCATAGATCAGTCCATATCAAACTATATCTTAAATTTTGTCCGACTTGGTTTTGGTATGGACTCATATATGCGGTCCCTGTTATTTTTATTTTGTCGTGTTTAGGTGGTTGGAAAGTGTCGGAGGTGCTTTCTCTAAAAGTTGGTATTGTATGTGTTTATTTTCAGTACTTGAGTTATCCATGACCATAACCCACTTAAATGTTGGAATCTTGGAGGAATTATTGTATTTTTCACTCCTGCGGGTCATGGTTGTTGTTTAACAGTTATGATTATGATCCTTCGCTTGATTCTGAAATTTTTAATCTCTATTAAATTCTCAACGTTGGCGGACTCGAATGCATGGTTATGTCTTTTCTTTTTGTTCTTAGAATGTATGGTTACATTACTTGGATACTTAGATTAGTACTCCGTTTTGTTAAAATTTATGTATCATTGTTGTTAATGATTTGTCTCGTTATGTTTTTTTTTAACTCTGTTATTTTTTTTCTCGCAATCTTTGATATTATGAATAAAATGAATTTTCGTAAAATAAAAAGAATTGATAAGATATATATGCATGATATCTTGACATGTGTAATATACATGTGCATGTGGCAACTTATACTTGCTTTACAATTATGATATGTTCAAAACTTTCTTTCATGCTTACCTATGTTATAGTTGTTATGTGATAGACTTTGTAGAATAGAAAACATACGTACTCCATGCGAAAAAGAATTAGAAAATAACAACCAGAAGGTTTGCGGAAAAAAATTGTCGTACTTACAAAAAAAAATTTACTTCAAGATTAAGACCTAAGTATTCTTCATATATATTTATATTTTTGTGGTTCAAAGAAGAAGAGACAAGCAATGGTATTTATACTTTTGTTTGTGATTTTTCCAAAAACCCACAACACTTGAATTTGTATGGGATTAAAGGTTAACAAGTAAAATTGATAGTTGGTCTAGTGGTTAGATTACTCCGCAGAGGCTAAGAGTGCATGAGATCGAATTTTATTGGAATCAAAATGATTCCGAATCCAAATTGGCTCTCATATGTATTAAAAAAAGGTTAACAAGTGAGTTTATATAAAATTATGTTGTATAAATTTTCGATTAATATTACATGAAAAGATTATTATGGATAAATATATATTTGAGAGAATGTTCTATATATTCATAGAACTTATGTGTTCCTAAAGTAACAATACTGTAAGTGGAAATTTTAAGAAATGTCTTCATGTAAGCGAGCAAAATAATAAAGTATTGATGTAAAATCACAATTTACGTTCCATTACATAAGTATCATTCCCTAGAGTGAATGGAACTGAATTTTATGAAAAGAATGAAATAATTTTCTATATCTATACAAAATCTTGATGGTGGCAAGAATCAAGTGGTTTATATATTATATTTCCTGGCAAAAACCCATTCTATGAAATGAATGGAACTGCTTTTTCTAAAAATAATGCAATGTCATCTAATAGGCCTAGAATTGACACCCACGTGGTCCGAACTCTAGTCGAGGTTAAGGTTTTTGAAAAATCAACCAGTGATTCATTAGTTGTCTGAAAACTACTAAGTAATATATTCCTCACCACCATATAAGTGAAATACAAAGAAGTATTATGAAAATAAAAAGTAATAGAAATTAAGTCATCACAAAATTATAAACACTGATATTAACTATTAAATGGAACTATATATTGGTCGTGTATCAGCCGCATGCTAAACTATATGGTTGATCTAAGATTCTAAGTAGAAGTTCTAGATGCCTAAAATTTATGTTACCTTGTGGTACAAAATTGACATAATTGGTGCATTATGTTATAGTATATCCAGAACACTTTACTAAATTTAAAGAATTCACTGAGAAGAATATCATCTATAAATCACAAGTGTCCGTAAGAATGTATATTTTTGGAAAAACTACCGTGGAGGTTCCAGAAATAATTGATGAACCAATCAAGCCAAGCTCGAAAGAGTCAGACTTCAGACTTCTACTAAAAAAATCCATCAAGAGCAGTTCGTGAGTTAGTTACTAACAAAGGAGAGAAAGAGGTAGAAACCTCAGCTGAGAAGAAAGAAGAAGTGGTTGCACCTGAAGTGCAAGAAATAAGAAGAGAAAAAGGTGGAGTCGCCACCGAGTGATATCGAGCTCAAGGCATTTGCCGAGGAGTACAATGAAGAGAAAATCAACGCCTAAGTGCTTGAGATTAAGGATAAAGGGATTACACCGCAACAAGTTAGCATGCAAGTTATTTCTGAAGAAAGTGAAAATGTACAAGTCGAGATCAAGATTGTGGATCATACTGAGAGAGTCACAAAGAAAGTTGAAAAGAAGCTACCATATAAGCTACGAGATCTTAAAGTTTTCAACCCCCCTATCCAAATTGATGGTAAGCTCAAAGTCAAGGCGAAGTGTGATGTGGGTTCAAGTGTGAACCTTATTCCCAAGTAAGTGTTTGAGAAGCTTGGAATCAAGAAGGTAAATAAGGCTTCCACAAATTTACAATTTGCAAATAACTCAATAGCAAATACATGGGAATTCATAGAGGACGTTCTTGTCCAAGATGGTAATTTCTCATCCTCATTAACTTTTATATACTTGATCATGAAGCATATAAGAAGGTTCCAAATATAATTCAAAGGCCGTCCTTGGCCACAAGTCACAACATCATAAACTTCAAAGAAGGAACAGTGACCCTCCGTGCAAACAACGTATCTGAGACATTCTTTGTCGTGAATAACAAGCCAAACAAGGTATCATCTACAGTCCCAGTCATTCATATTTTGACCAAAGAGGTCAAAGAGAATGTCCATAGGTAACATGTGGAGAGTAGAGCTCAAGGTGAGTTTGGGGTAGGCAATGAAGTTGCATGGAAGGCCCTCAAACCATAGAATAGGCCACGAGGTTTTAAGAATGTGTGGACGGGATCGTTTGTCGTTACACGAGTTGTTTCGTCAAAAGTGATTGAAATATGACCCAAGAGAGGTCGCAAGCTCTGAATGGTTAACGTTCATAGCCTCACCAGCAGCTGGGGAGGCTACATACTAAGAAAGTAGAGGAGGTATCATGTCAAATTTTAAACAACGTAAAACAAAAGTGCTTTACAGGAGACAACCCGCAATTTTTTTCATGTTTTTATGTTTTAGTTTTCGTTTAGATTAGTGGTTATTATTAAATATTGCAGTAATAAGGAAGGTAGAAGTGTTTATGATGTGTAGGTAACATAGTAGTGAGAAAGATCGCAAAAATCCAAAGTCACAAGCAGCAAACTGACATACCTGTCCCACGACCGGCAATACCGAACCACCTCAAGGAGTCGCGGCAGTCCACGCCATGATCAAAGTCAAAAGGTTGAAAATTATGACAGGCAAGCCGGCCATATGAGTGGCTAGTCGGTCCCATATCGTGTCAACATTCGCGATAAAGAGTCGTGATGGTTGCAAGTCCAAAAGTCAACATTATGCGACCGACATACATGTTCCACGACCTGCATACCTGTGCAACAAAGCGTGTCGACAACCGCGACAAACCGTGTCACAGACCAACAAGGAAAAGCAAGACTGGAATACCAGCCCCACAAGCGGCATAGCTGGCGCGGTCATGACAGGTCAAGATAAAAGAGGTTCATTCACATTATAACTCACAAACCTTAAGCCTTCTTCTTCGCCAAGCCACCCAAACTCTATTAAAGTTTTACCAAACCTTCACCTCACATCAAAACAACACTGAGTCACCATAAATTTATAACCCAAATCCTTCCCTACATTCCTACAAACAAAATTACCCACCCAAATCATTCCAAAACACCTAGAATACAAGAATCAAAACCCAAAATTCCAAATCATTTTTTTAAATTTTTCTTAAACCCATATCACCCAAGTACGATTCTATCTTACCCACATAAAAAATCATCATCCTTACACCTTTCATAACCTAAATAAGTCTTTAACTTTCTATAATCAAAAGGTAGTTCAAGATGTTTAAAACTATGAGTTGGGGGTCAAAAGAAAAGAACGTAAACACTATCTAGTTAGGTAGATGAAGAAGGATCAAAGCAAGGTATTAGTTGAGATTAAGAAGAAAACAAGTGAGAAGTGTGCAAGTTCGGGAACAAAAAAAAAGAGTAATTTGAATCAAGCAAGTAGAGAGGAAGATGTTATGGTGAATTCAAAGCTTCAATCACTTGAAATTATCAAAGGGGATACACCACAACCTCTCCAAGTCAAGATTTCTACACCCGAGATGGGCGAGACTTCTAAGGCCTTATTAGCTATCACCAAATGCCCGGATTAACACCTACTCATGAGACAAAATTCGAAAAGAAAGTTGGAGAAGGAGAATACAAGAGATTTATAGAGATAGGTGAGAGATTGGGATGGACCATATTTATAATGAGGTGTTTGAGATTATGTATTGATATAGTTTATGAGTTCTATCTAGACCTCTTTAGCCGAGATAGTGAGGGTCGAGTTCCAGTTAGAGGAAAGTTAGTTCCTTTCACAGTTAAAGAGATTCAAAACCACTTCGAGTTCAAGAAATTGGTTGGACCGTGCAAATATCAAGAAGTGGTGGAAAAACATCAAAAATTTTGATTGGGATATTTTATATAAACATTAGTTGAGTCGTGAGTTAGTGCAAGAACACAAAGGAAAGTTGAAGAGCGTTGGACTTCAACCTGATTCGAAGATATGGCACAACTTTTTCACACCAAATGTTTGGAGAAACACTTGTACCTCAGAAGTAACTAAGAAATTCTCCCTCTTTTTGAATAGTGTTTTGAATATGTTGATAAAGAAGTAGAATGACCTCTCACATAAAAAAAAAAAAAGAGTCATAACTAACTTACAAAAAAATGACTGAAAAATATTATATAAATTGGACCAGCAATGCTGAATTTCTTATGTGATCATCTTGATATTTGATAGTTGGGTTATAAGGGATTCTAATTAAGAGCATAAAAATCTTAGTTTGAGTGAGAGAATTTATGAGAGTAACTCAAGTTCTAGGAAGATTTTTTGATGGCTAGTGAGAAGAGAGCCAAAGTTTCACTCTATATTATCCAAATATACGATTATACCATCCCTAAGCCAACATTACAACCTTAAAGACTTTCTGATTATTAACTGTGTGATCAAGGAGCAATTGAACCAATAGAAGGTAGTTAGATGGATCATTGGATACTAGTTAGGATCGATGGATACTCCATAGCCTCCATGTCAAACTAGTGAAAGACCTATCCTTCATGCATTGCAAAGCTAAGCTTCAACTTAAATCATGTTTATTGTTTGTATGATAAGTGTATGTAGATGATTTAGACTGTAAATATTATTACATGAAACTTTCCAAGTATTTGCTTGGTGATTATTCCTAATATTCTTATATCTTCTTCCCTTTATGCTTAACTTGACTTAGCCAATATACTATAGAGTCTCCCTTATGTTCTTATTTCCTATTGCCCCGGGACGACCCAATTTTGAGTTGGGGTCTTAATGTCTCCATATTTGTGATGAATTAATCTATTCATGAGACATCATATTAGGTGTATTATGCACTAAGATAAGTAGTTTTCCCTATTAATTGTTAGTTTCTCAATTCTTACATTGTTTTGGAGGTTTGTTACATTTGGAGCATTTCTAGAGTAATTTGTGTGTTAAATGTGAAACTCTTAGGTACAATCATGATTTAGATTCCAAATCAATGTTAAGGAGTTGTGTATAATTTATACTATGTCTTCTCTCTTGGGGTTAATTTGTTTAAATTCATTTTTATTTCTCACATCCCAAATGCAATAGAGGAAACTGAGGAAGCTAAGATTAGAAACAGATTCTTTTAAAGAGTTACCTACAAATTTGATCATGAACATACATCATTCCAAACAAATGTAGTGAAACTGCAGTTCACAAAAAGGTGATTCCTGCACTCCAAATCTTCACTACAAAAAGCACAATATTCATTAACTTCCAGCCTCATCTACTGAGCCTGTCCTTTGTACCCAACCTATCTTCACAAACCAATCAAGCACCAAATCTATGCCTTGGAATACTCCACTTGTGCCAAACCATACTATACCATTTTGTCTCCACATTAGAGCCCCTAAACTAAGTCATAATTTCAACTGTTTTAAAACCTTTTGCAACCCATTTTATAGTGTCTTTTTTATTGCTCTGATCATGGTCTTTAATACGCTCAAAGATTTCTCTGAGGCTATGGGGCAGTCTCCATTTCTTATTTATGTAATACTCAACAACTTTCCTGTTAATGTTATAATTTCTCATTGATATTACATTATTCTTGCTACAAATTTATTTAACACTTTCCTATTAATCCATTTATCATAAGCAGATAGGTACTCTTTCCATCTCCAAAAATATGCTATATATAGTCAAATGTAAGCAGAGCTCTCCAAGTCCATGGAAGTTTACAATCATAAACTATACTCCATATGCTCTTGTTCTTGAGCCAATTAGAATATACCCAACTAGACCAAATATTTGTCCTTGTTACCATACATTCTCCAAAAAGCTTTAAGGATAGCTTCCTGTTTTATGTGAAGTAGTCTAGGAATGCCTAAACCCCCATTATTTTTTCTTTGACACAAATTTTCACAAGAAACCTTAGCACCATGGTAATCAGTAGTATTGCCCTTCATAAGAATCTACTTAAAAGAGCTTCAATTTTATGCACATATCCCATAGGAAGAAAGAGTACATTACACCAAAATCTAGCTTTGCTTTGAAGCACACTCTTAATTAGATGAACTCTCCCTGCAAAGGTTAGAAACATATGCATCCAGCTCACCACACTTCCTACAATGTTCTGAATAAGTGTGTTACACATCAAGCTATTAGGTCCCTCAGTAATCAAAGGTGCACCAAGGTATTTAACAGGATGGCTTCCACTTTTGACATTAAGGATGTTACTGAGCTCTTCATGAAGGCCATTAACTCCACCTCCAATGTATAATTCACTCATTTCAGGACTTATTTTGAGCCCATAAAGTCTTGAAATAAGACCACTCCTTGCTTAAACCTGGTAGCTGAGTGTTTGTCCCCAGTGAAGAAAATCAAGCAAACATCTGCTAAGACAAGAATACTAAGCTCCATCCTAGCATAATTAGGGTGATAAGTGAAACTTTTATGATGTACAAAATTTCCAAGAATAGCCGTAAAACATTGCATACAAATTACAAACAAGTAAGGAGACAGGGGGTCACCCTATCTCAAGCCTCTTTCACCCTCAAAGAATCCACTAATATTACCATTGATGCATAAAGAGTACATATGAGTGGAGATACACATATTAATCCACTTTATAAATCTTTCATGAAACCCCATAACATGGAGCATTTTCAGAAGATAGATCTACTTAATTGTATCAAAAGCCTTTTGGAGATCAAGATTTAAAGTGCACCTAGCTGCAGTATCATTTCTATCATTGCATGCCACAACACTTTGTGCAACCAAAATGTTGTCAGTTATACTTCTACCTCCCACAAAAGCAACCTGGTATGTAGAAATTAGACCTTCAAGACATTTCTTCACCCTATTAGCAAAGATTTTAGATATGTCTTTATAGATAATTGGTGTCACCTAAGGCGTGATAAAATAATAGATAAAACAAGTGCAAAAATAAAAACCCTAGACTAAGCACGGATCTGCAAGTATACATGACGTATGCAAGTTTTACTGATAAATAAGATTCGTTCCTCAGAGACTACGAAAGTTAGGAAGAACTTATGCAAATTATCAAGTGCAGATATAAAAGCTAGAATAAATAATACGCAAGAATAACGAAAAGGCAAATAGATTATTATTTGGTTTTTAAATAATAAAATTAAACTAATAAATTAAATACAGAAATAAAAATAAAGAGAAGAAGATAGTATAAGAGTTTAGCGCGAGAAACTAGAAAGTAATCCCCACTAGCCTTGTTTATTCTTAACATGTAAGGGTGAATCATGTAGAATTGCAATAATCAGGATACAAAATTCCTCCCTATCCCCGGAGAGCGAACTAGGGCGGCTACCTCACAATCAAGAGGGGACTACAAATAGGTTTGACCCACGCCACTAGGTTCCTAAGTGAGTCTTGCCTACTAATGATGATTGGTGATTAAAATAAACCCTAATGATTATCTAGTTAGGCTGGTGTTGTCAGGACCAATTTCGTACACTAGACGTTATGTGGTGTTTCAATAATTAGACACCCCTTCCGGGTGACCATCTAACTACTATTAAGGTAATCTTATACGTTGCGCACCTCAAGGAAAACAGACAATAAGTCAAAACACATAATCAGTGAATAAAACATGAATTCAAATTAAATACAAAGGTATCCCAAATTAGATAGACGTTTAAACAAGTCTAGGGTTCATACATATATGTTAATCTCAAGCTAAAAATAATTTAGTTCATACTAGAGAAAGAAAGGAAAACAATTACAAATTCGAAGGCTTGTGAAGACATGATACGGTGTTTAACTCCTTTCATACTTCTCTTCTCTTGTTGTAAGCTTCCTCTTGGCTTAAGGTTTAGACAATGATGTATTTCTTCTGATAAGAGGGTGTATTTATAGGGTATAGGAAACCCTAAAAACGTTTTCTAGGAGTGGAAGATAATTAATTAGACTTCTAGCCCAACTCAAATTCGTAGCCCTGAAATATAGAAAAGGTAAGATTCTGGTGTTGTTTTGTTTTGGTCGTAACTCCTTCAATACTTATCTATTTGACGCGTTTTTTATGTCGAAACTGATCGTCTCAGAAAGCTCTATCACGTTGCTTCAGACCATTCTTCCAAATTCCAAGCCAATCTTGAATTATGATCACGTTTATGTTTGTAGCTATTGGAATTCAGATTTATTTGACAACTTTATCTTTTCCTTTTTCACATTTCTTTCCCTTATCTCCAATTTCCATGTTTATCTTGTTTCCTTTATCTTTTAGAATTGACTTGGCATCTAATTAATTACCATATACCTTTAAAGCTTTCACAATTAACAGACAATTAAACCCAATATGCTCTAAAAATAATAAATCATCAAATCAATACAAAAGTGTAGTAAATCATGAGAAAATCGAACTATATCCTAATAAATACACCTAAAATGAGGTCTCCAACTAAGATTAAATCATCACAAATGAGGAGAAATCAATAATATTGCAGCAAACTATTGGTCTAAAGCTTTTGACTAACTTAGGATTCTTTACTTTGGGTATAAGAACCAAGTCAGTAACATTGATTTGTTTTAATATGTGATCATTATTGAACACTTTTTTAATAGAATTATTGGTATTTGGTCCAATGATTCCCCAGGCACTCTTAAAAAAAACACTTGTGCATCCATCTAGCTCAGGATATTTTTAGATGTAAATGGAGAAAATAGCTTCTTGAACTTCTTTGCTTGTAAATTCACTAATCATACTCTATGCAGTTTGATTATCAATTGATTTTTTGATGAGATTTTTTATACAATAAATAGAAATATTCTCATCATGAGCATATTTAGTTCCAATCAAGCCTTTATAATACTTTAGAAGGTGGTCGATCACCCGCTTATCGCCTAACGCCTTTTGGAACACTGGTTTCAAGTAAACCAATAAGATCAATTCTTCTATCATGTACAACATTACTAACCTCTATTTGCTTGAGGACTTAGTTAAGTCCTCTAATATTCCATGAGCTAGCTATCATTGATCAGTTGGATCTTTAGCCCTATGGGTACCTTCCATAAATGAGAATAAAACATCTTCTAAATTTTTATTTGCCATGTTCAAATCACATAAAGAATTGCTCATGCTTAATTCCAAACCACCTAGACTTCTAGTAGCTATAGTGTTGCTTTTGTTATTTCTGCTTGGAGTGTGCACAACACTATCCTAATTTCTTGGAGTGTGACTAACCTCAACTTGATGGTTAGGTGATTGATTCTTCGTAGGACTAGTATCACTTCCTTCAACAACTTTTTTCTTTTGCACAACTTTCCATTCTTCTACTTCAGGTGCTACGGGTACAAGCTTTTGTGCTTTTGGTTTATCTTTTTTTTAGCTATTGTACATTTACTACTATTATGCCCCAAGACTTTACATAAAGGACATCTAGGAGGGAGCCACTCATAGTAGACTTCCACCACATGTTGTACATCCTCTTCAAGGTCCACATTGATTTTCTTAACCAAATTCTTTGTCATATCAACTTCCATACAAACTCTTGCAAAACTGAGCCTGCTTCTTGACTTGGTAATTGGATCAAGCTGAATAGGCTTTCCAATTGCATTATTTATATATCCAAGTCCAACATTAGTCCATAGTTGTAGTGGGACTTTTCTTAATTTTGCCTATAATGGCACTTTTGCCATATTTAACTTTTCAATCTTCATGGTTGGCTCCCATCTTTTGAGAATCATGATTCTACCCCCAACATGCCATACTTGTTCAAGAATCTTCTCACAAACATGCTCATTTTGGAATTAGAACAAGTAGACATCCATATCAGTTGATTTAATATCCTCTACGCCACTATCTTTCCATTGAACATTCACCATATTTCTAACCATGTGATAAACCAGTGCTTCACCAAAATATTGACCAACTAAACAGTTATTCCAATCCTTTGCTCCCTCATCAATAATTTGCCTTGGTGGCTTAACTACATGACCCCCATTGACATGTTCAGGAGGAAAAAGAAGGTACCTTTATATCTTCCTTGATCTTTTTATTGAACAAATCAACCCATATTCCTCCGCTCTTAACTTTTTCCTTCAAATCTCCATTACTTTCACTATTTAAAACACCAGACTCTCCCTCAGAAGCACTTGCACTTGGTAGATGAGTCTCTCCTGTCCCAGAGTTGCAGTTACTTCCTTTACTGACTACATCAATTTCAGATCTCTTGAGAGGACTCAAAGCCTCACCCTCTTTGAAGGAACCTTCATTGAAGGCAACATCTTGTTCGTTTGTGCCCTCTGCTATTGTACACTCAATAACAAGATCTTCTTTGACACATCTATTTATTTTGATCCATTAGAATTTCCTCACCTTTCTCACCCTCACTCTTAGTCAAATCCTCAAACACATGCTTCCCATACTTTTGACACAATTTTTCCGTGTCACTCATCTCCTCCATGATGTTATCTATCTCGATTTTCTCAGAATTCCTCTTTTCATCAGAGAAATTGTTACTCACCCTTATTATTGGTGTAGCCGGAATGTATTTCACCTTACTTTCCATGAAGTCCTTAACACTTTTGTTATTATTTCTCTTTCGTGGTCCCATTAGATGCAGCAGAGCAGTAGAAACACAACACAAAAAGAATCACTAAAATTTGTGAAGAAACGAGCAAGAAATAGACAAAATACTCTAACAGCTCAATCAACCCACACCAAAATTCGATGAAGATTTTCATAGAAACAATGGCGGATCAGTATCGGGATCTAGAAAAAATGATCAACTGATCAAACAAAGGAGCGGTAATGCGGAATCTAGTCAGCGTACCTCAAGCGCGTGCAACCCCTAGCTTCACTAATGGTCGACAAAGACTCTGAAAAGCAAATCCCACTCCAAAAGTTAGTCCAACTCAGCAAATCAATAATTAATGGAGGATTACTAATTGCTAAATTGAAAAAGAAATGAAAATCAAAATTATGGTCAAACTTCAGTCAAACTCCAACGGGGAAACCGAAGATAGCTCGGCATGGTGGCGGAAGTCAAATGACAATCAAGGCGGTCAAAGGTGGTCAATGCAAACCCAAAAACCTACTAACCCTAGTAAGAGAAAGTATAAAGAATGAGGAGCATTTTTGTGGTTTAGTGTTTAGGGTTTAGTTGCGACTGTGATTTAGGCTTAGATATCTATCATAACAACTATGTTTAAGAAAATCATTGATATTTAGACATGTTTTCAGGATTGGTTGTTTGCTATGCTTATTTTCTTGTAGATTAAAATATAGTAGGGTAAATACTCAAACTTTTACCCTTATCCATGGTGGCCTATCACAATATTCATGGAGGGGAAAATATAAATTTAAAGAGGTCTTACTGGTCAAGTGTTCCAAAATAGATCCAAAAACCTTTTTTTAGTCATTCGATTAACCATAAAATGAATAAAAAGTCTCTAATTTTGATCTTGCAATATTCTATCTAACCTTTTCAATTTTCTTACTTATAAACAAATTCCCGACTTTTAATCCACCTCACCTACCATAAAGCACCAAGCGTACATTCCATATTCCAAACAAATCACAGCCATTTGAATCCATCCACGCATCCATATCCGTCGGATCATTTCAATCCACGGCCCGCATTAACTTAGTAGAACCTTTCTCCCTTTATATTTGTCGCCTTTCATTTCTCCCTGGCTTGTGTTTAGCTCGTGTTATTTTCTCTCTCCCACACTCACACTTTCTCTCTAGGGTTTTACAATCTCTGCTTCCAAGGTTAGTAGCTAATCGATCCTTTTTGATCTTCAATGTAGCCTTTGCTTTCATATTACTTTCTTTTCTGTTATGTATATGCATTATTGTATTTGATTTTAAATCCGATCTACATCTTGAGCTGATCAAAGTGTATATATGTTCAATTCTTACATAACTTTAGCTTACATTTTGCTATTTGTGGGTTTTTTAGCTGATATATGTATTCTCTTGTTTATATATATATATATATATATATATATATATATATATATATATATATATATATATATGTTACATTTTGCTATTGGTTAGTTTTTTGAGCCGATTAGAGTATATATATATGTATGTATTGTTTTGGTTATCATCTATTATACAAGTTCGCTTAGATATTGCTAATCGTTAGTTTCTCCAGCTGATCAGAGCATATATATGTATGTAATGTGTAAATCATATATATTATTTTTCCGTAACAGGTTTTTGTAGAAAATTTTATCCGGCTATGTGTGTTTGTACTTAGTATACGGCTATATTTGACATATAAATGTGGATGTATTATCCTTGATTTAATTAATCATTAATGTTAAATTATTTTATTTTATTTTGTGTATGTATCTTATGTTATTTAATATTCATTCAATGTATTGATATGTAATATGTATGGATTTACCTATATATATATGTTTGTAAACATTAACAATATTGATGCAGAATCAATCATGGGGAAAAGTTACCCAACAGTAAGTGCGGAGTACCTGAAGGCCATTGACAAGGCTAAGAGAAAGCTCAGAGGTCTCATGTCTGAGAAGAATTGTTCTCCACTCATGCTAAGAATTGCGTAAGTTATTATATCCTTGTGTTAATAAAAGTAAAAAATTGACCGATTATTCTATTAATTGAATCATCTATGTATGTGATTGTAATTACAGGTGGCACTCTGCTGGGACCTATGACCAATGCACCAAGACCGGAGGTCCATTCGGTACAATGAGGTTCGCGGCTGAGCAGGGTCATAATGCTAACAATGGTATTGATATTGCTGTTAGGCTTTTGGAGCCCATTAAGCAGCAATTTCCTATTCTCTCATATGCTGATTTCTATCAGGTAATTTTTGTACAGTCTTGCAATTTAGTCCCTTTATTTACTCTCTAATTCATGTTTTATATTATTATTTTTACTGTACAGTTGGCTGGAGTAGTTGCTGTCGAAGTTTCAGGAGGCCCTGATGTCCCTTTCCACCCAGGAAGGCAGGTTAGTATTATTTTCTTTCGCTATAAGCCCATTTTGGGTTTTTGGGCTTTATATTTGAGCAAGAAGCCCAACTTTAAAGCCTATTTTTTGTTGAATTAAGATTCTTATACCTTTTTAAATTAAAATCTCACAGGACAAGCCCGAGCCACCAGTTGAAGGTCGTTTGCCCGATGCTAATAAGGGTTAGTTAGGAGTATATTTGGCAATAATTTGTTTGGGGTTTCTTAGTATGAGTTAGGAGTATTAAACTATTAATGAGATATGAATGTGTAGGATGTGATCACTTAAGGGATGTGTTTGTCAAACACATGGGTCTTACTGACAAGGATATTGTCGTACTTTCTGGTGGCCACACCCTGGTATGATGTACTAAACTCTCATTTATTCCCATCCTTAGGCGGGACCTGTAATGCAATTAACTTGGACTAAATGTTGTATTTAGGGGAGGTGTCACAAGGAGCGTTCAGGTTTTGAGGGACCTTGGACTTCCAACCCACTCCAATTCGACAATACCTACTTCACGTAAGATTTACTGTCCCTTATTCTTCTTAATTAATATTATTGACAAATATTACTATTTTAACCTTTGTGTAGTGAGCTTTTAACTGGGGAAAAGGAAGGTCTTCTTCAGCTACCATCAGACAAGGCTTTACTTTCAGACCCAGCTTGGCGTGCACTTGTGGAGAAGTATGCTGCAGATGAAGATGCTTTCTTTGCTGACTATGCTGAGTCTCACATGAAGCTTTCTGAGCTTGGTTTTGCTGAAGCTTAATTAATAAGCTTGCTCTCTCTAATGGTGGTGGCTTTATTCTAGTTTGGCCCCTCGTATTAAACTCATTTAAACACACCTTATTCTGCTTAACACAACCTGTAGTATTTTATGAACTGCATTTGGTTTGGTTGGGTGTTATCAATTTTTGGCTACAAATAAATAGTAGTACTATTTGAATGTCTGTCTTCTCTCTTTTCCCTTCAGTATATGGTTTGTTTAGGAGGTGTGCTCTTTACTAAAAAAATTCTGCCTTTGTTTTTGTTTTCAAGAAGGAATTTTTTTTTAAGATTTACTTTCTATTTTCTTATAAAACATTCTTCTAGCATTTTATTTTTTTGTATTTGTGGCCGTTTTTGGCTTTATCTTTTATGCATTTTGAAAAAAAAACATTTTATTTGTTCTTCATTTTTTCATTTAACTATATTTTCACGTGCAAAAAACGATAAATAGAGACTGAAATCAATTAAAAAAATCTTGTGGTAGATACTCCCTCCATTCCTTTTTATTTTACTCTTTTAGTCAAAAAATTATATTTCATAATTAAATGCTTTTTTTCCTTTTATACTCTTTCTTGTTCTTTAAATCTCTTAACAACCAAATAATTATTACTAGCCATAAATAAGGTTATATTGGCCATTTTGTATTAACTTTCTCCTAGTTTTTAGAGTCCTTAATATATGTGCATCCCTCTAAAATGTCAATTAAAAAAGAATAGAGGGAGTATACAACTAGAACTATACTGATCTCACATTTCTCTCCCTTCTCTCTCTTGCCTTTTTCTTGCAAAACCTGAAGATCTGGTTGCAAACCAGATTATCACAGAAGCTCAGGCGAAGCTTCGTTAGTGAACCCGAGGCGGTGGATTCACATTATCACAGAAGCTTAGGCTAACTCAAATAGGCTCCTTATTGTAGCTTTTTGCTATAATTGGGGGTTGACTACCTTCTTTTCTATCTCCAATAGCTTCTTAATTGTAGGGATCCCAATTGTAGAGATCCCAATTCAAGAGAATTTATCAACACATGTAGCTAGGGCTGCAAACGAACCGATACTTTCACCAAGGGCTCGAGTTTGAGTTCGCTAAAAGTTTGTTTGAGTTCGGCTCGTTAGTTAAACAAACCAAGCCCAAACTTTAAATTCGGGCTCGTTTACTAAACAAGACAAACTCAAACATGTATAAGCTCGATTCGTTAAGCTCGTGAACAGTTTGATAAGAGCTCGTTAATAGGTTTAGTAGATATATTAAATTAAAAATTATCAATTTTATATGTATGTGTGTGTGTGTTTATCTACATATATATATATATATATATAAACTCAAAACTCCTTAAATTTTTTGTATATCTAATTAATCATAACTAAAATATTCTATATTTAGTAAGTATATTTTTTTTCAAGTCAAATTATATAATATGTTTTATATTAGTTTTACTTAACTTCATTTTAAATCACATAAAATCCCAAAAATATATATATATCATAGAAAAATAAACGAGACTTAAATGAGTCTAAAACGAACAAATCCAAGCCGAACTAAAGCTTGGAAAAAATAAGTTCGCTAAGGGTTTGTTTGAGTTCGGCTCGTTAGTTAACGAACCAAGCTCAAGAAAGCTAAAGCTCGGTTCGGCTCGGTTCAAACTCAAACCAAGCTCAAGCTCAAGCTCGCTAAAATATTAGCAAACAAACTCAAGAAAGCTAAAGCTCGGTTCGGCTCGATTCGTTTGCAGCCCTACATGTAGCTAACTTGAGTTACTCCCTATTGTTTTTTTTTAATTTCTTTTATTCTTTATATAAACTTTGTTTTTGTTTTTTAATCTATGTTTATTTTTTTAAATAATTATTTTTGTATGATTATATGATTCTTTTATTTTTTTATACGAAATTAATATTTATTTTGTATAAACCTAAATATATTTTGTTTTTTCTTGATTTTAAATATATTCTTAATTTTGTATTTTATATAAAAAATATTAGATATTAATATTTTAGTATTTTTTATTATTTTAAAATTATGATTTAAATATTTTAAAATATATCAACATTATATATTTTTAGTAATAAATTTGAAATTAAAATAATAAATAAATAATTATGTGAGGATTTAAAAAAATTAATTAATTAAAATTAATTGTTAGAATAAAATTAAAATATAGTTTTTTTTGAAACTGGGAGGTTATAATTGGGAAGCTGTTGGAGTAGAGTTGTTTTACCATGTTAATATTTGATAGAGAACATGTGTTTGACTCCCAATTCTGGCAAATAAATTGGGAAGCTGTTGGACTTAGCCTTAGGTGAAGGTTTGTTACTGAACCCGAGACGGTGACCTAAATTAATGTTGGTGGCTTTTTTTGGGTAAAAATTTCTATTAAAGCATTCCATGTGAAGTATATGGTCCAACTATTATTGCATGTATAGAGGTAAATTTGACCTATATGACTTTGACATCGAGGTACTCAATTGATATTAAGCTAAAAAATGGAAGTATAAAATAAAATCTCGTGAGAAATCGTTTTCTATTTGACAAAACATTTTCTGCTTTAGATAATTTCTTTAGTATAACAATACGATCTTACCGTTAGTAACTTATTTACATCAAATATCCAAAAGTCAAAGGTCTGAAGATCGTGATCCACTTGAAGTCAATGGCCTTACACGAACTCAAAACTAGCCATACAATTGATCACATAAAATATACATGCAAGAGTCACAATGTAAATGTAGATGTAAATGTAAATAGACGATACTAGAGATAGTCAATACTACGGGTTGATCATCAAATTGGGTCGTTCTATCTCGTTACAAGAAGTCAAATTCCAAGTTGGGACTTCCGTCCAACCAACGGCTAATTTATTCAAAGCATGTTATCACTCTATTCTAGAAAAAGTAGGCCATCAAGTTAAAAGAAAAACGCTAAAGTAGTCCAATGCATTTCGTGAGCATCGGTGTGACAAATGTCAAAGATATCCTTGAGAGTAGAAGAACTTATTGAATATTCTTGGAAAGTCCATTATGAAAAGATACATGTGTATAATGTTTTTTCTTTCTTTTCTTCATAATTATTGAGTTAACATATATATAAAAAAAGAATACATAAATTAAAGGACGTAAGTCTAGCCCATTTGGATTTTGGAACGTTCATTTGACTTGTTATTTTGGGCGTGAGCTACAAGATTAGGTTGGCTTAAACCAATCCCAACATTTGTTCTAGCCTGTCTCATCCAGTCCGGGCAAGCTTTGGCTTGTCCTGTCCCGTTTGGCGAATTCCTTGGTTCATGTTGACTCGAAAATGGTGAAACTTGCATGCAGTGGTGTCTATGTTTTGAGCGGAGAGGAGTGGCAACCATATAGTAGCGAGGTCAGAGGTGGCGGTGGTTATGGTTTGATCTACTTGTTCATTGTGTAGCAACGGTGCTAGTGATAGTTGGTAGAAATAGTAGTAGCAGTTGTTGGTGGTGCTATGGTCGTGTGTAAATCGGCGTTCTCGAGGGATTGAGAAGAAGAGATAAAAAGTAAATGAAAAATACATATAATTCAAATAAAAATAAAGAAATAAATATAAAGTTAACAAAAGAAGTTAGATGAGAAAAGAAAATAAGAATGTGAGAGAAATATTTGAATAAAATAATAAAAGTTTTAAGTTTTTTTTTTTCTCTTTTAAGAAAATTATGAAATGAATAGAGTTTATGAGAGGAATAGTGGTTTGAAAAATATAAGAACGAGAGCTTCCACTGTTGCCTGCACCGCCTTGATGGGAGTGGGCGGTGGACGAGAACACTATCGAGCAAGGTCCTCGTGAAGGGGATCGAGATACGGTATGTTATAGCCGCATATATATGGCAGATTTGGGTAGATCGGAATGGGAAACTCTTTGATCAATCCGCGAAGAAGAAGTCGCCTAATCCACTCGTGTCTATCATCTTCAATACATCGAGTGATTATGTGCGCGCACGGGGAGTTGAAAGAGACGGAGGTTTGTTTATTTCGGCTAAAAATGTTCTTATAAAATGGTCAAAGGCGGGATGCGGAGTTAAACTAAATGTTGATGGGTCATTTGACGAGGGTAAGAATCGAGCCAGATTGGGAGGTTTATTTCGTAATAATAACGGGGAATTTTTTAGGGGCTCTGCGAGTAATTGTGCCGCGAGTACAGTTTGAAGCGAAGCTATTTGCCTTGCATTTTGGTATACATTTGGCTATGTGTTGGAGTTATACCTCTCTGATCATCGAGGGTGATGCGAACTCAAGGGATTCTTCGAATGATGCTTTAGGAGCCTGTTGAGATATTCTAGCTTCCGGGAACATTTTGAGCTAATATGGAGCTATCGCGAACCTAATAAATACGCAAATTGGTTGGACAAGTTCAGCGCGTCCAGCTTGAAGGGACCAACTCCATTCAGGGACCTATCAGAAGGTTTTTGGCGTCTTTTAACCAGGGATCGTTTGGGTTGGGCTGTGTCATGTGCACAACTAGATTAGCCTTTGTTGTTTTAGAAAGTATTTACTTTTCGGTTTTTTAGACCTCACCTATAAGGAAAAAAAAAGAGAAAGTAATTATAATATGATAGATAAAATATAGATTTATTAAAATTAATCATACACATCTCTTAATTTAACACCAGAATTTTAATAGTTTATTCTTTTTAGATGCGATATCAACCTTTTGTATAAAAAAAGTAAACATACTACTCGCGTGTTAAATGTTTTGTCCTGTAGTTTCTCTAGTTGACTCAATCATAGCCCTGAAATGTCAAACAAATAAGATAGACAATTATTGAAGATATACACAATATGAGAAAGATGAAGACGGCCTTTGACTAAAAATCTCAATGAATTGACAATATTTATACCATAAGGACCTACTCCACCTGTATTTATTATTATATTTATCATAATATCTACGAATCAATCTATTTATATATTTGAAAAGTATCATTGCGCACATGAGATTTAGCTAATTTCATGTTTGACCTTAAGAACTTCAGGAAGCGCAGCGTTCTGTATTTGAACCTGCTATAATAGGATAAAGCCCCCGAAACCTTTAAACTTACACCAAAAGCAGGGGCAGATTCAGGAGAAAAGTTGAAAGGGGGCTTAAAATATATGGGGATTCGGGAGCAACGCCTCTGAATTTTTTCTTTTCTTACGTATTTTAAACTTGGGTACATCTTTCTGTTTCTTTAGTTATTTAATATTAGTATAATGTTTATGTAAATATCAATATTAAAATACATTTTATGTAATCAATATAAATAATAGTAATACAAATTCCTTCTCTATGTATTATGTAGCATAAAAAGCGATTAAAACAAAAAGAAAAAAACCACTATTTAGCATAGACTTTTAGAGAATTTCAGCGATAGATTAAATTAAAAAAACCAAAATTTAAAAAGGACATTAACTATTTTATTCATATGAAAGAAAATATAAATTTCCATCTTATAATTTTATTAATAAATTTTAAATTCGTATAAAAAATTTAATAATTCATGTACAATTATCCAAATTCTTATAAAAACACTCAAATGAAAAAACTTACCGATTTTTTTAGCTTTTATAAAAAGTGGATTGCAATCGTAGAATAGATCCAAAACTATATGTAAATTTGATTAAAGTAATCTTTGTAGAGATAATACCGTGTAATTTATAAAATATAATATATCAAATAGAATTAAAAAAATTATTAGTATTATAAAATTAAAAGAAAATTGTTTTAGTAGTAAATTATTACAAATATATAGGATAATTTTATTTTATTTTTGAAAAAGTCAGGGGGGGCTTGAGCCCCCTCTGGGCACAATGACCATCCGCCACTGACCAAAGGGCACGATACGTCTCCAATGTTACGTTTTACTCTTTCTGATCCTTGATGAACCTATTTTGTATCACCGTTAGCCCTTTTTCTATTTTTCAGTTAGTTGACCGTTAGTAAATGTCACTTGGCGCCATGTCACTGCCACCTCAGTGCCACATCTGCATGACGTCGTTCAAGTTTCCACGTCATTTTTTTAAAATCATTTTTTTTTAAAAATCTTCTTCTACTTCCTTCTAAAAAATACAGAAGAACAAATTTCCGTATACCAGTCCCCTTCCCAGTCCGATCCACCGTCGGCAAGATGATGATCGATCTAAGTGCTTTCTCCGACGAGAATTTCGATCCAAAGAAATGGATAAACGGATCATGCCAAACCCGTCACCCTCAAGACTCCCTAGACAAATACCTTGTAGATCTCGAGATGAAGCTTCAAATGCTCTTCGAAGAGATCTCCTCCACTCTCGAAGAACAAAGCTCCGCCTCCCTCCTCTGTGTCCCCCGCACCACAAGTGATGTCCTCCGCCTCCGCGATGATGCTCTCTCCCCCCGCTCCTCCGTCGCTTCCATTCTCCAAATACTCAAAAATGTATTCACCATTTTCCCTCTTTTCCCCATCATTCCTTACCTTTCCACTTATAAATCCAAAATTGAAACCTTCAAAACCCTAAGATTTTAAGCAGTTCCTCCCAAAAACAAAATTCATTTTTCAATTGATTTTCCTCAAGTTTCGGAAAAAGTTTCAATGGTGGAAGGACCCAACTGGGATGGATTACTAAAATGGAGTATTGCCCTCAAGTTTTGGAAAAAACTTTAATGGCGGAAGGACCCAACTGGGATGGATTACTAAAATGGAGTATTTCCCTCAAGTTTCGGAAAAAGATTCAGTGGAAGAAGAACCCAACTGAGATGGATTCCTAAATGGAGTATTGCTAACTCTGATGGAACTAACCATTCTCGTAATCTAAGGTATAATTCTTTTTATGCAAAATAATTGATTTTTTCTTGTAAATAATTAAAATTAATAGTTTAATTTTGTAAAATTAGTGAGGAAGATCGAAGATGGTTTATGGAAGTTATGCAATCACAAACAGTTGATGTAATTAATCGTATGAAAGAGATAAGTCTTGTTATGCAAACCCCAGAACAAGTCCTTGAATCTTAAGGCGTTACTCCTCAAGATCTCTGCATTTTTTGCCCCAAATTTGGGAAGAACACCAAGAACACGCACCACTATGTGTGTTTTGATTCATTTTTTTGGAGTTTTTAATGCGACGAGGGTGTTGGTAGTAAAAGGGTAGAAATGTTGCAAAAAGACCATTAAGCCCTTGCCACATAGGAAAAACGAGTTTAACTAGAGGTGACGTCATGCAGATGTGGCGGTGAGGTGGCGGTGACATGGCACCAAGTGGCATTGACTAACGGTCAACTGACAGAAAAATGGAAAAAGGGCTAACGGTGTCAAAAAATAGATTCATCAAGGGCCAGAAAGAGTAAAACGTAACATCGCGGGCGGATCGTGCACTTTGGCAAAATTTTAAGGGCTTCACGGGGGCTTTACCCGCTATAATATTGTAAATATGAATGCAAACTACTATAATTTTTTTATTTTTGTAAGTGGTGGTCAGGATCAACCTTCGTGCACCATGACTAATTTCACAGTGAATATACACGTCTCCCTTACGAGCATTTCGAGACCCCGTATGACGTGTTTCGGACCCGATATTCCATCCAACCTTACACGAACATCATTTAGGACCCGAGTGTGACTCCTAAGCACTCGATTATTTTTTGAATGACACTTATGAGTCGATTGAGGACAAAGGATCGTCTACATTTCATGGAGTTAGATGATCCCTCTTTGTCCGTTTTGTGGAGTTGATTTTGAGACTTCGAGCCATTTATATTTCGAGTGTAGTTTCACACATGGCATTTGGAGAGATGTGAGACGATGGTTGAATATACCGAGAGAGATGATCACTTTATTGAGTTTGGAGAGTGTAGTTTCGATGGTAGAAGAAATTGATTACTTGTTTTAATCTTGTGAAAAAAAAAGTATGACAAACATTGATAGACGGAGGGAGTATAATCTTAAATTTACACGATTCTTCTAGCTAACATGTATTTGAAACCCTAACACTTATGTAAACCATACTAATATTGAGTAAATTGGATCTATGTCAAACCAATATATAAAAGGAAAATCATCAATCATTTTAAAAAATCATCTCCCCCTTTCACCTGCCTACGCCTAATAAAAATATTAGGCGAGCTAATGCCTTAGTTACTGTAGCCTGCGTAGGCGCCCAATTAATGGAAAAAATTGGTCGCCTAGGCGTCGATTATTGGCAAAAAATGGTTGCATAGACTGTCTTTTTCTTTATTCTTGAGAATTTCTGAATTCATATTATAACTCAACTTTTAGTCTTTATATATTTACAATAGTGTTGTCAGATGAATTTTATGACTTTAAAAATTAAAATTATTATAATTACTACATATACATTTCTAATGTACATAATTACACTACAAGATTAAAAATCGCCTAATCCCGCCTAGGCGCTAGGTACTGGTCGACCGCGTAGGCCGCGAAACCAAGATCTACAACATAGCCGCAACCCACCTTAATATTGAAACCCTTGAAATATAAACTAGTTCAAATAATGTCAACTAATGTAATGTTAAATTATACGATTCTTCTAAGCAACTTATTTTCCATTACAACCTCTAACACATATCAACACCATATCAATGATGAGTAATTAAGTTCCACGCCAAACCAATATACAAAAGTAAAACCATGAACCGTTTCAAAAATAAAATAAAAGTAGAGAACGATATTCACAAATCACTATAAGTAAGACTATTCGAGTAAACATAATTATTTTGATCACGACAACAATGAATATCAAATCATACCAAAAAGGTGTCGTCATATGACAAGTCTAGATAAGCAGGCACGAAACCAATAAAGAAGCTGGGGATTCCCCTCCTCTCCTACTTTTTTTTTGAAAGAGTGTAAATACAAACTACTTCAAATAGTTAAAGAGTAAACACACTATTTTCCCACATGTATAACAGTGCGATTATCAACTAACTCCCAAAACATTATAAAAAGTCTCATCCCTCTTCCCTCCCATTTACTTCAATTTTGCGACTCATTGCACCCACTATCGGGTTTTGTACCAAAAGTTTATTTGTTAATGCTGAGCTATTTAAATTGATTTTTTGAAATATTTTTAATTATATAAATTATTAGTTAATATATCCCATAATATTCAAAAAATTACAAAAAAACAACTCCAATTCGTCTATTTCATACACACATACACAAATACCAACAAATTAAATTATATAAAACACTGTCATCACCCATTATACGAAACCTATTTCGATCATAACAACAATAGATACACAACCATTCGTCATAAGATAAGTCTAGATAAACAGGAACGCAGTCAATAGACTCTTGGGGGCTTTCCTCCTCCTTTACTTTTTCTTAAAAAAACTTGAAAAAGTTTAAATACAAACATTTCAAATAGTTTCATTAACAAAATATTATATTTACACGTTTCTTTAAGCCAACATGTCTTCAATTCAAAAACACTGATACACATGAACATCATATAATACTGAATAAATTAGATCTACTTCAAACCAATATATACAAGAAATATCATTAACCGCTCCCAAGACCGGGTCAAGCTTCTCGGGTATCTAATGCGAGAAAAAAAAAGTGGGCCTTATACATAGTTATCTTAAAAAAGTCTCTAATTTAACTAGACATATCGTATATAAATAATTCAATAATAAAATTTACGAACTAAATATGTATATAAAAAACATCGAGTTATATTGCTATATCTCAAACATTCATATAAAAGCGTTCAAATTTGTTTTTCCTAAAAAATAACTTAAATTAATTTCTCGTTCCGAGTTTTGTTTTTTAAAATTTGTTTGTAATTCGAGGTGCATTTATATAAACACGTAACAAATATATAGAAAAGTATAAAGTTATCTAAAATAAACATTAAAAATTATATGAAAGATGGAATAAAGTAATCGTACTTATGATTATCTACAATTAAATTTTTTGTTAATTTTTTATTTCGCTTTAAACGGGCTCATATTAACAATTTAATTTTTTATTAAAATATTTTTGAAGGATGTGTTGAAACTTGGACCTATCAAATGAATTACATATCCAGTTCCACTAGGCTACAACTACCTTTATGTTTTTTTAAATTAATATACATACTACATCATATATATATATATATATATATATATATATATATATATATATATATATATATATATATATATATATATATATATATTTTGTTTATTTTTGTAAGGTTTAAAAATTTTGGGGCCCGAAGTGTCTGCCTTGGTTGATTTGGGCCCAGGACAATTCTGACCGCTCCACAAATTAAACATTAGGTGACAATATTCACTGATAACTGTAGATAAGACTCACCGAGTAGACATAATTATTTCGTTCACATGACAATAAATACCGAATCGTTTTAAATTTTTGTCGTCATATAATAAGTGTAGATAAGCATGAACAAAGCCAATTAAGAAGTTAGGGGCTTCCCTTTCCCATATATTTTTTTATTTTGCTAAAGGTTAATTACAAGCTACTTTCAATAGTTGAATTAACACAATGTTATATTTTAACGATTCTTCTACCCAACACGTCTTCTATTAAGAACTCTTGACACACATGAGCACCATATCAACAGTGAGTAGATTAGATCTACGCCAAATCAATATATGAAAGAGAAATTATTAATCGATTCACAAAACAAACAGTAGGTGACAATAATCACTGTTAACTATAGATAAGACCACCGACTAAACAAACCTAATTCAATCACAACAATAATAAATAGCGAATCGTTCCAAATTTTTATCGTCATAAGATAAGCCTAGATAAGCAGACACGAAGTAAATACAAACTTGAGGGCTTTCCTCCTTCCCTACTTTTTTTTAATTTTGAAAAATTGTAAATACAAACTACTTCAAATAGATTTATTAACACAACATTATATTTACACGGTTCTTCTAACCAACGCGTCTTTACTTACAAGCTCTTACACACATGAACACCATATCATAGTGAGTAATTAGATCTACGTCAAACTAATATATAAAAAAATCATTAACCACTTCACAAAATAAACAATAAGTGACAATATTCACTGATAACTGTAGATAAAACTCACCAAGTAACCATGACTATTTTAATCATAACAACATAAATTCCAAATCATTTTAAAATTTTGTTGTCATAAAACAAGTTTAGATAATCAGACACTAAACCAATTAAGAAGTAAATGACCTCCACACTACCCAACCCTTCATTTTGGTAAACTTGAAATATAAACTAGTTCAAATAATGTCAATTAATGTAATGTTAGATTATATTATTCTTCTAAACAACTTGTCTTTCATTAAAAACTCTTACACACATGAATACCATAACCTAGTGAGTAAATTAGATCTACGTCAAACCAATATATATATATATATATATATAAGATCATTAACCGCTTCACAAATAACAATATGTGACCCTATTCACCAATAAATGTCGATAGGATTCACCGAGTAAATATAACTATTTCATTCAACAATAATAATTACCAATCGATCCAAACTTTTAATGTCATAAAACAAGTTTATATAAGCATACACTAAATCAATTAAGAAGTTGGGTGTTTTCATACTACCCCACCATTCCTTTTGGAAAACTTGAAATATACACTAGTTCAAATAATATCAATGTAATATTAAATTATACAATTCTTCTAAACAACTTGTCAAACTCATATCAACGCCAAATTAATAGGGAGGAAATTAGATATACGAGAAAAATCATCAACCCTTTCAACAAAAAAAACTAAAACGTAGACAATAATACTCATCGATTATTATAAATAAAATCCACCGAGTGAACATAATTATTTTGATCCCGAAAACAATAAATACCGAGTCATTCCAAAATTTTGTATTCATATAAGTCTAAGTATGAAAAAAGACAATTAAGAAGTTGGAGGCTTCCACCCCTTGTTAATAAAAAAAAATGTAAATTTACATGGTTTTTCGAACCAATCTGTTTTCAACAAAAAAACTCACACAAATCAACATCAGATCAATATTGAGTAACTACGCATACGTAATCAATCAATAAAAGAAAAACGATAAACCTATTAAAAGAATTTACATTAAACGACATTTTTCACCGATTATTGTAGATAACAGTCAGAGTCATCACGGAATAAGCATAATTATTTCGATCACAGCGATAATAAATACTGAATCGTTCCAAATTTGTGTCGTCATAAGATAAGTGTAGATTAGCAGACACAGAGAGACAATTAATAAGTTGGCGGTCATATGTCCTAGAACCCTTATATATCAACTTACCTATTTACCCCTCAAACTTTTTGGGTGAATTCGAGAATAAGCCTAAAGTTATGCCTTATAAGTGAAAATATATATGTTTTTGCAATTATAAATAATTTGAAGTAGGCGGCTAACATTAGCATGCAGAAGAAGACCAAGAATTAAAGTCAAATACAGTGAGAAGAGTTATATGAAGGTCAATTTAGTTATTTAATTCCCTCTCCTCCACATTAACGCGTCCTCCCGCTTTTTCTCCTCCCCTTCCTCCCATTTGCCTTGTAACCTCTCCCTCCATTTCATTCATATACATACACTTGTATACACATATATATAAGTGTAAGTAATTGTTTCAAAATTAATAAAATATTTTAAAATTATTAGTGAGAGTTTGTGGAGAGAGAGAAATATAATTAGAGAGAGAAGATGGCTGACGTCAACAACGGCGGTACCGGAGGTCAATACAACGTCGATTTCGCGGCGGTTCCGACTCACGGAGGTCAATATCTTCAGTATAATATCTTTGGGAATATGTTTGAGATTACTAACAAGTATCGGCCTCCGATTATGCCTATTGGACGTGGAGCTTATGGAATTGTTTGGTAATATATTATATATACATATCGGTGTCTATATATACATATATGTAATTCCGATTTTTTTGTTAAATTGTTTATTTTTATGTGAAGCTCGATGCTGAATGTTGAGACGAATGAGATGGTGGCTGTGAAGAAGATAGCGAACGCTTTCGACAATTTCATGGATGCTAAGCGTACGCTTCGTGAGATCAAGCTTCTTAGACATTTGGATCACGAAAATGTAAGTATTTTATTAATTTTTATATACTTACATATATCATTTTGAATTTGAAAGAATACAAAAATGGAAGTTCTACAAAATAAAAAATCAAATCATCGGAATTTCTTCTTGAGGATCTGTCGTTGTTGTGTAAATTAAAATTCAAAAAAAGTTAGGGTAAATTGCACTATTGATCCACGTGTTATTAAAAATATCTAAATTTGTCATGTGTTATTCCAAAATAGTGCAAATCTGTTGGACTAGTGATGCAAATGTCTTGGAATAACATGGTAGATTCGCTATATTTTGAAAGACAAGTATATTACTATATTTAGCTAATTTGTATAATAGAGGGAATGATTCTGCAATTATCGAAATAAAAGGTATTATTTCCAACATGTGTTGAAATTTTTATGAAAATAATTGAACATGCTTATGAATGTTTTTTAAAGATAATATATTTACAACACAAATGAAAGTTATTTATCAATTATTAATGCATTCAAATTGCAAGTCTTTAACTAATTAAACAAGATGTGATTCAGGTCATAGCCTTAAGAGATGTGATTCCACCACCAATAAGAAGGGAATTTTCTGATGTCTACATTGCAACTGAACTAATGGACACAGATCTTCATCAAATCATTCGATCTAACCAAGGTTTATCAGAAGAGCACTGTCAGGTATGTCTATACACCATATAAGAATAAACCAAATCCCCTTTTTATATGTTCAAAATGTAGCAACTATATCAAATGTACTAGCTTCTAACTAAAATTTCCATTTCTTGAATTATACACAGTACTTCTTGTATCAAATTCTGCGAGGACTAAAATACATACACTCAGCAAACATAATCCATCGAGATTTAAAACCAAGTAATCTCTTATTGAACGCAAATTGTGATCTTAAGATTTGCGATTTTGGACTTGCCCGACCAAACTTGGAGAACGAAGTTATGACTGAATATGTGGTAACAAGATGGTACAGAGCACCCGAGCTTTTATTAAACTCGTCCGATTATTCTGCTTCCATAGATGTCTGGTCTGTTGGTTGTATTTATATGGAGCTCATGAATCGGAAACCTCTATTTCCTGGAAAAGATCAAGTCCATCAAATGCGCTTACTTATCGAGGTAACATTTTATGTCCTACTTTTTTTCTTTAGTTGATTTTTTTGGGTCGAAAAGACATTAATAATAGTAGTGTTTCTGTATTTCAGCTTATAGGGACACCCTTAGAATCTGAACTTGCATTTTTACGAAACGAGGAAGCGAAAAGATATGTTCGTCAGCTTCCAAAATATGCGCGTCAACCTTTAGCTCAAATGTTTCCACATGTAAATCCATCAGCTATGGATCTTGTTGAAAGAATGTTAACTTTCGATCCCACCAAAAGAATTTCGGGTAAATTTTACTTTTATTGTTTTAGTGATAAATTAATTTCACTATAATTGAATCGATTTTGAAAGAAAATGTTTTTTCAAAAATGTAGTTGAAGAAGCATTAGCACATCCATACCTAGCGAAATTGCATGATATTTCGGATGAACCAACTTGCCCAAACCATTTCTCGTTTGATTTTGAAGTTCAAGCTGTGAGTGAAGAGCAGATAAAGGATATGATTCACCAAGAGGCTTTATCTTTAAATCCTACATATGGATAAAGGGATTGAAGATAATATATGATGCATAATGAGAAAAATTTCACTGCTAATCCAATGGAATATATATATATATGTACTTTGGCGCTAGCTAGCGCTATCTAATCTGGTATTATCTTCCTGGTCTATGTAAAATATTATGGATATCTCTGGTTATTGGGCTTGGGGGATTTAATCTTGTTGTATCATGATGTTCTTTTATTTCTTCGTTTTTGTAATATGTATCTGAGTTAATCTCTACTTTAGTGTACTAAATTTAACGTTGTTTTTGAGTAATTATGGCTGAGACACCTTGTAATATGAATTTTTAAATTAAAACTTCTAATGTTGTATTCATACTGTATTGCTTGCTCATTCTGATTCTTACATTCTATGTTAACGTATTTATACCCAGACTATGGTGAGTATAGAAGAGGCTAGCCTCGTGGGACTATATAAATATTTGAAAGAAATCACTTAATTTTGTTGATACAATTACGAAAGCGATAATCACTTAATTTAATGTCCTCAAATCCATATCCGGATATATTATAGATTTAATAGGGGTGTAGTGTATTACACTTATCTCTCCTCAATTTCAGTCTCTTGGATCACTTCTTGATATCTGATATCTTGTGAGTTGTGACGAACGTGGAAATGATAATTGGCCGGTCCCTAACCTTATCAAGGCACATTGAAATCGGTCTTGAAATAAATGTTCCTGAATAGACTGTACTACTTGTAGCAACCTTGGTTGACCTATAGAGAGGTTCAACACTTTCCACTTAAAAAAACAAACTACACCTAATTATTCATTGGCTAATATCTCTAGTTTATTATATTATCATAAGAGAATATATAGTTAATTACAAATAACATAGATATACATAATTTAGGTATTTTTTAAGTGTTACATATTTGGACTTCAAACAATTCAGGATTCTCGTTAATTTTTAGAAGTCCTTTTATCCGTAGAAATTTACTTGAACTTTACCTCCCCATTATCATGTTAAGCTTTGATTTATAATTTCT